>MNCI01025188.1:200819-223611 GCA_015680685.1 Gnetum montanum | reverse complement strand
CCCGATACGTTTCATGCTTGCAATGTTACCTCTTTTATCGTTGTTTAGCACAGCAAGATGTTGCATGTCACGATATGGCAACATAAATGACATCTAAACTAGTAGTGGTTCGGCATCTATGTACAACTCACAATTTACATCAACAATGATTGTGTCTTCCACTATCCTAGATCCCCGTGCCTAGGTAGCACACCACGATCCTAAGCAAGCAAATCTTCAATCTTTACATCGTCTTATTTAGCAAGTCGCATCTCGATGATGCTTTGCAAATTTGCATTCCGCACAATCTCCAGTGACCTTTACCCAGGCTCTCATCTTGTGATGATAGGTTAAACAAGAAATGGAAACCCACCATGCCCTGTTCACGACTCTAACATTGACGGGGCCACAAGGCAAGCTCACAATAAAGTTAAACCCCGACGCGATCAACTAGGAGTCGGTTGTGATCGACACTATAGAAACCTTGGAAGTATCCCCATATTTGCCTAAACACCTAGTCCATGTCCTAGATCTGGAGGCCGGGCATGTAACCAAGGATCCACTTGTCGAGATACCTCTAACCTGTACAAGAAGGGAAGTAAAGACATTAAGACTCAGCTCTCTACTAGACACACAAATACATGAGGGCATAGCTAAAACCTTGCAAGAACATGTTGACATCTTCACATGGCCCTATGAAGATATGCTAGGTCTAGATCCATGGTTGATTTAGCATAACATCATCTTAGATCCCCACGAGAAGGCAGTCAAGCAAAAGGCATGTAAAATCAAGCCAAAAATCGTGTTAACCGTAAAGGAGGAAGTCACTAAGTTATACCAAGCAGGTTTCATTCACGTAGTTGACTATTCAGAATGGGTGTCCAACATCGTTGTGGTTTTGAAGAAAATAGGAGGCATACAAATGTGTATAGATTTCCAAGATTTGAACAAGGCAATGATCAAGGATAACTTTTCACTACCAAACATTGATCAACTCATCGACACCATGGCTGGGCATGCTTTGCTATCCTTCATGGATGGTTTCTTCGGATATAACCAAATCCGCATCAACCTGGAACACCAGCTGTCAACCACTTTCATGACTCCCTGGGCGACCTTCTGTTATACCATGATGCCCTTCGGGCTCAAGAATGCCGGGGCAACATACCAGCGAGCCATGACTTACATTTTCAGTAACCATATCCTAGAAACGTTAAATGATTACGTAGACAACATAGCGGTTAAATCCAAAGAGGCGGCCCATCACCCGTGTGACCTAGAGTTAGTCCTCAAGTGCTGTCAAAGGCATGATTTGCGTCTCAATCCTAAGAAATGCGTCTTCGACATAAAGACTGAGCGCATGTTAGGGTTTGTAGTATCAGAGGCTAGAATACGGGTGGACCTGGACAAAGTCAAAGCTATCGTCAACCTAGCACCTGCCACAAACCTAAAAGAGTTACGCGGTCTACAAGGCAAAGTGAAATTCATTCAAAGGTTCATAACAAGACTGACCAACAAGTTAAACCTCATGCAACATCTTATGAAAAAATGGGTTGACTTCAAGTGGATAGTCCAATGTCAACAAGCCTTCGACAACCTGAAGAAAGAGCTCTCCCACCTACCAACAGTATACCCGCCATAGAGGGACAAGCCTTTCTTCATATACCTTGCTACCTTTGACGCCTCCATAGTGGCACTACTATGTCAGAAGTGGGACGATGGCTCTGAGATACCAATGTATTACCTGAGCCACACATTAATATCATATGAGAAAAAATACAACGAGGTGGAAAGGAATTGCCTAGCCTTAGTGTGCGCGCTAAAAAGGTGGCAGCACTACCTATTCCGCAGCACAACCAACATCATTTGCAAAAGCAATGTACTCCGGGCTATCATCGATAACCTGTACGAAGATAGCAGGATAGCCCAATGGAAGGCCATAACTTCAGAATTTGATCTACGCTATGTGAGCCAATCGTCAACAAAAGGCCAAGCCATAGCGACCCAACTCACAGCCTCACCAATCGACGACCAGGCAGTCATTGACCCCGAGTTCCCAAACAAATACATAAGTGATGTCGCCATCATCCCACCGCATTTTGAGGCGACCTTACATTTTGACGGTGCCTCAACCACGCAAGGAGGCAGCGCTGCTACCATAATCACCTTCCCTTCTAGGAAAATGCACCCATCTACTTATCGCTTCGCATTCCCATGTACTAACAACGTGGCAGAATATGAGGGGCTACTCAGAGGCCTCTTAACCACCCGTGCACTGCATGTACAACACCTGGCGATCTGGGGAGATTCACAGCTAGTTGTGAATCAAGTCACCGAAGCTTACGCCTGCAAAGCTACGCATCTACAACCCTACTGTGACCTAGCAAAGATCTTATTAAAACAATTCACGACCATTGATGTGCAACACGTTCCATGCAATGAGAACGGCATAGCAGACGCCATAGTTACCCTCGCGTTAAACATCCCATCATAGTCCTTGGCGAACCTACCCACTGCGATCATAGAATGCGCAGAACCTATCACTCTAATGGAACACGTGGCATCTATCGATGCTGCGGACACCCCGGAATGGTACGATAACATTAAAGAATATTTACAACACGACGAACTCCCAGGTGGATTGACATTGGGCTAGAGAGATGCAATCTGCAAACGTGCCCGACAATATGTGCTCATGGGAAGTCACACCCTATGCTGGTGATCCTATGATGGGATATTGCTAGCATGTGTGGGTGGTGAACAGGCACAAAAGGTAGTTAATGAGGTTCATGAAGGGCTGTGCGGTGGGCACATCGCACCTAGGGCTATGGCAGCAAAAATCAGATGCCTAAGGTATTATTGGCCTTACATGGAGCACGACTGCTTGTTTAAAGTCAATACATGTGACACATGTCAAAGATATGCAAATCTTATACACATAGCACCTGCAGACCTACACCCTACACAAATTACGTGGCCTTTCCAACGATGGGGACTAGACCTCATAAGGTCCATCACGCCTAAATCTTCCGTGGGGCATAGCTTCATTATCACCACCACATAGTATTTTACTAAATGGGTGGAAGCTATTCCTCTGAGGAAAATGACGTCTCAGAAAATCTGCCACTTCATCCTTGATAACATAGTGACTAGGTTCGGGCTTCCAATGACCATTGTGATCGACAATGGACAACAGTTCAGCAGTAAAGAAACCCGGGCATTCTGCAGTAACCTGGGCATTAAACAATCATTTTCTTCCCCCTACTACCCACAAGCAAATAGACAAGTGGAGGCTATAAATAAGTCCATCATCAACTTACTGAAGTGGATGCTTAGCAACATCAAGAGGTGGTGGCATGAGCAAATACTCTATGTCCTTTGGGCCTATCGAACGACTTGCAGAACCGCTAGAAGTAAGACCCCTTACAGTCTCGTTTATGGATCTGAAGCTGTGTTGCCTCTTGAGTTACAGGTACCCTCACTCCAGATGATCCTGTCCAACATCGTGAGTGAAGCTCAGAACAATGCATCACGAGCCATCGACCTCGACTTAGTGGAGGAGGAACGCATGCAGACACTAAAACGGATCGAGCGCTATCAAGACAGAAAATGGCAAAAGCATCATGCAGACCAGCATCAATGACCAGTACAGAAGGGAGATCTCATCCTCAAGGTCGTCCGTGACCATGTGAGCAAATTCTCAGCCAACTGGGAAGGGCCTTACGTGGTCATTGAAGCCTTCGGGAATGGAGCTTTCAAACTGGCAAACATGGATGGCAACGAATTCGCCAACCCGATGAACCACATACACCTCAAGCCATACTACGTATAGGGTGCAATGGCAACATTGAACGCTGTCTGCTATGATGCTAAACTGGCAGCCGTGCCAGTCAGCGTCTGCAATGATGATAAACTAGCAGCACCAAACAACGTCCGCTATGACGGTAAATTGGCAACGACAGTCTACCATGACGTAAAACTGGCATTGTTAGTCCACTATGACTATAAACTGGCATCGTGTGCCCGCCACGACGTAAAACT
Source organism: Gnetum montanum (assembly GCA_015680685.1). NCBI lineage: Eukaryota > Viridiplantae > Streptophyta > Gnetopsida > Gnetales > Gnetaceae > Gnetum > Gnetum montanum. The sequence goes on along the minus strand of MNCI01025188.1, from coordinate 219,591 downwards.
AGCGTGTACGGTCTGCTGGGACCTCAAACCAGCACAGCGGTCCGCTGGGACCCTAAACTAGCATCTGGTCTACCAAGACCTTAAACTGGGATCGTGTCGCATCCTCATCAGGCATCATCACCAAATATACGTCAAACGAAAGGGCATGACACCAGCATGCGGGTGGAACATCGCCTCCCGAGGACGCAATTCCCGACGCAAAAAAGATGCGGTCCAGGACATGCGTATCACCATCTCCAGTGTCATGCTGACCCTCCAAAGATGTCGTACGATGTCACATGGGCCCTCCAAACCTACCATCGCTATGGCCCACTGCCCTGACGGTAGCTCCTAGGCCCGTTCTCACTTTTGAGGTGCTAACAGTATTGTGGCCTAGCCATAATATTATTGCACTTCCATTTCCCGCCAAGGTTGAGACTCGCACAATGTTCAGCTATGTGGTTGATCCTATAGCTGAACTCAGCACGGATGTCTTTGGTGGGGATCTCGGTGCATCCACATCCCCGGTGCCTTGGGGAATAGCTCCCCCCGCGAGTAGTGTTGCCAAGACCGCTGCTGGCCTTCCTGCTTTGGGCATCTCACACCAGCAATGGTGCCCAAGGGTAACAACAATGCAGGCAACCCGCAAAACATCTTCCTTGTAGGAACATCCCCCTACAGTAGCAAAGGCTACAGCGTCACAGAGTGAGTGCCTCAACTAGCATGGCTGTTTGAGAGTGCAAATTTTGGCATGCGTGTAACACAGCTCGTTGTGCGGAAGGCTCCGATAGGCAGGTCCAGACCTCCTGTGGATGCAATACAGCTCATCTTACGGAAGGGGCGCCTACCTACAGGAAGTTGAAGGATAGCGCCAGTCAAAGATGAAAATGCAAACGAGCCTCTCAGAGCACTTTGATAAGAGATCCAGCTAAACATCATCTCTGCTCTCTACCTTAACCTCCGCAGTGCCAATGCAGCATCCTCGAGCACAACTAGGAAACGTCTCAGTACTCACCAAGCAATAGCCTCAGCATTTCGCCCGTTGTGGTGTTTCGTATTCTTTACCGACGTCCATCGAGCCGGTTCTCCAGACGTCGACAAAGAAGGGCCAATGAAACATCCTAAAAGAAAATATGGGGTCATCCTGGCTCCACTAGGGTCTTTCTGTCCGTACAAGCATCACGGAAGTCCACCGGGAAAAGAACGTTCTGAGTCCAAGATGGCCCGTTCGTTAAATTTTCTACTTTAGTCATGGCCCGCCAAAGTAGTCTGAATAGCTGGCAGCCTACTCAGAAACGGTGTCCAGAATCAGCGACGGAAGTCTAGATGCACGGGAAAAGTAGTTCAGCAAGTTTTCTAAGTCACAAAGCGTGCTACACTACAATATGTAGCGTAGCAAGCCTCAGGAAACAATGGTGGAACAAGATGTTACGCTACGCACTATCACATGGAGTAACATAGCAACAACTTCATTATCTGCTCCCCTCGCCCAACTTCGAATTCTACAGTGACCTCTCTTTTTGTAAGGAAGCGGCGAACCATGTCTGCTACTACGCTATGCTGAGCTACATGGCGCAGCAAGGTGTAGCAATCCTACGAAAAGGGGGCATAAGGCAGTTCGAAAGGCGAAATCAGCAAAGTGTGCAAAACTTGCATCTTAGGGGAATGGTTTGCGCAGCGAAGCTGCCGCGATCAACGCCGGTCGCTACACTACGCTATGCTACGTAGCGTAGCATCGCGTAACAAATACGTGACATATAGCGAGATGCGCGGTAAGAGGCTACGTCATGCCAAGCAAGTCACATCACAAAATACAGCGCGACATGAAGGTGGTTGTGCAACATCAATGCACTCCACCTCAATCGAGTCGTTGGCACATGCCTCTAGGGGCTGGCGGCGCAGTCACGATGTAGTAGGATCGTAGTTATTGCTCTCATCGCAACAGTCTGGTAAGCCCAACGGTTACAAATGACTCAGGTAGCGCTAGTGAGGAGGCAGAGGTCCGCAACACGAAATATTCAAATGGTCACCTTTGCCTACCTTTCATCCTATAAATAGCCCATCAAACAGCACGCAAAGGATCTGGTCCACGAAAAACAAAAAGAGAAAAGAGAAAAGAATACTTGCGAACTTACATTAAGAAAAGAGAAAAGGGGGGACCAGCAATCTGTAAAGGGACCTCTCTCGGCTGGTGAAGAGCCTGGGGGCCTCACTCTACCACCTTGATAGGATCTCGTCTACATTGCATATACATGAAGTCTGTGCCCAAGTGCATAGTTATTTTCTTTCCTATCTCCCGGCACGCTTTGATCACTCTCGGGACTTTCTACACTCTGTCGTGCAACTGACTATGCCATTCCCTGACCGGATAGATTTATAGCTCTGAAGCGGTGCATGTCCCTAATTGTACCTTACATTACTTCTTATTTACTGCCTAGCTTCCTTGTATTATTTTCTGTTTTGTTTACCTTCAAGCACCATCTCATATCATTGTCGCACTTACATTTATTTATTATTCCGCATCGTCGCTTCATTTTTAGTCCCTTTCTTTTCCCGCTGCAAGCACCACCCCGCAACTCGTACAGTTTATATTGCAAAAGGCTATCTTGACGCCAACGTAAGTCCCTATCTGATCGACCAAACCGTTCAGGGCACCCCGTGTTCGCATACACCCAACACCGCCCTCCCGTGGGCACGGGGTTGAAACTGTCGTGTCCGCCGACCTTGGCGTTATTCCAGCCACCAACGTTTTCGGTCGCTACATAACTTAGTCTTATTTTGTTGAGACAAGGCTAAGATGATCATGGTTTTGATAACTAATTAATCCTTGTCAATAGTATTTAAATTTGATCTTTAAATTTATCATTTTTATATATGACACATCATCATATTGAACTCTCCATGCACAAAAGTCCAACATTCCTTTTTCTAAGAATATTGCTTTTCACCTTATATTCACTATTACTTAGTCGTGTAATTTTAAGTTTAGTCTTAGTTTCCTTGAAATTGCTTTACCATTCATACCCCATTCGATGATAAGGTTGAGCCAAATTTCAAAATAACATCACCTCCACAATGCAACCTTTCTATTAAAAATCTCAACTTACATAAACAAAAATGTTCCACAGGTTCCTAGACCAATCACCACATGCAAAAATCAGCATTTTTACAATTATTTTTATAAAAAAAAAAAAACAAAAAATTGGTAGGATGAAGTATTGACGCATAGAATAAGAATGTCGTCTTTAGTCCGTTTATGCCATTGCAAATGTAATCTGGCATTGTCCTGACCAAAGCGTTTTATTAAACTTTTCTGTTTGAAAAGATTTAAAGTGGAAGTCATCTTCAGCGGACCCTCACTCATGGCTTTGACCATATCTGCTAAACTCTTCTCTGTTTAATTTTTTATTATTAAACTTTACCATTTAAACAATTAAAGGTAGAAGTTATTTTCGGTCTACCTTGACTTGAGACTTAAAAAGAATTTCTTTTGCTAATTAAAAAGTATTTCAAGGGCATCATTTAAAGTCATCGTAATTTTTCCTGGTCACAAACGGTATTTCAGGGTTACCATCAGGTTAAGGTGTTTACTTTCCAAATCATAAAAAAAACATGTATTATATATTATAAAGCCTAAACTTTAGCTCATCCACAGAGGCTCCTAAGAACAGCCGTAGTTGGTATGAGCGACCATATCGATCACAAACGGTATTTTATTTAACTTTGCTGAATCTGATCCACTTTCAAGACTGACGAATTTACTGGGGCTTTATAGAATTTGTTATGCACTAGTGGTAGTCACCGATGGCAGTTTATTAAATTTTGAACGGACCTTCGATTTCAAAGAATTCAGTTTTCTCCCAACAAAGCTCTTAAGTCTTAACTTTAACGTATTGATTTTGCTGCACGCTCCCGTGGTGTTTATACACCCAATTTTGTTAAAGAGTTTCATACAAAACTACCGATGGCAATGGCGTTAGCGAATCACAGCAGGGCCAATGGAATGGAGTGATAATGCTAATGATAATATTGCTTTATGGTAATACTAAATGTAATGCGATAAGATTAACTTAGCAGCACCATGTAACGTGTTGTGGTAGTCATCCATGGCGTTTATTTAAACTTTTGTCGTTTCAAACCGTGGACGTCATTTTCGGCGGACCCACCATTTCAAAGTATTGATTTTTCTCCCATCAAACGTCATCCTTTAACGCATCATCAAAATTTTAATTTTTCTGAAGTGCTCCACGCTCCCGTGCTGTTTATAATGCTGTGCGGTACGCCCAACTTTGTAAGAGTTTCATAGAAAACAACAGAATCAGCCAGCAAGGAAAGAAGGAATGAATTCCATGTGTATGGTAATGGCAATGGCATTGGCAATGCAAAGCAGGGCCATTCAAGTGGTAATGGTGATGATGAAGATAATGATTTATACTTTGTTACTGGGAGTTGCTGCTTTTGCATTGTCGTCTTCATCTTTGGATACAGATGTGGATGCTCTGCTGGAATTCAAAGCAAGAATTATTGGTGATTCTCATAGCATGCTTTTTAATTAGAGGTGCCAAAACGCCCATGGAATCTGCAACAATTGGGCCTATGCGTTGGGGAGATTCGCGATTCTGGACAAATTTTCAGGAACTGTTTGCGTCGGGCGTCGGATTCGGAAGCGCGTACAGAAGCGCATTAAATTCGCAATGGGTACGTATTTCATAATTTCCAATGAAATTTTGTCTGGATTTGTACTTATACATTGAAATGGTCGCCTTGCCTTGTTCTTGCCTTTTTAGTAATGTCTGCATTTTGCATTAAAATCTTACGTATCTTCTCCTGTTCTGAATCATACCAAAATTTTCACTTCTCCTGTTCTGAATCATACCAAAATTTTCATTTCATTCTTAAGTGGCAAGCAAGCAATCAAGATTCATGGCAGCGGCATGAGACGGACCACCGAAAACAAGGAGTACGAATAAATAAACAAACACTATGGTAACCGAAGGCGCAAGGGGCAAGTATGGGTGATCCGGAAATCAAGTTTTGGACGGGGCCTGCGAGGAAAACATTGCATTTGCATGGATTCACCTGCCTTTGGGAGGGTGAAAGGTTCCGCCATGACTCACATTCACGCGTGTTTATTGTTCATTGCTGGTTTTTGCTCTTTTTCTCATATCTTTGCTGAAAAAAGAAAAAACAAAACAGGGTCATCGTCATGGGTCATGAGTCATGAACATGATGACGGATTTTAAAAATCTGTTTGCTTATAAAGCAACGAAGCCCACCAGCACATGGCCAATGGCCATATGCATACTCATGGTGCTTTGTTTTTACTTTCCCCTTTATCATAATAGTGCCGATTTTTCAGCGTCTGAAAGGTTTTCGATCATTGTAGGTGCAGTCATCTTCAATGTGGCCCTATGGTGCTACTCACAGGTAGTCCTTAGGGTGCTACTCACAAGTAGTTGTTGAACAAAAGTATTAGCCTGATTTGTTATAAATTTGGTTGAGGCTTGAGGTTTAATTTCATTTTTGGAAATATTGGATTGAGTAACTGTTGAGGTCAACCTCACCCATGCTAGGCATGGGGTCATTATCAATGCACATGTAGAAAATTATAGTTGCAAAGTAGTCAAAATGCACAAATCAAATTCATAGGAATTCAACAAATGCTATACTGGTTTTATGTAAAAAGAAAAATATACACAAAAGATCCTTAACCACACATAAATAAAATAAAATAAAAATTATGAATTTCAATTGCTAAATGACCAAGCACTACACAAACACATGATAAATAGTGCACCACATGCTTTGCACAGACCTCTAAAAGATGACCTCAATGTAACCTATCAATCGGTTGGTACCAATTGCCCCTTGGAGAGAGAAAGTGATATAAAGGAATTCCATTTAGAAAAAAAACAAATAAAATCAAGAGAAAAAATAAGCCACTTGAAAATGCCCAAAAGGAATTCTATCTTTAAATTATAATATATGGTAATGACTGCATAATTTGTGCAAGTCTAATGAATTGATTTTCATATTTTTTTAAAAAAGAATTACATATTTACAAACATTTGTTAAAACATTTGTAATAGTGATGCAGAGCGAATGATGGTTTAGGGTTAGGGTTTCTTCTGCAGGGCTGCTATAAAAGGGGGGCAACAAGAAACAAGAGAGGCAGGAATTGGCAATAGGGTCTAGGGGCCAATCTTTCTTTTTGAAACATGTAGTGGCTGGCAGCACATGTCCATTAGCAGCCGTTGTTTTATTTTTGTTCTTCTATTTTTTCTAGCCACATGCAATCGATCTTTTAGCCTCTTGTTGCTACGAGCTGCAAATGATGACCCTCTCTTTGGATGCTGGGGTCTTCGGCAGTTTTCTCTCTTCTACCGGCAGGTGGTTGAACACAGCAGGAACGTGAAACGTGTGACGAACATCAATAGTAGTTGCAAGTAGATTGCAGATGATAGTGTGCATGCCCTGTCGTAGCAATTGCTAAACGACAGTTTTTTGTTTTTCTCAGAAAAACACAGACATGTTTTCTTTTCTTTTTTCTTTTCTGCCCACGCGGCAAACACCCAACAGTGGCGGTGCCAACATGGTCATAGGTGTAGCTGACACTGGGCAGCGATCAGGAACCTCTTCTGGGACGTCTAGCCTCTTCTCCAGTAGCTGAATATTCCTTCTGCTTAGAGCACCAGGTAAATTTTAATTTTTGTTATGTGTTATTTATTTTACTCAAAAACTACACAAATGTTTAATTTTAATTTTTATATGGTTTTCAAAACATAACAGAATGCTCCTAAAATTAAATTTAAGTTACAATATTGTGTTTAAAATATTATTATTATTGTTTTGTCACATAACTCTTTCCAACTGAGACTATTCCTAGGTTCCGTACCCATATGTAAGGTGCCTTAGGCAGTAATATCCTAAAACGAGTTTTCACAGGTGTTGGCGGTGTGTCCAAAATTTACACATCAACAGTAACAAAGGGGTTTCATTTTATTGCTGTCATTTTGGTTGTTGTAGAAATTATATGTTTGGCTAGAGCATGGCTCCTGAGTAAGGAAATGGATTCAATGCCCTCCATACCTTTGCAAATTTTCTTGCTTCAATTTAATGGTGATATTACAATCTTTAGTGCAGTTTTTAATTAGTAACAATATTTTGGATTTACATTGTTCTATATTTTACAATGTATTTTTATGATACATGAGATTTAATTTTTTAAAAAACTAATATATTTAAATTTTCTCTATCACGTCCCTGGCTATGAACCCGTCCCCACTTTTCTTGAGGCACATGTACCCAAACACGTTCAGAATCACGAATCCTCGATTCCTTGCTTCCACGAATCAGATTCTTTTGATGCATAGACCTATCCTTGTTAGATGTCTCTGGTGTGCTTTCCCCATTTTTGTGCAACCTCACATTTTTGACCTATTTGAATCTCTTCAATAATGATTTCTTTTGACCTATCCCCAAGGAGATTGGTAGACTGAGGTGGTTGCAATATTTAGATCTCTGTAGGAACGTCTTGTCCAGACCTATCCCCAAAGACATTGGTAAGTTAAGCTGTGTGCAATATTTGTCTCTCTTCAGGAATAAGGACTTGTTTGGACCTATCCCTGAAAACATTGGTAGACTGAGCTGGTTGCAAAACATGGATCTTTATTTTACAGCGATACAAGGCCCCATTCCTCACTCCTTGACAAATTGCTCTAGTCTCGAAGGCTTGGGACTACATTCAGAAGGGAAAGAGCTTTCAGTTATAGCTCCTTGGCAGCTAAACTTCACATGTTTTTGGGAGCTCCAGTTAGATATAAGCAATTTGAAAGGGGATATGCTAGAAGTGTTAGGAAAATTAAATGAGCTTCATATTCTAAGTCTGTACTGGCAGGATGCTGATGGCTTTTCAAAACCCATACCATCCTGGGTGGCAAATCTGTTCTATCTTCATAGCCTAGAATTGGGTGTAGGAGAAAGATGAATGGAGTGTACGAGAAGATGTTAGCCACAGCAGCAGTACTGGTATCCTGCGGGAATTGGGAAATCTTACCAATCTGAGGGAGCTGTCTTTCACCAGTGGTACGCTGAGAGGAATTATTGGATGCGAGCTTGGAAATCTCACCCGCCTCCAACAACTTCATTTGCTTTTCTTCCATGGAAGCAGCCCAAGACATGCACCCCAATACCTTCATGTCTGACAAAATTAGCATATCTTGAAGAGCTTTCAATTAGAGACCTGGACTTTGAAGCCAATCCCATTCCCAAGGAGTTTGGAAATTTCCCTAAACTTGAATGGTTGGAATTGGAGGGAAGGTATCCCGCAGGAACTCGGAAATCTCACCAACATGTCCAACCTTACTTTGAGATTGGACACGCTGAGTGGGAGTATCCCATGCCAGCTGGCAAATTTGAGCCGCTTGCAGTGGCTTGACTTGTCATTCGGCAATGGAAGCGGCCTCGTACCTTCCTCGTTTGGAAAATTGTCACTTGTGATCCTTCCGTGGTAGGGAAATTACTTGAGGTTCCATCCCAAAAGAGTTTGCAAATCTGACAAAACTCACTGACTTCTACTTGCACATGGAAAGGCTGGCGGGAGGTATTCCATATGACCTAGGAAGCCTCAAGCAACTGACCATTTTCTGGTTATCGGCATATTCTCTAACAGGCATCTGCCAGCTCAAGCAGGTTCAAGATTTATACTCATTTTCAAGTGGTATTCCCTTTGCCATACCAGAATGCCTTCGTATAATGTCAATTAAATTATTTGTAAGTATCTAGCAGTAAAATTCCAAAGGCCGTCGGCAATCTCAGCAACGTGGCATCACACAATATGCAAGCCTTTCCGGCAGGATTATGCTCCTTAACAAACTTGCAAAGTTTAAAAGTGGAATATTCAAACATGACGGGCAGCATTCCAGACTGATATGACGCAGCTAATTTATCTCAGCTTTAAAGGAAACCAGTTGAGCGGCCAGATTCCCAATAATATTGGGATCTCGTAAATTTGAGTTTCCTAGATATTTCTCTAAACAGGCTTTCTGGCATGTTTTCTGTCAGTTTCCCGTCTTCTATGCAGGTTCTGTCAGCCCATATGAATCGTTCCTCTGGACCTCTGTTAAACTCTTTGATTAACTGCAAGAAGCTTCAAACATGAATATGCTAACTAGTTCTCTTTCAGATTATTTAAATAGAATGCATAACCTCAAAGTGCTAAATCTCGGCTATAACATGTTTGAAGGGACCATTCCGGAATGGGTTGTCAATTTCACAAAACGGTTGGCGTTGGACCTCTCTAACAACCATAGTTACTGGAAACCGCAACAGGCAATGTGACGGCAATGGCAACACAACAGAAATGGCAAAAAATTAGGTTGCCAAAAAGAACCGAGCTTCAAATATAGAACCAACCAGTAACTTTAGCAATTTTTATATTTTAGTAAAATTATGTGTATATTTTTTTGTTTATAGAACAACAATTTAAAATGCAATACAATATAATGATTTTTATATAAAAAAATTTACAATATTTTTATTTATTGGTATCTTAGAACAATTACCCATCAATAAACTTAGACAAGTTGTAAAAGAATTTATTTAAAAAATAAATATTTAAACAGAGGTAATCAATATGCTAGAACTTGACAGTGACAAAAAGTTAGTGGCAGAACAAGTGAACAACATTCTAAATCTTTCATTCCGAATATCACTCAGAAAGTCTCAGACCAATAATAAATGCAGATTCACCACTAATCCTCAAAGATGAGCTGAAAACAATGCAGGACTCGGCTGCAACTCTTTCATATAGATAAACAAGCATAAAGCAAGATCCAAGATTAGATCCACAAATAAAAGGATTTGCTGCCCCCTTAAAATAGGAATAGAGAAAGGCCAAAGAGGAGCTTCTTAGATTAACTTTGAAGAGATGGACCTTAAGAATGAGACCCTCATATTCAATCAGAATATGAATTGCAGTGATTGAACTTTACTATAATAAGAAACTCTGAATCTCAGTAAAGAAAGACCAATGAAGAGATAATGTAAAAAATGGTCCCTAAATTCATAGTTTAGCCCATTTTGATGAGGGAGGAGGAGTGCTTGTTGCAGAAGCAGTGACTTACCACACAAAGTTGACCAACAATTTATGGTTGTGGAGAGTGACGCAGAAGCAGCAGCAATGGTCATGGAGAGCAATGTAAAAGCAGTAGCAATAGTAATAGTAGGATTAGCAGCGTTCACAGCACAATGATGTAGAAGTGGGAGCAATAGCAGAATTATCATCATTCATAGCACAGGCCCCAAATGCTTCACTTGAATGTGTTGCTTATTGCTGTCCTCACCAAAGAAGTGGCCCTAATATTTTCTTCCTCCATGTTTGCTGTTTCACACATTTAATTCGTGACAAACCTGCATTTAATTCATGACAACTGAAGTAGTTGAAAATAAAGCATTGTATCCTTTCATCTTTGAAAGCATAAAATTTAAAAATAAAATCAAAGTAAATGAAACTTGTTAAAAACGTTTTAGTCTACTCAGAAACATTTCACCCAGTAAGTGACAGTTACTGTTCATAGGTGAGCGCTTCGAAATGGGATCCTGTTTCTACAATGAAAAACATGAAACTTTATGAATCCATTGCATTTCTAGCAACATAGCTAACAACCAGCTCCATGGCAATATTCCATCCCATCTCAATATGCTACAGAAATTTCAAGGACCACGTAATGTTAAAAACAATGATAAGGACATTGAGATGTGGACAAAGATAGAGGTGGATCCTATGCATGTGACAGACATGTTGACTGAGAAAGGGGTGGAGTATCCTGATGTGTATGTGATAGGAGAAAATAACGTGATAGATCTGTCAAGGAACAATCTCACAGGTGAGATTCCAGAGATTCCAAAAAGCATAGGAGCCCTCAAGATTCTTGAATTTATCCTATTATAGGTTGATTGGGAACATACCTTTACTGGAAGAGCTACATTTAAGATGCAATAATTTATCTAGAAAAATTCCAGATTAGTTGCAGTCATTGGACTTTTTAAGTGTTCTAAATGTTTCACAAGTATTCGTATTCTGAATGTTTCACATAATAGATTATATGGTAGGATTCCCAAAAGCACACACATTTCTATGTTTGATGAAAGTTTATTTGTAGAGAATAAATGTTTGTGGAGATTTTCTACTAGCATAAAATGCAAAGATGAAAATGAAACAAAGTTAACAGAATACAAAACACATCATGGCTAGTGGGATTGGGTTAATGAACATGTGTCATTGGTGGCATTTGGATTAGGATTTGGGCTATCAATATGGCAATACAATTGCTTTCTATTTTCATTAGGATGCTTTTCCTTAGTTCTTTGGAACCTACCTTATTTGAATGCAATTCCCAAGTCTCTGAGTCTATCTTTTAGCTTTCTTACATGTAAGTCCTTCATAATTGTCTTATTGTATTAACTTCAATATGTTTGTATTGGTTCATATATTGTGTTTTTCATATGCTCCAACATTGGGGTGGCTGTGATAGCGGGTACACAATATCAGGTACATGATATTGTAGCCCAAGATGCGATATTGTACATTCGATATCGTAGAGTTACTCCCAGGTTTATAAATACAGCCCTTGGGTGCACAATTGGGAGTAGTTTTTGGTAGTCAAGTAATGAAACTTTTGCAATTTGTCCATTTGAGAGTTAGAATATTTCCCAAGTGTTCGTAGCAGAAGGTTTAAGTGTGAATGGATCTTTATTCAAGCATTGATGTACCTAAACATACCATTGTGTTAGCAATAAAGACGAACTCGTTGATTCATTCCTTGTAGCACTTGAGACATTCTTTCTTATGCATTTATATTTCATGCAATTTACATAAATATTATTTAAGCAATAATTAATTTTGATTACTCAAGCAACTCATTAAGATACACAAGCATGACCCCTTCAAACATACGTGTGACGCTTGGTACCTTAGAAATGGCTAGCATTTGACAACCCAACGGTGTTTACACAAAGTTCAAGATATGTCCAGGAAGTGGAAATGGTTACTTGTGTTAGGCTAGATTAGACCATAGTTTACTTAGCATTTATTCACTCTTACTTTTATTCTTGTTCTAGGCAAGTAATTTGATAAAACATAAAATAATAAAAATCTTACACCTTAGTCACACTTAACCATACAATTGCACTCCACAAGTGGGATTAGGAAGACAAAAAACAAACAACATCCACGCACTATTTAGCTCTAGTGTGCTTAGTAGTTATAGTTTGCAGAATTTGACCAGCTCGCATGTGAATGCCTATGATTCGTATGGTTGGACATAGGGGTACATTGCTGCTCATCATTCGCATCATTGCCAGGGACTGTCGTTCTTTGTGTGCTATCTAAACCAAGTGAAACTTAGTAACCTTGTTGTTCGAATCCTAAGAGTGAAATCCTATGAAAACAAAAATTATTATCATTAGATTAAACTTTAACTACACACTACCTACAAGTTCATTAACACAAAATGTCTTCTTCACACAAGAGCCAATCTCTGCCCAAGGTAGTCCAAGTGCCTTAGCAATATCAGGTGGTATATGCTCATCCCAATGAGTATGTACCCAACTTCACCTTTATCCTTCATCAAGATGAATTGGTGCAGTGGTGTAATATGGAAGGCAACATTATGTTGTCACCTAACAAATCTATTCCAGCAATGCTGCAACTAATGCTTGCACGACATGGGCTTCAACATCTTCATGGAGAATATGAGATGTAAGATCCTGACTCAAGGGATTATCATCTCATGGAAGTACAAAGATTAAGGGATTGTCAATTGGAGCACCAACACAAGCTTGTGAAGGGCAAGGGGTCAAATATTTTTCCACCTCTACTTGGCCTAATTAATGAAGGCAACCACTTCTTTAGTGATTCTCCTCTCTTTGACTTTGTTTAAAGAGCCCTCAACTAGAATGTACAATCCATAATTCATAATCCAGGTTCTTGTCAAAATGGATCCAATGACAAAAATGGATCTAGAGAAGCAAGTCAAGAAAAAGGGGATAAAGAAGATTATGATCATGATCATGGTCACGAGCATTGAGGGAAGGATGATAAGCATCAACATGAAGCAAGTTCTCCTTCTTCTTCTCCTTCATTGTCTTCTTCATCATCATCATTTGGCTCAAATCGTGGCTGCAAAAGGAATAACCATGATGGAGGTGATTGACGGGACTAGAACAACAGAAGGGACCATTGGGATAGTTGTGACCAAAGATGTGGGCAATCTAGAAAGGCCCAACATCAAGAAAGAAGGGCTAGTAGAGAACATTGTAGGCACCATCATCATGGCCTTGATGAGCCTTTACTTACTACTTGGGGCATGTTGAATATTGTAGAGTTTGTGAGGATTCCAACAAGGCATGTGAAGGATAATAGAATAAAAAGGCTGGACATGAACAATATTCCTCGGTTTGAGGAAGGATATGATGCTAATTCGCAAAATCATCGTCAAGCCTTTCAAGATGCATGTGCCTTGTAGAATATTGAGAATGACTGACAAAAGCTCAAATTATTTTCAAGAACACTTATAAAGGAAGTAAAGAGTTAGTATTGATCCTTGGAACCAGAATCAATCAGGTAGTGGAGTACAATGTTGGAATTGTTCAATGACAAATATTAAACTTACTCCCAAGTATCCAATCTAAGGATAAAAACAAGGAAATCATGAGCCCTTGGATGCTACTATTAGTTGGTACTACTCTGTATTGCATAGGTGTCCCAGCCATGGATACTCTTAGCTTGATCAACTTCTCCCCTAACATAGATGGGTTGTGGTCTGAAACCAAGAAAATCCTTGGTGTTTATGCCCAAGGAAGATTGACAGAGTTCAGCACCTGTCAAATTTAAAAATTAATTGAGTAGATAGCCAAGGAGGAGGAGAACTGAGAAAACATTAAAGTGCAGAAGAATACAACATGGATCCTTCTATTCGAAAAAAGGGGGTTTTATTTTGTGACAATGAGGATGAATTCATCAAAGATGAGGTGGTTAATTAGAAAACCTTGCCACTCCATAAATTTCAATCATAAATCATGGCTAAGGTTGATCAATTATAGGACTCCATGGATAATAGGTTTCAAGCCATCTTAAAAATTGCTGAAAAGTCCAAGGAGCAAAGTGATGAGCGTGAGCATCAGAGGTGTAAGGAAGCTGACCATGCCATATCTAAGGGTAAGGGTAAAATGGCTACCAATAGCAACTCAGATGATGATGGTGGGTGTGAAGTCTACCCATATGAACATCCAAAGGGATGTTGTCTAGTTTTGTTACACTTGTAGGAATTTGGGATGCATGCCTTACATCCACGACTTGCACAAAGGCAAACACCCAAAAGATTGTCTTATCCACAAGGCAATCCTCAATAGTTCCACCAACCATAGCAGTACCATCCAAGTGGAACTCTACTGCAATCCTACGAATTGTACCAACAATGGTAGCAACCACAATCGTGGGCATTGCCACCTTCAAGATAACAATACCCTTACCAGCATCTAGATCCCTATGGTTACTATGTTTAGCAACCTTCATCTTCATGGGACTCCTCTAGTCATGTTGCCACTTACCAACCTCACCACTATCCTCTTGACACATACCAATTAACCTATCTAAGGAGGGATGCAATCTACTATCCTCATGCATCTCCTATCCCTACACCTACTCCTCCATCTCCTACATAGCTTCCACCTACTGCATCCATGTAGGGTGAATTGCTTGTCCAACCACATCAAAGGAATGCTACAATGGCAGTTGATCTACAATCAGTTAATCCATCAAGCGAGTCAGAACCATGAATAAAGAAAAGACCTTTCTTTTAACCTTGTAGTCCAATAAAACCCTCAGACACATCAATGATTGATAATCCTACTTCTCCACCTTTCTCTATTTTATCTTTATCTGAGTTTCCTTCAAACCAAAATCCCTCTCAAATCCATACTGTAATGCTGACCGATGTTGTATCTGATTAGATTTGAGTTGGTAACCTACCCAGAAAGTTAGCAAATCTGAAGAGTCCCCTAGCATACTTGCAAATTGCTGGGAATGAGCCTTGTAAAACTCTTCGTAACTTTGGTTTTGATGTTAATTGGATCTTAGATGAGATGTACACAATGTGGAACCTTCCTCCTTTGAAGAAGAGCAACATCTAGCTGGAACTGGTGGACTATTCCATCACTTTTCCATTGGAACTAGTAGGGGACATCGTAACCACTATTTATGGGTGGTCATATCTCATCAATTTTCTAGTAATCAAAGTGAAGAGTTGTAAGGGGGACTTTCCAATTATTATGGGAAGGGTGTGGTTAAGTACTATTGATGCCAAAATGGGCATTAGAGATCTTTATTTGGAGATATCAAAAGAAAATGAATTTGGAAAGATTGAGGAGAAGAAGAAGATTCCATGTATCATGTACAGTGATTCAAAGTGCCATTTTGCATAGAAATTATGGTTAGTAAAGCAAACATCTATCTCTCCATACAAGTAGTGTGCACTAGAAGTTGAGATCTAGAAATGTTTGTACATAGTAGTCACAAAGCAAGAAGGTACCCAATGGCTGACAGCTGATTCTAGCAGTAGTACATTATGCATCGAACCTACTAAGGGCCTAATGTATAAATATGTTGTAAGTATGGATGAACTCAAGCAAGTTCATCACTAGTTCTCCGAAGGAGGCAATTATGATGTCAATTGAGAAGAGCTAGAAATTCTTGACAATTTTAAATAAGAGCCTCTTGATTTGAAGATACTACCAGCTGGAATGGAGTATGTATTCTTGAAAAATAAAAGGTCAATTATCATTAATGCCAAGCTTGCAACAAAACAAAAGAAAAATTTGATAAAGGTTGTGGAAAAATGGTCAAAAACCTTTGTTTGGTCATATTTCGAACTTACTAGTATAGATCCAAGAATATGCCAGCATCGAATATACACTAACCCTGCCGTGAAGCTGAAATGATAGCCACAGCAGCATTTGAATCCCAAGTTAAAGCAGATTGTCAAAGAGGATATTGAACAACTCCTTAAAGTGGGATTCATCTACCTTGTCACAAATAGTGAGTGGGTGAGTTTTCTCATGATTGTACCCAAGAAAGGAGGCAAATGATGGGTGTGCATTGATTTCTAGCTACTCAACATCGCAAGTTTCAAGGATCATTTTCCATTGCCCTTTGTCGACCAAGTGCTATACACCATTTCTAGGCACAACTATGAAAGATTTCTAGACAGTTCTAGTGGTTATAACCAAATTTGGATTGCATTAGAGGATCAGGAAAAGACAACTTTTGCAAGTCCTTGGGGGACTTTTACTTACTGTTGAATGCCATTTGGTTTATGTAATGTCCCAATCACATTTCAATGATTAGTTCTTAGCATATTCCAACAATAGATCAATAGTAGGATAAAATTCTTCATGGATGATTTTCTTACCTACAGAGCTATGTTTGAGTAAGCCTTAGACCGTCTTGAGCAAGTGTTGAAGAGATGTGTTGAAACAAATCTTTGGCCCAATTAGCAAAAGAGCCATCTTATGGTCTAGGAAGGTATCATCTTAGGGCATCACATTTCAAAATTAGGAATCAAGGTAAACCCTGAAAAAATAAGGGTCATTCAAGGAATAACCCATCAACCTAAAATAGTTAAAGAAGTATGATTATTCCTTGGTCATACTGGCTACTATTGGCACTTCATTGAGAATTTTTCCAAAATTTCCAAGCTATTGGCAGAATTGACAAAGAAGGATGCATTATTTATCTGGACCCCTGCATGTGAAATAACATTTTAGCAATTGAAACAAAAGCTTGTTGAAACCATAATTCTTTAAGCACCTGATTAGTCTAGACCATTTCATGTGATGACCAATGCATTGAACTATGCTTTGGGGGTAGTGCTTACATAGATGGATGATCAAAAATGTCCATATTACATTCACTGCATAAGCCAGAGCATTGCAGGTGCATAGCTGAACTACACCACCACAGAAAAGGATGCACACCAATTTGGCCGCACTTGTGATCGTTGCCAAAGGGATGGTGGAATGACAACTTAAATGGAGGAACCATAGTAATGGATTCAACCTCTTAAGCCATTAGATATTTGGGGTATTAATTTTATGGATCCCATTGTATCTTTATCAAATGGAAAGGCATATATAATAGTCGTAGTTGACTATTATACCAAGTGGGTAGAAGAAGCAGCTGTCACTAAGTGTACATTCACCACTGCTACTTGATTTGTACAAAAAAAAAATCATAAATAGGTTTGGTATACCTGGTGCGTTAATTTTTGATAATGGAACTCATTTTACAAGTGCCACTTTTAGAAAAGTGATGTAATTCTTGGGGGTTGAGCATAAACTCACAACACCATATCACCCCCAAGCCAATGGTCAAGCTGAGATCACTAATTGGGAGATTACAAAAATGCTAATATGTACCATTAGCAAATACCGAAGGGACTAGAGCACCAAATTAAATGATGCCCTTTGGGCCTATCACTCCACATAGAAGCTTCCCATAGGATATTCTTCCTATGAGCTTGTGTACGGAAAACTACCAACAATGGCCATCTAATTTGAACTTTGTACACTCTCTACAACCTGTGATCTTAACCTAAATCTAAGTCTAGCATAGAAGGAATGATTAAGGTATCTCAACTTGTTAGATGAAAATTGGTTAATGACCTTGTCATCCAACGAAACACATATGCCATTCAACAAGAAATTTCATGACCTCAAAATAAGAAAAGTTAAGTTTCAACTAGGAAACAAGGTTCCCTATTAGAATCTTGCACATGTACCCCAATGAACTAAATTTCAAACATTGTGGAAAGTACCTTACATTATTGATGAGATTTTTTCATCTAGGTCCATGATCACTTACAAACCTAACAACCCAGAAAACAAACAACTAGTCAACATCCAACAAATAAAACCTTTTGATGAGCCCAAACCAACCAACTCAACAAACATTTTATTAGATGGACAACCATGCTTAATTTTTTAGATCTTTCCCTTCCAATTTAGTCATGGGGGAGATGGCCACCCATACTAATACTTTTCATGGCTCCTCAGTGTTTTAGCATTTTTTTATTTTACACATTTTTGATTTTACAACTTTTTGTTTTCATCTTCTTTGTTTTACATATTTGTGTTTCTTAGGTTATTGATCTTTTCTTAGGTTTTGTTTTATATCATCATTAATATATTCAATATTTATTACCTACCTTTTACTTTCTTTTATGTTTTCTTGAGTTTGATGTGTTTCTCTACTTTTTCTGCTAATAAGGTGGCAAGTACAATGGTAATGCACTACTTGATGGTGGTATGTTTCATTTCTAATTTGACTATTAATGTCTAGTTTTTTACTTTGAATGTCGTTACCGATGACTAGGACATGGTTTCTTTTTATGTAATAGGAAGTGAGTCCACATCATCCACCCATCCACATACACTATGGTTTTTCTTGTTTTGGAAACATGCAATCCCTTCTTCATTAATGAAACTTTAATAAATTGGTGACTTGTGTAGTTTCTGAAATCGAGAAGTAATCAAAGGTTTGGATAAGATGTGGCTTCAAAGCAATCTAGTATTCTTCATGATTTTCTATTTTCTTGTGTGCAAGAGTGTTCTCACAATCTTTTCACCATTCCACATCATTTCATAATAGGAAGTCAAATAAGTCCTTGCATGGTATTGTCCTCATTAAGAAAAGAGAAAGAGAGAGAGAGAGAGAGAGAGAGAGAGAGAGAGAGAG
>MNCI01025188.1:136031-192894 GCA_015680685.1 Gnetum montanum | reverse complement strand
TTTTACGTTTTTATAAGTAATCTTGTCTACGAATAAAACACTCATGTGGCTCATTGGTTGAGATGTGTTCTATGTTATCAAGTCTCGAGTGATCAATTATGTGGACAGTGAGCCCATTACACCCACTCATCCATTCTACAAATAAGAGGTTTTGATTGAGGGTACAGTGATATTCTTGATATTTTTAAAACTTAAAATTAATTTTGTGTTCATTGTACTTAGAATGAAGAAGGATACCCCAAGAGGGAATGATTAGGGTGTGACATCAAGGGGACTTGAGGATTCTCTTTGGTGACATCTGAGGAAGTTATCATGCAACATGGTTGTACTAAGATCCTTGTAGATCTAACGAAAAATGGGAGTAAGAATAATCAAAAGGCACTCAAAAATCCAATGCTGTTCTAGGGGGTCCCACTGGAAAGACATGCATCCATGCTTGAAGGTTGGTGGCTTCTCTGGATTCAGCAATCGAAAAAAAGAAGAAAGAGAAAAAAAACACAAAGAAAGTGCCACAAAGCAAAAATCACTCCTCCCTTGAACAAAATGCCAAGTGATTGTATGCCTTGTTGTTCTGGTACTCTCATAGTCACTCATCATGGGATGAAACAATGTAGTGTCATTGATCAAAGTAATGGACTTGGTCCTGATCTTGGAACAATCAGTTAATGACACATTAATCATGCTTAGCATGTAGGATTCACTATGCCTTGGGTCAGTTACCTCATATCCCAATCTCTACAATCCCTTCTATAGTTTGTTTCATCTCACTATTCGTGTAATTGTAGCTCATGTTGTGTGTAACATAGAATTCTTACCTCATTCTGGTGATATTTGCATATGTGTGTTTTGTGGAACTAGTGTGGATTACATTTAACCCTTTGAGTACCCTCAGACACTTTTAAGTGTGGTTACGCAAGGGCATTAAAGGTTGGAAACTACTTTGGGTAGGATCCACTTGTGTAATTTTTGTAATTTACACTCATGACCCATCTTCCACACACCGTTTATTACCCTTAACATATTGTCAACAATTTTCTTTCCCTTATTACTATCCCTACGATTCAACGTTCCTATGAACTATCACATAGTCTTTTTCTCAACCATCAAAGGTCCTTATTGATAAATTCCACACCATCATAATTTTTGTGCCTTTAGAACTAGTTGAATTACGCTAGAATCCTTTAACAATCATCCATATGTTCTTAGTTTACATTGTTTAATTTCAAAGAAATATTAAAAATTTGGTATATTCTCTAAGTGCCCTAACTTCGATGAAAATATATATATATGTGACCCCCTTGTGCTAATCAACATCATTTGCAATTGCTCATGTAGGGAAAGCTTTTCAAATTCCTCTCTACAACTCACAATTGCGTGTCCCTTGCTTTCATATCCATAACTCGCTCACTGGTACTTCAATTTTCATTCTGTTTGAACCTACTTGAACCCAAAGTGTTTAGCTTAGTCGTGGGGGAGGGGCACACACTGAATAGTGGATAAATTTTTTGAAATTCATCATCACTCGAAGGACATATTTAAGGGTAATTAGTTGCAAAATTAAGAATAAAATGTGTCAAAAACAATTTCATTCCCTTAGCTATACTAGAAAATTAAATTTGGAAACAACCTAAGCAAAAAGGACTCAACATTATAATCTTTTGGGGACATGTTCTTTCAATAATTAACATCACATGAAAATAAAGTAAATCTATTAAGGTAAGTAGTAAGGTATAACCTAACTTTGGTAACAACCTTACTAACGATTGGCCCCATGTGATTGCAGATGGCCCCCAATACACGGATAACAAGAAGGTCTTGCTCAAGGTGCAATCAAATGACCTAGGAGAGGTGAAGGACAAGTTCCTGCCAAACAGCATGCAAAGTAGGAGGAAAAATCATTTAGTATCCACCAAGAAGACCTTACTACTGTACAATCAAGGCTGGCAAAAGGAGGAGCTGCTGCAGTGTCTGAAAAGGGACAATATCTCACGTTGCCCCAAGATTGTGTTTAGACTATCCATGAAAGGTCCATATTCACTGTAGTGATTATGGAATTAAAATTTGGACCTTTTGCAGAATTTTCTCTGGAGGCCATTAGGGATCACCTCAAAGGGTCCCCATTATGGCCTACCCTCTCTGAAAACAGTGCCTGGTACTTAGGGGTAACGTACCAATTTTGACATAATAAAGAAGAAGGCACCACAGTTAACAATTGTGGTGTGACTGTTGATTTCTCTATTCAAGCCATTTTGAAAGTATTAAACATTCTGAATACAGGGCAAAGGTTGCCCAGAACTAGATGGACACTTTCAAAATCGAGCAACTTAATAAACTATTGACAGAGAATAAAAAGGTGCAGAAGAAAAAGAGAAGGCTGATTGAGATGCCTCTATGGCACAAGTGTAAAATTACACACACACCAAGGCACTCAAGGCCTTACAAGAGGAGAAACTCTAGGCCATACTTCAACACCATCAAATCCCAAGACCTGGAGCGTAAGAAAAGGGAAATACACCCATGGAGGAGCCACTGCCACCAGGAACTACATGAGTTCCATCCAATTTTGTAATCATAGGATTTTCTTTTGTGTTATGTCTAAATTTTTTTCTTACTCCACATTGCAACATGAATCCATTCTAGTCAGCCAATAATCCCATATGTAT
This sequence comes from Gnetum montanum, assembly GCA_015680685.1. Taxonomy (NCBI): domain Eukaryota; kingdom Viridiplantae; phylum Streptophyta; class Gnetopsida; order Gnetales; family Gnetaceae; genus Gnetum; species Gnetum montanum. Next base: position 190,231 of record MNCI01025188.1, on the reverse strand, counting down.
CCACTGTGTAATCAATGGATCTTGTTCTCACTTTAACTCAAGGATGAGTTTTCATTCAATCATAGGGATATGATGAGTCATGAATTTGTTGGCTATGATATCGCTTCCATGATATCACAGCTGTGATATTGCAGCAGCTGCGATATCGCATCTGTGATATCATAGCCGACGCGATATCATGTATTCGATATCATGACCGATATCGCAACATGCCACAATGTCTATAAATAAGAGGTAGCTTTTCTAGTTGTAGGAACTTAGAATTAGAACCTTAGCTAAACTCTTATAGTTTTATCATTCTAGAGTTAGAATATTTCCCAGTGTATGCCCACAGTGTGGTGATTGTAATTGTACGGTATCCTTATTCGAGTGTGATGTACTTGGAAAGGCACATGACTAGAAATAAAGATTGAGACTACTTTATCATTGCAGTGTTTACTTAGTTTAATTATTTATTTATTTAATTTTTATTTACTGATTTCTTAGTTAATATTCTCTTCACTCTAAACTCTTATTAAAGGCAAAATGAGTATGACTTGATCTTGAGCATTTAAGTGTGACTACTTGGCAACCCAGTAGTGTACCTAGGATCTGCGCTTGGTAATCCCAGTGGTAGTTGTGGATGAAGTCCAAGATGTGTATGGATGATTAAGAAACGGATACTCATCACACTTAGGCTAGCTTAGATTCTCTCTCACCCTTTCTCTCTTAGCTTAGTTAATATTACCTTCCATTACACCCAGGAGTAGCATTAGCATAGGAACACATTATACACCTGACTTTGGACTAAACCATATGTCACAAGTTAATACTAGTCTAGATCAAAAGATAGTGAACTGTGACCTAAGGATAACTATCTAGATACCACAACTAGTCCATCTACAGAGTTCGACCAAATCGTGTGTGAAATACTCATATTTGTATGGTTGAGTGTAGGGGTACCTCACTAGTCATCACCAAGGAAGAAATCATGAAAGCCCATGGAATAAACCTTTTAATAACCATTCTAATCATGCATTTATAGATAATGTAGATGGGAAAATTGAGTGAATTCAGCAAATAAGTTGAGCCTTTTATGCCAAATATGAATTCAAATTTAAATAAGAAATGCATTTTTAATCCAAGTATATAAAGTTCATGTTTTTATGTGCAAAACCAATCATATTTTGATGCATAGAAAGGATAAGGACAAATTCAATAAATATATGGACATGAATGCTCGTAGGATTTAGCCTAAGGGTTTTCTTCAAACCAACTGTAAAATACGCTAAAATAATAGAAAGAATATTTGAAGCAAGGGAAATAAAAAGGAACATAAATAATGCAGCTTCCAAAACTCTTGAAGTTTTTCCCTCTGATAGGATACAGAAGTTCACATTGTACCACTATATCTTAGGGAAATTGTAAGTTGGAAAAGTACAAAAATATATTAGTACTTTGCTAGCAATACTAAAAATAAATGATAGTACATAGGAAGATTCCATTATCCAAACATAATACTACCCAAAATGGGGGAAATATCATGTTGAGTAATAGAGTGATGAGGGGCAAGGTACCTCCATACCAAGCCATAAAAATCACATGTGTTCATGCATGATCTAGTCAAATTCCTTGGATGGGACTAGTTGTGGCATCTAGATTACTATGCCTTGATCACAGTTCGTTGTCTTCCCACTTGGACTAGTGGTAGCTTTGTCACATATGGTTTAGTCTAGAGTGAGGCATATGATTTCTATTATTTTATATTTTATTTTTCTACAATTAATAATAAGTTGAAACTCAATTTATAATCAATTCAACTAATATAATTGCTAATTAATAATCAACTAACCTAACTTAAGTATCCAATCCCACTTTCTATGCACATCCTAAACATGTATAATGCTACTAGGCTACTAAACGTTAAGCATTGATGGGATTACCAATGGTCATACACATGTTGGAAGTGTCTGTACTTATGTGCTTAAGTAATATGCATGGAAATGTAACTATTAACTAAGTGCATGAAAAGTAAATCTAATCTAATTCAAAGTGCTCCAATGAATAAGAATCAATATCAATCTTATTGTCATTCATGGAATGTGTTCAGGTACATTACCACTCAAATAAGACTTCGTACAATTAACTTAGATTCACTCTACGAGCACTCACTGACTATTCTCTAAGATTACAAAATAAAACTGTAAGGGTTTGGCTACTCTACTAAAAAAATCCTATACAAAACCTATGCCCAAAGCATGTGCCTAAGCGCTATATTTATAGGCCAGCACACATCCTGTGATATTAGATATCTGACATTGCATCTAGGCCCCCAATATTGGGTATTGAACATAGGCTTCGATATTGGAGCTAGGAAAATCATGACTCATCATACCCCCACAACTGAATGAAAACTTATTCTCAAGTTAAACAAAATGAGGAACAAGTTCCTTACAATATATTAGGAATGTATGGGATTATTGATTAATATGCAAACTACTAACTGACATTGAGTGCTGCATTACAAAATTGTATTTTGAGTGGATGCATACAAAATGACAGAGTGACAAAAAGACTAGAAAGACATTGAAGATTACAAAATTTGCAAAGGTATTGAAAAATTTGCTGAAGATTATTCTTCTTGTTGCTTCTAGTGATGGAAAATTTTAACCTTGATTGTTATCTCGATGCTTTTCTAGTTCTATAGAACATTCTTGAAAGGTGGACTAAAATTTCTCTTCATCATTCCATGGATCTAGAAAACATGTAAAGTTTGAGGTACTATCTTGTATGTGCTATAATTTGTGCATGGGCATATCCTCCATTGCCCCTCTCTTGGCTTTGTTTTCATGCCTGGCAAAAAACCTTCCTCCTTAGATGCTTCTTAGCATCACCTGCAATCAAAAAGGATCAACATTAGTTTTGATAAAATTTTCCTTAATAATCAACCCTTTTCAAATCCCTTAGTTTTTGTTTAAGCACAAGGTGATTACAACATACTATGCCCAAGGCTATGAGGTAATTAAAATTATCAAGCTATCCATATTATTTTGATCAATTACTATTAGTTACCATGATGTTCAAAAATAGGATGTTAGAAAAATTTCAAAGTAGACATTCTTAGCCCCCATGAATAATAAGCATAACTTCAGAAGCACACAAGTTTTCGAATAATTAAAACCAAAGGTATAATTTAGAAGATGGCCAAAAAATATTAAACTTTAAGGATATTTTAACAAAGGATTAGGAAAAAGTAAAAAAGTAATTGAAAGGGATGAGAATTAGTTTAAAAATTATGCATAAAGTTAGAGAAGCCAACATTGATGTTCTAGAAGATGTAAGGTTAGTTCAAAGCCATGATCAACAAAAGTTATGCAAGTGGGTCCTCCCCAAAGTAAGCTCCTACCATAATTCCCTTGCATAACCACTTCTATAGATGTCCATGGGCACCCTAGAAGTTAAATGTAGATGATGCCTTTATTCCAAAAAACACACAATTGCCATGGTTGGGATGTTGCACTATACTATACAAAACCAAAAGGCTCATAATCTCATGCAATAGTGAGGTGAATAATGGAATGAGAAGGGATTGCAAAGATTAGGATGCAAGGTACTTGACGATGTTCATAGTAGGTTCTTGTGACAAGTGTGATTAAAATGTTCAACATACCTATCTCCCTAAGTTTAGACCAAGTCCATATAATGAACAGTGACCTTGCATTAATGTGTTCCATCTTGTCAACCACCATGAGTCTATAACCACCATAAAGAATAATCATCACTCTAGAAAGAGAAGAAAAGAGGAGAAGGAAGGAAGGGCCTTAGTTAGAGGGATGCCTTTAGGTATAGGTAACATGTCTTTCTAGCCCCATAACTAGTGCTTGTAGTCCATTATTGTATCTAAGGTATGTGCTTTGAATTCCTATTATTTTTTATTGCTTTTTCTTTATTTTTATCCTTTTCCCTTTTTTTCTTTTCTTTTCTTTGTGTTTTGTGTTTTTTCAATAGGAACCACACCATGCAAAAACAAAGCTTCCTTTTTATTAGTCAATGGAGGAGTAATGATACATTATAAGAGGGGTCATAAACGACATGAAGGAAGTCAAGAAGAGAATCCAATAAATCCCTTTGAGGTCACATCCTTTGCCATTCCAACTTGGTCATTCCCTCTTTCTTCAAGGTACAATGATCATTGATGAATTTTAGTTTCATAAAAGAAGAACCAAATTGTTTCCATGAAAAAGACCTTTTGTTCAAAGAACTGGAGGGATGAATGAGGAGGTCTCACTACTTTACACAATTACTTACCCAATCATCTTCATAGCATAGCACAAAAACCAAATGCATATCATTGACTTTTGCATCATGAATTGGCAATATTATTAACAAAAACAAAAAATACATTTATAAAACATAAAGAGAATGGCTCAAGAAAGGAGAAAAATATAAAGAAAAGAAAAATATCAAGAAATGAAAAACATATAAAGAATCAGAAAATTCTAGCACTAATAATCAAATCAGTTACTTCCATGCATCTTTGAAATAGTTTTATATTCTCATTATCAAGCCTCTAGATGTCTTCTGATTTAGTGGCTACTGCATAGACTAGCTTTTTCTCATGCACTTTCTCCTGAACTATATGATGGGTCAGTATAGGGGTTGTGTTAATATTTCAAACTTCTAGCCTACAACTGCATTCTTTATCATTATTCGTAATGCATGGATTCTTCTATCTATTCATAATGATAGGTTTATCATTTATGTCTTGTGTTGGAGTGGTAATGGGTGTTGGCTTTTGCGTATGGGTAGGAGATGATGGTTGTAAAAAGGGAGGCATTGCACCAGATTGTCATTGTGCTAGTTTGGGTGATGTGATCGGTCCATGAGTGTTTTTCTTCTACCAATGGCCTTTCCTAAAGAAGGAATGTTTTTGAGTTTGCAGTGGGGACCTATCAGTATTAGCATGTTTATGCACATTTGCAACACAAGTGGAATTCATTTTTTGATGTTGTGATGCTAAACCTTCCTGTGTTTTTGGAGGTGGCATATGATGGAGGTGAGTATGAGAATATTGAGGATATGATATAGGGTGAGAGGTTTGAGTTGGTGATCTCATATAATATGTTGTAGGATGATGATATTTGGAAGAGTGGTAATAGTGATTTGAGGTAGAGGAAGTAGAACCAGTTGGGAAAATAACTTGTTGAACATAATATACATACAAGTTTGATTGGCAGTAAGGGTAGGGTTGGTTTGATGATGGCCTTCCCCATGACTGTAGGATTTGCCACTATGGTTGATAGTAGTTTTGAGGCTAATAAGAAGTCTCACTAGAATAGTACAGTTGGTTATAGGACTATCTAAAATTACCTTGTGGAAAAGAAAATCTCCTAGGCATGTGCTTTTGTACAAACTTTGGATTTAATGCCCCTGCCTAATACTCATGTAGATGTAACAAGATTAGGCAATGGCCCTTTAGATGCTCATATATGGAGATGTTACATCCATTATCTTCATCTGTGGTTGATTCTATAGCCTCACTTCCTTTAGCTATTTTTCTTGTTTGTTGAAAAATGTTCCTAGCTATTTCTTGGTTATGCTTCCTTTGTTTATTGTGATCGTTTAGTTCATTTTGCATTAGCTTATCCTCTATGATTTCTACACAAGTTTTAATTTTCTCATTCATCAATTTTGACATCTTATCCAACTTTGCTTTCAAGCTCAATGAGAGAATTTTGTATTAGCAAGGTTCATTGTAAAATCATCTCATCAAGAGTTGCCTCTTTTTCCTCATCATAGATATGGATCCTTTTCTTTTGAAGAGTTGGGTCCCAATTTTTTTCCTGTACATTTTCTCATTTACATAGTTCTCCTTCTTCTTTTGCCACTTTCTTGATTAGCCTTTGTATCTGATGGGCTTTTAGTTCGTATAACTGACCTTAGGCATAAAGCCTAAGGGTCTCCCTCATTTGATTACAAAGCCCATATATGATGTGGAAAAATTACTCTTTTTGAGAGAAATCATGGCTAGGACATCTATGTAGTAGTGAACAGTATCTATCCTAGGCCACATCCAAGGGTTTATGATTTTCTTGCTTCCACTTTTGGATTTGTTTTCTTAGGTTGGACACTCTCTCATAGATTTGGTATTTTTCATTGAAAAGTTCCAGCATTGTGGACCACTAGTATAAACAAACTTGGTTCCAACACACTATACCAACTTTTCACTTAACCAATTAGTGTCCTAGGAAAGAGCTTAAGCTTTTGCCACCCACTTTCAATGTTGTATGAGACACAAGAATCAGGGAAGGATTGTAGATGATGTTGTGGATCCAAATTATATCCTCCTACAAATTTAAGGATATTTTTTATATCAAGCATGGGTAAGAAACTATTCCTACGATGCCTGTGAGGTATCTTAATCACCTCCATGATCTACATCAAGCTCTTAGTGGCCAATAAGGGTTTATCGTCATCAAACATGTTGTGATGAAAATTTCTATTTTTATTCATTTGATTATGATGATCTTATCTATGCTCATTTTGATGTCTTTGATTTTTCCCTTAGGTTTGATTTCTATTTTTATCTTGACCCCATAGTGGAACTCTATCTTTATATCTACATTCATCTTTGTTAGAACTAGATGTTGAAGAGGAAGAGGAATATGATGAACTGGGAGAATTGCCATGGCTTCTACAATTCTCCCTTTGGTCCTTTGATTTATCTTGTCTAGGTTTAGAGGAGGTCCTAGGCCTTCAAGCTCTCCTTGTTCTATGACTTTCTCCATCTCCTCTAGGATTGTCTACCCTAGTTGAATGTAGTATTTGAGTGTAAGGGTCTAAATAAGCATAGGAAACCCCTATTTGAGGTTGTTCACCCTAATTTTCTTCAGTATATATCCTATCATTTCTCCTACAAGTGTTCTCATCATACAATGCATTATTGGTCCTATGTGAAGAAGACATGGTTTTGTATGATAATGTATGTGACTTAAAATATTAACATTTTCTAAAGATAAATCATTAATACTTTTAGAGTGATCATTTGTGATAAAACTAATCTAGATAATTAGCACCATCCCCAGCAATGGTGCCAATGATGAGCAATGAGGTACCCCTATGTTCAACCATATGAATCACAAATGTTCATGCATGATCTGGTTGAATTCCATGGATGGGAATAGTTGTGGCATTTAGGTCACTATGCCTTGATTATAGTTCACTATTTTCCCACTTGGACTAGTGGTAGCTTTGTCACGTATCGTTTAGTCCAAAGTGAGGCATATGATTTTTATTATTTTCTATTTTATTTTTTATGATTAACAATAGGTTAAAACTCAATTTATAATTAATTCAACTAATCTAATTGCTAATTAATAGTCAACTATCTTAACATAAGTATCTGATCCCACTTTCTACACACATCGTAAACATGTATAATGTTACTGGGTTACCAAATGTTAATCATTTATAGGATTACCGTGGGTCATACACATGCTCAAAGAAATCGTACTTATGTGCTTAATTAATATGCATGGAAATGTAAATATTAACTAAGTATATGAAAAGTAAATTACATGGAAGATAAATCTAATTTAAGTCAAAGTGTTGTAATGAATAAGAATCAATCTCAATCTTATTGTCATTCATGGAATGAGTCTAGGTATATTGCCACTCAAATAAGACTCTACACAAAAAACTTACATCCACTTTATGGGCACTCATTGGCTATTCTCTAAGATTATGGAATAAAACTACAAGAGTTTGGCTACTCTACTAAAAAAACTATGCAAAACGTATGGCCAAACAATTTGCCCAAGCGCTATATTTATAGGTCAGCACACATCCTGTGATATCAGATATTTGACATTGCATATAGGCCCTCAATATCAGGTATTCGATAACGAGGCTCCCATATTCAATATCTAATATTAGAGCTAGGAAAATCATGATTCATCACAAAGGCTAATTAAATAGATTCCATAAGGACAATTCGTTTCACATAAATAAAAGTAACGAAATATAATAGCTATGTCTTTGATAACAATGTAATATTAAAAATTATAAAATGATTCAAAAAGTTAGGTAGCTAGTTAAAAAGGCTCATAAAACTAAGCATTTTTTGAAATTCAAAAATAAAATAAAATAAAATCCCTCATTGGTTAATTTCAAAAGTTTGAGAATCATACTTAAGCAATTAAAGAATATGTATTCAACGTGTTACAGAAGAAGGGTTTCCAAAGTTAACATTCAATCTTATTATGAAAAAGAGAGTAAAAAAAGTGGATGCTACAATGATGAAAAGTAATCTTGATCTTTATTTTTGATCATGAACTATATCCAAGTACAATTTACTAGACTAAAGAAAATGGTCAACTACTCAATACAACATTACAAAAATTTACATTATCACTAAGACTATGAAAACAAATTGCAAGAATTTCACTAAGGGTGGAATGAAAATTTGTCGATTATGTGCGCACTTGCTAGTATTTATAAGGCTACATAGATCCCAATACATTGCATTAATGATGATGTAGGATGAGCTATGATATCATAGTTATGATATTGCAATGGTGAAAAATTTGGTTTTATCATACCTGCACGACTAACTAGAAACTTGTCCTCAAGGTAAAACAAAATGAGGATAGAGTCCCTTACAAAATTAAGAGGTATATTTTACTTGACATGACTAACTATTTACATGAATCTATGAATGCTGCATTAGGGTTTTTACAAAATGAAATAATAAACATGGAAAAACAAAATAAAAAGCTTGAAGTAGCTTTATGTTCCAGGAGGTGGAGGCTCTTCCATTGGCTTCTTCCTTTTTTCAGTAGGCTTTTGGAATTGATAACAATTTAGCAGCACCTAAATTTTTTTTCTCTATCCTTGGATCATGTACTATCCATGCTAATTAACCAATGTTTGATGAAGTTGATACATCCCATGGGCATTGCAGCTATGGAAACATTTTGTTTTCTTTCACATACCATGCCATGAACTAACACCTTTCTTCCTTAAACTCCTTAGCCACATTTCTCAATTCTTTGTAGTCCAACATTCACCATGCTAGGTTCACTACTACATATTTTTAGCCTTGGTAGGTAGCCTTCATAATTTTGAGCTCAGAGATTATGACATGTAATTTTTGTAGAGCATCTTTTCGGTTAGCAAACTCCTTCTCGTACAGTGCATACATGATTGCTACTTGCTACGCAAGATCATTTCAAGGTTGTCCTATTGTTAACATGGCTAAGTTAGCATATCTAAGGTTTGCTAACCTCAGGTATTCTCTAAGATCTTATATTTGTAGGTCATTGTTTTTTATTGCAACTGGGTGGACATGGGCTAAACTATCCAAGATGGGCTGCCAATTTGGATTCTAAGTTGTGATGGAATTAATCTTGGCTTTTTTCATCTAGATTTCTTTCTCATTTATCTATTTGTACATGCCCACTTAGCCCTTGAAATGTTATTTAAGCTTTTCATGTCTTTTGGCCTTATTTTTCCATGCATTTATCCTAATAGCTAATTTTTGTTGAATGGTGCTTACTTCCTCCATTGATAGGGTCCTATTCTCTTAGGCCAATTTGCTTATATCTTGGTTGACTCTTATGAGTTATTCTCATAATTGATGAATACTTTTTTTCAGAACATTTTTATGCTTTTCCACATCTATCAACCTTGTGTTGTTGGTAGCAAGGTTCTTATTTTCCTCTTTTACGGCTATGAGGGCTTTGATGTGTGTGTATGTTTGTGCTTCAATTAGTGAGGCATTCCACATCACCTTCTCTTTCTCTATCTCAACCTTTATGTTGTGGGAAACCAACTACCTCACTTTATCAATTTAGAATTGCTCAAGTTGGTTCAAGGTTATGAATCATGGAAGATCTCATAATTTTTCTTTGAGAGCTACCAATTCATCTTGAAGTCTTTACACTTCATTTTTAGCATGTTTTACCCTTGTTCTAGCCATCACCAGCTTCCCTTTTATGGTGATGAGATCAAACTATACTGTAGTGATATCATTAGGGATATCAAATAGATTTTTCATGACTTGGCCAGTCTACAATTGTTTGTCCAGAACATCTTCATGTTTGGTAGGAATCATTGAAGTTCTAGTTAGCATTTGAGCATTTATTTCTCTAGAAATATTAACCAATGACATAACAAGAACATTGAATGATTCCTTAATATGATTGGTGATTACTTCTATGAGTCTTGCTACATCCTAGTACTTCATGATCACCAGTGTGACATCTTCACTAGTTTCTAGCATCATTTGGAATGATGTAGCATTTCTTGAAATTTGTTGTGCCCAGTCATCCTCTCCTCTAGTCTATAGTAATATCTACCCACTTATAGGGATTTTTTAAATTGTGGGCTTGATAGATATTTCTCTTTCTTTATAAAGATTAGAGCCCTTCCTTACTCCCCAGTTGGTGGTTTTTGTGATCTGATGTAGATGGCTCATTGATGATTTGTAATCCTGTGGCAATGGTGGTGGAGCTTGTTGCTCTAGTCTATCTCCAATAGGTGGTTGAATATTGGGTCTTTCCTATTACTATATCCCAGTAGTAATAATGTTACTAGTAGGAGTTGAACCTGTAGGTCTCTTAGTGTCTATTGGCTTCTTTAGTTGATCTTTTTTTAGTGGCACTAGTTTGGACATTTTAGCATAAGAGATGTTTTGTGATTTTTTCTAAGGGCATCATTGGTGTAGCCCAAAATCATGGTCTATTTGCAAAGCCTTCTTATTAGGTAAGGGAATGGTAGTATTAGCTTTCCTACCTTCTTTTCCTCAAACTACCTTTAAATCTCCAAGATGATTAAGTGTGTGATTTTGGCATTGAATTTGCCCATTAGTATCACACTTCCTCTAGCCACATACATTGAGATTTAGTTGATTCATTTTTTTGGAAACAAATGATAAGTCCCAATCTTAAAGTAAATTTTATCCTTATTTGTGAGCTCACTGTAGTCTTTATCATCTTTATCATAGGCCCTTTGCAACCATAGCTTCTTTATATATGTATTTGATCTTGTTGAAATATGCTCTACATTGACTTCCTCATGAAGAATGTTCAAGCCTTTGACAATTGTTTTGATAGAATATGGAATAGAGACTCCTTTCATCTTCACAATGGCATTATCTTATTTTTTTTCTAGAATTGGTAGATCTCTCCTAGGTATCATTCTACATTGGTAGACAATGTTGGCCATAATGAGGATTTCTAGTGTTGTGCTCTTTCAACTTTTGGGAAAAACTTCATGAATGAACCAAAATTTAGTTACATGATGATTGTGGACATGGTGGACTTTTCTTGGATAGCTTGGAGGCATTCATTGGAACACATGAAAAATTTTCCTTGTTCTAGTACTGGTAGTGCCTCTACTTCTACTTGTGTGAAGTGATTAGTAGTAGGAGTTTGTTGATGAATGCTAAATGACTGAGCCTCTTGTTTTGCATGTTCATCTTGCAAGGTTTGTTCTCCCACTTTGCCTCTCCTATGACCTCTTGGTCTTTTTCCATGCTGTTGGGAAGGTTCTTTGGCTATTGGTCTCTTCAAGGCCATCTACAATCAATAAGAGTTTAAGATTATTAAGGTATTCAAATTAGTTCTTAATAGTGCATGATCCTTATCATACTCTTGGTTTGATCAAGTTCTTATGTTATCATGATTTTAGACTGAGAACAATTTTGAAAAGAAAACCCCAAGTGTTATACTTCTAATTATTATGACCTTCCACAATTATTATTTTCTAATTTATTGTGTCCTTATTTGGTTGATATGGTTAGTTGGGAGAATTAGTTAAGTATTTTAGCTTGATTCTGATTGGTTAGGTGTGATGTTCTTATTATTCTCTTATAATTATCCTTTATAGTTTATTTTAGATGTATGCATAGTAGTTCCCACCCCCTCCCCCCTCCCCCTACCCCATGACTAAGTTGGACACTTCAAGATCAATAAGGTTTAAAAATCACAAAAATTGGAGTAACAATGAGAAAGTTATAGCTTTAGAAATTTTGTTTATCAAAGCTCAAAAAAATAGCAAAAACTCCTCTTGCTTGAAAAGGGTGGAATGAAAAATTTTCTAACTCTTGGTGCATATACTCCCATGACTAAGTTGGACACTTTGGGGTCAACAAGGTTTACAAATCATAGAAATTAGAGTTACAATCAGAAAGTTATAGCTTTAGAAAGTTTTCTTGCCAAAGCTTAGAAAAATAGCAAAAACTCCTCTTTCTTCAAAATGGTGGAATGAAAAATTTTCTACTCTTGGCATGTATATATACTACTTTTGTCACCATGACATCATAAATGCAACACCGTAGCTACGATGTCATAGTGCATACAACATCATAATTACAACATCACCATAAAAAAATTACAAACTTCTGGGAATTTTCAAGGAATAGAATGAGTCAATTGGATGATGTGGAAGACATAGAGACTATCTAAAGGGTCATGGATCATAAATGATTCTTAGAATTCAAAACTTTGATAGACAAAGATCTTAAGGAAGGAATCTTAGGCAATGAAAGTTTATTGAGTTTGTACGAGATGGATTGAAGGTTCTTAGTTCATGGATAGGTTATAAGATTATGTGGAAAGTTTCTGTTGATTTTTAATCATGTTTGAATGTACAAGATGATGTGGAATCGCTCATCAAGTATGAGATACAACAATTATACAAGTGGGTCCTCCCCAAAGCAGGCTTCAACCCTTAGTGTCCTTGTATAACCACATCTAAAAGTGTCTGTAGGCACTTAAGGAGTTGAATGTAAGACATACTTGTCCAAAAAAACATACATTTTAGTATTGCCAAGATTGAAAAAATAACACTATATTATATAAAATCATGAAATTATGATTAAATATACCAATGAGTTGAAAGAGGATTCGAAGGGATTACAAAAATTGAGACATGAGGTGTCCTACCATAGGCATAATGAGTCATGATGTGTAATGTGTGGTTAAATTAATCATTAGCCCTTTTGTCCAAGATCCAAAACAAGTCCATACCACTATCCAATGACATCGCATTATGCCTTCTTCAAAACTAACAACCACAAGACTACCACTATTCCAAGGAGCATTATTCCTTGGCATGTTGTTCAAGAAAGGAGTTTATTAATAGCACACTTTTATTTTTGACATTTTTGAAAAACCACCTACCTTCAGGCATGGGTAACATGTGTTTCTAATAACATGGTAAGGCAACACTTATTGTACTCTTTCTTCTATTTTTTATTAGAACTCAAGAGAATAATACATCCTTGACAACATGATAGGACTCATAGTAGTAGGCCTAGAGAATCTGCAAGTCCCCTTGATGTCACACCCTATTCATTTCCAATTGGTTCTTTGATCTTCTATCTAGGCATAATGATGATGAGTTTATTTTAGTTTCATTGTGAAAATATCTTCATTATGGCCATGGTAAGAACCTCTTATTGTTAGAAATGAGTGGATGGATAACATGGTCTCACTATATATGTAATCAATCCTTCATAATCTAATAACATAGAGCAATCTTCACCATATTGGAACTACATCGTGCTTTATTTCATGCATTTTATTGAAATAAAATTAACAAAAATATGTATAGGAGAAATAATGACAAAGTATAGAAAAATTGGAAAAGATATCAAGATTTTAAAAAGATAGCAAGAATGAAAATTTTTGAAAAGGATTTAGAAATGTCAAAGAATAAGAAGTCATTAAGAAATTAGAAAATATAAAAGTATGGAAAAAATATCAAAAAATAGGAAAAGGTAATAAGAAAGTAAAATATTTAGTATTGTACCTACATGATGCTTGGGACACCCCCAAGACTATTATCAAAAATAGGTAACCAAAATATTGAATAGGTAGAGGATGATTTGACAGACTGGGTAGCATTCATAATAGGATTAGGAGGTTCAGGATAAGGCTTGACCTATTGGATGTTCACTAGAGTGAGCTTATGTGGGCTAGCTAGATGATAAATTTTCTTGGTGCCCAATGGATAGGTTTCTTGGATGATATATGGTTCTTCTCATAGGGTTTTGAACTTAACCTACTCTAAACGGTCAAGTGCATGCTTGAAATCTAGCCCGTAAGTCAAGAAATCATCCATAAATATGTCTACATCATTACCTACTTATTTTTGAAAGATGCTTAGCACTAATCTCTTAAAAGTAGAACAAACCAAAAGGAATTTGCTTATAGTCAAATATTCCCCATGTACTAGTGAACATAGTCTTGTCTTGATCTTCTAGTGCAATATGGATTTGATTGTACCTACTATATCCATCAAGAAAGCTATAGTATTGAAACCTTGCTATGGTTTCTAGGACCTAGTCAATAATCAGTAAAGTGATATGATCTTTTAATGTCATGGAGTTCAACAGTTGGAAGTCAATACATGCTCTCCGCTCATCACCTTTCTTTGGAACAATGACCAAAGGACTAACCCATTCATCATCTACAATGGGGTAGATCAATCATGCTTTTAGTAATTTTTTCAATTCCTATTTTACTATTTTCTTAAGCTTGGGATTTGACCTTCTTTATGGCTAGTGGTATGGCTTAGCAACTGGATCTGTGTATATTCTTTGTGAAATTCAAGGATCAATGCCTATTATCTCATCATAAGACCATGCAAATGTTGTTGGTCATTTATTGATCTATTCTAATAATTTCCTTTTGTTATCCTTATCTAGGTTGGCATTGATGATTATCTATTTCTTATTATTTAGAAAATAATATTCTACTATAGCTAGTAGGGCTTTTGGTGCTAGTTCAAACTTATTTGGGATCTCAAGCTATCCCCATTAAATATCTTCTTCTTAGCATGAATGTGTATAGGGGTGTTTTCTCTTTAACTATTCCAACTTATTTATTCCCTCCATGTAGGTGCTTATAATTTGATTTGTTGGTTCCATGAATATTTTAGATTCTATTTCTTCATTGATAATTAGCCATTGGATGCCTTCTTTCTTAGTGGCTAGTACATATAGGCATCTATGTACACAAATTTCTTCTACACATCACTTGCATGCTATGTTTCTTTCTTGTTTAATGATCCATATTTTCTACACATAGTTGCAACCATTATTGTTGTATGTGGTACACAGAACCCTACATCATTGAATGATTTTAGCTTCATCCTCCTTGAAAATCTCCAGTGACAAGTTTATGATTCCAAGTTTAGCATCCACAATGCTAAGCCAAGCTCTTTCCATGATGATAGGGAACTATCCATTATTTTTCCCCACATGAATGAGTAAGAAATTAGCAAGACAGGACCAGCCACTGATGGTAGTGATAACATCATCTACTTGTCCTAATAGGACTATGATTAATTGGTCTACAAGCTCTAATTGGATGTTTATTTTCTTTAGTGACAGAAGATTCTAGGTTTTATACATATCCTATGATATTAAGTTTGCTTCTAATTTGGAGTTAAATAGAGGCTTGCATGATTTGTGACCTACTACTTGGAGGTATATCAAGGGACTTCCTAAATATATTCTTTTCTAGGAAAGTGCTCTTACAATTATCCAATAATTGACAATTTGGGTAAGCATGATAGTGGTTAAGTTTGAATTTGTAGAAGATGGAAGCTTAGTGTTCCTTGAAGGAGTGTGTGTGGATGGGGTTAAAGTAGATGAAGTCCCCATTCTTTGAACCTTTTCTAAACTTGTTTGGAAGAATGACCATTTCTTCGATTGAGGTTCATTCATGATTACCTCCTCCTACATATTCATTACTCTTATTATATTTCTTTTGCTATGGTTTTAATAGTAGCTCCCCTTGCATTACTAGTGATGGCATTGGCAATAAAGGGTGAGAAGGCTAGCATGATGGGCTGGTTATTGGTTAATGTACATATAGATTTGAATCCATCCTTTAAGTGGTAGATTTGTGATACTCAGGTGGATAGTATTGAGAAGTGTGAACTAAAGCATTTCCTGTAGAGATTAGATGTTTTACACAATATCTATAAGGATTTGGTTACCTGTATGAATACTACTACCTTGGTGCTGGAATTTCCCAAGTTTGTGGTTGTTGCCATTGCTACTAGTATTGCTCTTGTGGTTGAGGGTAAGCTTTTCCTAGGTAGTAGGTTGGCTGGAAGGGTTATCTAAGATAATCTTAAGGATAAGATAATCATCTTGGCATCTACTTTTTAACAAATCTTGGGTTGAGTGCATATGCCCTAGATTCTTGCAAGTGGATCATAATATGGAAACATACCTTAAGATGCTCATATTGGTACATCTTGCATCCTTCCTTGTCTTTTGAACTAGCTTCGGTACACTCTTCAACTAAAGCAACTTTTCCTTTTTGCATATAGCCTTCTCATCCATAGTCTCTTCTCTTCTTCTTATCCTTGTCCTTATTGAGGGCTTGTTTAGTTATTTCTTCTATGATATTTAGAGTTGTAAACTTTTTTTCCACTAAGTTCCACATCTTTTCTACCTTGGTCACTATATCATTAACACATTTTTGAATTAGTAGAGTCTTCTTCTGAATCACATCTTCTAAGGTTTCTTCTTCTTTCTTATTGCACATTCATGCATCTTATTTTCTGATTTATGAATCTTGATTATATTCCTTAGCTATTTTTCTCTTTTTCAACTCACCTTCCTTTTTTTCAACTTGGTCTATTAACCTTTGAATCTAATGGATGGTCATCCTTGATAGTCTTCCCTTGGCATAGACCTCAAGGGTTTCTTTGGTTTTGTTCCTTAACCCATTGACAATTTACCTAAGTTTCTCCCTTTGTGAAAATCCATGGCCTAGGCATCTACGAAGAAGAGAGTAGTATCTGCTCATTTCTACATCAAGGAATTCATGTGCCCCTTGCTTCCATTCTTGAATTTACTTTCTAAGGCTAGACTCTCTTGAATAGGTTTGATATTCGTCATTAAAAAGCTTAAGCATGGTACTCCAACAACTAATTAATTTATGTTCCAATGATCTATACCAATGCTTAGCCAGTTTGATGAGTGTCCTGGAAAGCAACTTGAGATTTTGCAAGTTACTTTCAATATTTTGAAGTACACAAGCATCACGAAATGCTTGATGGTGATTTTGTGGATCTACATTATATCTAGCTTCAAATTTTGGGATATTATTCATATCTAGTCACTTGATGCAACTATTCCTTATGTGCTTGGTTGGAATATATACTACTTCCTTGATATTGATCATGTTGTGAGTGGCCAATAGGGGCTCTTCACAATTATTGAATTTGCATGCTCTGTTGTAGTGATTACTCCTTTAGCACTCATAATTCTCTCTCTGTTCACATCTATTACTATCTCTTCTTGGTTCATACTCATCCTCTTCTTCATCAAGATGCCTTCGATGATATTCATGCCTATCATGAGCCCAATGTCTCTCCTTGTTGTGATTCCTAAGTCTTCATTCCCTTCTGTTAGAGTCCATTGATAATCATGAGGAGCAAGATGAAGTAGTTGGTGAATGATGTTGGTTGGTTCTCATTCTATGACTCTAGTATTTATCCATTTGTGATTCCATAGAAGCTCTAGACCTTAAGCTTTATCCATGTTTAGATTCTTTTGCCTCTCTCCTTGATGTATTTACTAGGGCTGAATGCAGTTGTACCTTAATAGGTTCTTCTAGATGAATAACAGGTGTTTGTGATTACGCTTCACAATTATGATGGATTTTCTTTTTTAAGAATGCATCATCATTAATTTCCTCTAGGAAAACATTAGGATTGATTTTCTTTCATTTGCTATTTTTGTGCCTTGTCTTTACAGTAGTATCTATTCATACTTTCACCTTTGTGGATTGGTATGGCCTAGTCATGTGTTTGGTCACATGATATTCTTCTTGTGCATGGCTTAAATTCATTTTCATTAAGGCTGCCTAAAGCATGGCTGGTGTTGAATGCTCTAGAGGAAAAACAATGTTACCTTGCAAGTCTCTCCACCTCAGCTACTCATCTTGGTGAAAGATAAATGTAAAACTAGGATAATAAGGATCAATGTGAGCATATGAGATCCTTGTTTTCATAGGAACACTCTAGTATCATCATCATGTGTTCTATCATTATCCCTTTATAGCTCTTTGGCAGGTGATAATTTCTCTTTAAGTGTTGAAGAAAAATTGTATATTTGATGCTTTGTTATGTGTGTGTTGTTAAAATTCATTGAAATTTTAAGAATAAACTTTGTGGTTCTTGATACAAAAAAATTTATAAAATTAAATACTTAAAACACATTGACACATCCTCGGTAATGGCACCAATGATGGGTGGTGAAGGTATCCCAACATCCTACCATATAAGTTACGAGTATCTATGCATGACTAGATCATAATCCATGGATGGACAATGTAATTATGCTAATAATTGATGTTAAGTTTGAGATCATTGTCTTTCCACTTTGAGTTACTGAAGTTTAGGTGTATGGTTTAACTCTCAATTAGGCATATTGATGAGTCATGTTTTGTAGGGCTCCGATATCCGATATATGATATTAGAGTCACGTTATCAGGTATCTCATATTGGGGCACAATCTCCAATGTTAGGGATTCAATATCATCCCTACTATGCTAGCCTATAAATACAACACTTAGGTGCATGGTTCACATATAGATTTTAGAAGTAGACATAGAGAAGTTTTGTTAGTCTATTTCCAGTGCATGCCCATAGTGTGACGTTAAGTGATTGTACAACATCTTTATTCAAGTGTGATGTACTTGGACAAGTTACATGTTCAGCAATAAAGATCTAGATTACTTCCATCATTGTAGCATTCACTTAGCTTTATTATTATTTTTAATTACTTAAATGCTTATTGTTTTTCCTTAGTTAATGTTTATCATTTATTGCTCTTTATCATTTTCCATCATTAAGCAGAATGACTACAACTAATCGTGAGCACTTAAGTGTAATTACTTGGCAACCTAGTAGTGTTATTGTTTGGTACACTTAGTAATGGTACACTCAGTAATCCTAGCAGTAGTTACATGAAGTCCAAGGCATGTATAGAAGGTTAGAAATAGATACTCATCACACGTAGGCTAGTTTAGAATTTATGTCTTGTTGTTAATTAGATTAAATAATTAATTTATTTATTATCATTAGTAGTAGCATAAGGCTTAAAAAACATCAAGAATCATATGTGTGACTTTGAACTAAACCATACATGACAAAGCTACCACTAGTCCAAGTGGAAAGACAATGAACTGTGATTAAGACATAACAATCTATATGCCACAACTAGTTCCATCCATGGAATTCGACTAGATCATGTGTGAACAGTTGTGATTCATATGGTTGGATGTAAGGGGGACCTCATTGGTCATCATTTGCATTTTTTCTAGGGATGGTGCTAGTTATCTAGATTAGTTATATTATACATGATCACTGTAAATGCATTAATGATTTATCTTTTATAAAATATTAAGTCACATACATCATAAACTAACAATAGTGTCTCTTTCACATGGAAGCAATAATGCATTGTATGAAGAGAACATTCATTAGAGAACTAATGAGATATATACTAAAAAGAATTGGAGTGACCAGCTTCATGTAGGTGTTTCATATGTTTAGGACCACCCTAACTACACTCAAGAAGTACATTCACTTAAGGTAGATAATCCTAGAGGAGATGGAGTAAGTCCAAGATCAAGGAAGGCCTTAAGGCCTAGGACCTTCTTAAAACGTAGAAAATATAAATCAAGGGACCATGGGAAATACTATAGAAGCCATGGTGATTCACCTAGTTCCTCATATTACTCTTCTACTTCAACATCTAGTTTTGATGAAGATTAACATAGCTATAGAGATAAAGATCCACTATGGGGTCAAAATAAAAATAGAGATCTAAATCAAGGGAAAAATCAAAGACATAAAAATGATCATAGAAAAAATCTTCACAATAAAATAGATAGAAATAGAAATTTTCACCATGACATGTCTGATGATGGTGGTGAACCTTGATGACCACTAAGAGAATGACATAAATCACAAAGGTAGTTAAAATACCCCACATGCATCGCAAGGACAGTTGCATCAAAAGGCTTGATATGAATAACATCCCTAAATTTGTGAGAGGCTATGATTCTGATCCAAAACATCATTTGTAAGCCTTCCATGATGCTTGCGTATTACAAAACATTGAAAATGGGTGGGAAAAGCTTAAGATATTTCCTAGAAAACTAATAGAAAAAGTTGAAGTTTGGTATAGATCATTGAAACCAAATTCAATCTATCAGTGGTCCACAATGTTGGAATGTTTTAACTAGAAATATCAAACCTAGCATGTTCAACCTAAGGAAACAAATCCAAGGATGGAAATAAGAACAACATGAACCCTTCGATATGGCCCTAGATAGATACTATTCTCTACTGAATAGATGCCTAGGCCATGGTTTTTCTCAAGAAGAGAAACATTTCCACATTATAGATGGGCTTCATAGTCAAACAAGAGAAACCCTTGGGATGTATGCTTAAGGTCAATTATATGAACTAGGAACCCATCAAATCCAAAAGCTAGTCGAGCATGTGGCAAAAGAAGAAGAAGAGCTATGTAAACAAGAGAATGTTAAGAAATATCACTGGGACCCTACTCTTCAAAAGAAGAGGATCCATATCTATTATCAGGAAAAAGGGCCAGCTCTCAATGAGGTGATTTCACAACAAACCTTGTCAATACAAAAGTCTATCGATGACCTAGAATCAAGGTTAGATAAGGTTCCAGAATTGATAAATGAGAAAGTTTCAACTTTCATAGAAACCCTAGAGGAGAGAGTAATGCAAAATAAATCAAGTGATCACAAAAAAATGAGAAAAAAGAATGAAGAAATAACTAAGAATACTTATCGTGAAAAAGGGGAAATGATTGAAGAAGAAGATGTTATAAACTCAACCATCAAAGAAGATGATGAATGTGACATTTACCTATATGATCATCCAAAGGGCTATTGCCTAGTCATGTTACATCTACATGAGTATTGGGATTTTGCATTGAATCCCAAGTTCATACAATAGAAAATACCTAGAAAATTATCTTACTCACAAGGTAACTATAGATAGTTCTACAACCAATCATACTATCCTAGTAGGACTTCTTACTAGCCTCAACAATATCATGAACCGTAGTGGCAAAACCCACAGTCATGGGGGAGGCCATCATCAACCCAACACTACCCCTAATATCAACTAGACCTATATAAATATTACATTTAACAATCTATTTTCCCAACTAGTTCTACTTCCTCTATTTCAAATCACTACTACCACTCTCCCAAATATCATCAACCTGCAAACACCTCACACCTCTGGCCTTTCATCATATCCTCAATATTCTCATACTCCTCTCCATCACATGTCACAACTAGCAACATAGAAAGGTTCAATACCACAACATCAACAAAATGATGTCACTTATGCTACAAATATATGTAGACATGATTATGCTAGTAGGTCCCCACTGTAGTCTTGGAAATGCCCTTTTTTTAGAATCGTTCCCATGCATAAGCACAAAACTCGTGGACCTACTAACTCACCCAAACTAGCACAATGCCAATCAAATGAAACACCCTTTCTTTCACAACCAATGTCCTTCAATCCTACATAAAGGCCAACGTTCATCATTACTCCAAGACCTTCTAGAAATGATGAACCTAGCACCATGGAGAGATAAAAGAATCCATGCATAACTAATGAGTAGTGAGGTACCCCTATGCCCAACCATACGAATCACAAGTATTCACATGCAATCGAGTTGAATTTCATAGACCTTAGTTACCAAGTACGCTAGAGCTAAATAGTGCATGTGTGTTGTCTATTTGTTGTCTTCCCAATCCCACTTGTGGAATGCAATTGTATGGTTAAGTGTGACTAAGGTGTAAGATTTTTATTATTTTATGTTTTATCAATTTACTCACCTAGAACAAGAATGAAAGTGAGAGTGATTAAGTGCTAAGAAAACTATGATCTAATCTAGACTAACATAAGTAACCAATATCACTTTCCGAATACATTCTGAACTTTGTGTAAACACTACTAGTTTGTCAAACACTAATTGATTTTGAGCTATCAAGTGTCACACATATGTTCGAAGGGGTTGTGCTTTTTTATTTTAATGAATTTCTTAATTAATCAAAATTAATTACTGCATGAATAACATTAATGTAAATTACATGAAATCACAATATATAAATGCATAAGAAAGAAAGTCTCAACTACTACAAAGATGAATCAAAGAGTTTGTCTTTATTGCCAACACAATGTTGTGTTGAAGTACATCAATTCTTGAATAAAGATTTGTTCACACTTAGATATCCTATTATGGGCACTTGGAAAATATTATAACTTTCAAATGAACAAACTACAAGAGTTTTGCAACTTGACTGTCAAAAAACTTTTCTCAATCATGTGCCCAAGGGTTGTATTTATAGACTCGAGAGTAACCCTGCAATATCGAATGTATGATTTCGGAGTGTATGAAAAACATGATTTATCATACCCCCATGAATAAATGAAAACTCTTCCTTGAGTACAGAAGAAGAGGAAAGAGTCCTTTACAAAATATATTAGGAGGTGTGGACTATTCGATTGACATGCAGAGTGACACAGAGAAAATAGACAAATACACAAGTCCCTGAGCATACAACATTACAATTGTGTAAAAAATTGGGTGTTCATGACAATAGGAAAGAACACCCTTGGATCTAAAGGACATCCAACCCCTCTTGAAAATAGAAGAATAACATCCAACTCCAGTCTTGATCATCATGTGTTCTATCATTATACCTTTGTATCTCTTTGGTAGGTGATAATTTCTTTTTGAGTGTTGAAGCCATGTTGTATATTTGATGCTTAGTTATGTGTGTGTTGTTAAAATAAATTAAAGATGTAAGAATATATGTTGTAATTCTTAATATAATGAATTTGATAAAATCAACTACTCAGCACACATTAACACAGTGTCAGCAATGATGCCAATGATTAGTGGTGAAGGTATCCCGACACCCTACCATATAAGTCACAAGTGTTTGTATGTGACCAAAATGAAATCCATGGATGGAAAATGTAATTATGATAATAATTAATATTATGTTCAAGATCATTATCTTCCTACTTCAAGTTAGTGAAGCTTGAGTGTATGTTTTAACTCTTACTGAGGCATCTGGTTAGTTGATGTTGTGAGGCTCTTAACACTCCTAATGGTAAACATGGTTTAATAAAAGGTAAAATTCTAAGTTTAGTTAACTATGAAAATAAAACATCTATCTTAGCCTAGAGCGATGGATATCTAGTTTTGGTCTATTGTACATGCCTTGAACTCATGTAATTATCACTGGGATTACCAAGTGCAATTACTATTGAGTGAATCAAGCAATGTCACTACCAGGTTACTAGATAACTACATTTAGTAATCAAAACAAGTCATATCCATTTTGCTTACTAATAACATGTAAAGAAAAATACATAGGAAATTTAAATGATTAAACTATGAAAGTAGGAAAATTATGCTAAGTAAATAATTAAAACTAAGCAGATTCTATAATTATGAAAAGCAATCTTGATCTTTATTGCTAGTCATTAACTGTGTCAAAGTATAATTCACTCGAATAAAGACACTGATCAATTACTCAACACCACACTTCAAGAATTCATATTATTACTAAGACTATGAAAACAAACTACATGAATTTTGCTAAGGGTAGAATGAAAAATTATTAATAATGCACCCAAGTGCTAGTATTTATAGGACTACATAGATCTTGAGACATCGTATTAACAATGACATAGAATGAGGTACGATATTGTAGTTACGATATCACAATGGTAAAAATTTTGGTTTTATCACTCTTACATTAATTTTCTTTAATATTCTTATGAAGATATTGATTTTATTAAGGAGTTGAAAGTTGAAAAATATTTAGTGAAGTCTTGACATCATCATGTTGAGTTCTTATTACGAATTTCAATTGTTTCTCATACAACAAGAAATAAGATAAAAAAAATGTCAATATAAACTCACTTCAACAATGAAGAAAAAATTTATGAATGAAACACATAACAAATGGGCTTTTGGGAAATGACATAAGGAGCTTGAACAAATTTTGCTTACAACAACTAAGCAAGTTGTGCATTCATAACAACAAGATGTTCAAAAGACTTGGTTTGATGAAGATTACATGCAAGCTAGGAAAAATATTATGAATGCAAATAAGAGTCATAAATAATGTTTGGTTAAGGAATATAAATGATCTTTTTAAATATAAAAGCATTTTTTTTCTAGAAAATTTTACTAGACAACAATCACACCTATTATCTTATATGGTACTAAATAATGGTGGAACTAAATGATGGTACAAGAGAAGCAAGAACAATGAATCAATGTGTCAATAATGTGAATACTTATAGATGTTAAATGTTACTGGAAGAGATAAGTTGCACACTACAAACATTCAAGGATAACTTAGAGTGACTACTACTTTAGAAAAGTTACAAGATTGACATCTTAAATAGTTCAAAGAAAGAAGATAAGATGAGCCTAAGGTTGCTACATTACCACACCAAAAAAAACCATAGAAATGAGGACAAAAAAAGGACAGGTATAAAAATCATTGTAGATGATACTAAGAAATTGTAAATAAACAAAGCTTTATGTCTTCATATAAGTGAATTGTGAAAAATAACTTAGTTAATTGATGAGTCATGCCATGGGTTATGTTGACAGGGCCTTGTCAATGTGGCCCTGTCGACATGTGATTTGATGCATTGATGTGACCTCGTCGATGTAGTGTTTTTTTTACCTATGTGCTCACCCATCATGTTTATGACATCTTTTTTCATAGTTGTAGTGGATCTCTTGTAATTTTCTTGCTTGAAAGTTAGAATATTTTTCTAATTACCCACAGTAGGAGTCAAAGAGTGTATGGATCTTTATTCGAGCATTCTTCTACTTAAGCATGGTAGTATGTGTAGCAATAAAGACATGCTTTCTAATAAACCTTGCAGCACTTTGAAATAGATAATTTATTTTCTTTATGCATTTAGTATTTTATGTAATTTCCTTTAATGCTTTAAGTAATTAAATGATTAATTATGAAATAAATTAAGCTAAAGTAAGCTAGATTAAAAATCAATTAATTAAGCATATAAGTATGCCACTTCAAGGATATGCTTGGTGCTTGGTAATCTCAGTAACACTTAATGTTTGATAACCCAGTAGCATTAATTGTGTTCAGGATGTGTATGTTAAGTGGGAATGGTTGCTTATGCTAGGATGCGCATTAAATATTAGTTAGTTAGATGAAATTAGAAATTAAATATGTTTAATTATATATTCTTTATTCTTAAGCGACTTAGAACATAAAACGTAAAAATGATAAAAATCATAAGTCTCAATTGCACTTAACCATACCTTTGCATTTCACAAGTGTAATTGGGAAGACAATGATTATAATGGTTAGTTTCACTTCCTAGAGACCAGTGTACTAAGTCAACATAATTCTACTAGATCACATGTGAATGCTTAGTGATTCGTATAGTTGGATGTAGAATCTACTTACCACTCATCATTGGTGCCATTTCTAAAGACTTGTAGTTTGATACATGCACTACCTAAAATCTAGTGAATATTATTTGAGATCATTAGAATGAACCTTAAAGTAGTAATCATTCAAAAAATAAAAATAATAACTATAATTTATGCACATTGAATTTTTCTTTTAATATAAACTATCTTCTTCTCATAAGCATGATGAATCAAAACCACCAGTTTCCCAAGAATTCAAAGTGTTGTACACTCATCCAGATGAGTTTGTGCTTGATTTCACCTTCAGCTTACATCAAGATGAATAGTTGTGGTGAAGATATGTGGAGGGCAACGTTATGTTGCCTCTCAACTAATATGTTCTTGGGATGCTACTCTAAACTCTTAAGAGGTTGGGCATCTAGGATCTCCATGATGAATATTTTGTGCAAGATCATGATTATTAGGACTATTATGCCATGGAAACACAACACAAACAAGATCGACACCAAGAGAAGAACCATGAAGTTATGAAGGGGAAATGATTCACTAATCCCTTGTTCATGCTAAACCAAAATGGCAAGGAGGGTCTTCCTTCTAGGGGTTCTTAGCATGAAGATTCTCCACCCCTTGATTCTAGTGAAGGAGGCTTAAACCCACACTTACAGTCCACTATCAACAATCCTAGTTCAGGAAAAAGTGGGAGTCAAGGTAGGGACGCAGGCTAGCATCGTGATTATGATAAACCTAATGATCATGGCTATGACAAGTGGGGAGGAGGTGGAAGATATCGTGATGATGGTATTTCTCCTCCCTCTTCACTCTTTTCACTTGCATCTTCCTCTTCCTCTTCCTCTTTCCAATTTAATCGAAACCATAGGGGACGAAAGTGTGATGGAGGTGAATGGTAGGATAATTATTGTAGAACTAGCCATGAACAAAGGGGTAGTAGGGGACACCATAGACATAATTAAAATCATGATGATGATGAACCTTTATTTGCAACTCAAAGGATTCTAAACATTGTAGAGGTAGTTAAAATTTCAACCACCAAGCTTGTGAAAAAGGTTGGATATGAACAATATTCTCAGATTTAAGGGGGGATATAACTTAGATTCACATACCCATCTTCAAGCCTTTCACGATTCATGTGCCTTATAGAACATAAAGAACAATTGGTAGAAACTTAAGTTGCTTCCCAGGACACTCATAAAAGAAGTAGAAAGTTAGTATTGCTCCTTGGAGCTAGAATCAATTCGTAGATGGAGTACGATGCTTAAGCTATTCAATGAAAAATATTAGATGTACTCTACAGTGTCCAATTTGAGAAAGAAAATCCAAGACTAGTGATAAGGAACATATGAACCCTTTGACGTAGCCATGGATAGGTATCATTTGCTCTTGCATAGATGTCATTGCCATGGTTATTCTTAGTTGGAGCAACTTCACCATATCATAGATAGGCTCCATTCAGAAAAAAGAAAAAACCATAGGGTCTATGCCAAAGGGAGACTATCAAAAATAAGAGCCCATGAGATCCAAAGGCTTATTAAGTAGGTTGTAAAAGAAGAAGGTGAGTTGAGAAAAAGAAAAAGTGCTAAGGAGTATAACTAGGATCCTTCTATCAAAAAAAGGAAGCTTTAATTTTATGACAATGAGTGGGAGGCACCACTTAATCAAGTGGTGTAGTGAAAAAACCTTGCTAATTCAAAACATTATGTCTAAAATTTTGGCTAAGGTTGATAAAATATGGAAATCTTTAGATGAAAAATTTCAAACTACTCTGAAAATTACAGAAGAATTCAAAGAGCAAGGTAGTGATCATAACCACATAAGAAGAAAAGAAGCTAAATGTGCCTACCAATGGGATAAGGGAAAATCTACTAGAGTAGAAGAGGTTATGGAGTTAGAATCAAATGATGATGGTGGGTGTGATATCTACCAATATGAACATCCTAAGGGATGTTACCTATTCTATCACACTTATAAGAATTTGGGGTGTATGGTCTGAATCCTAAACTAGCATGAAGCTAAGCACCTAGAAGGTTGCCTTATCCTCAAGATAACCCAAGGTAGTTCCATTAGCAATAACAAGCTTATTATCCAAGTGGAGCTCCATGACAATCATATGAGCAGTACCATTAGTGGTAGTGCCCACAGTCATGAAGGATGCTACCACCAAGGTAGTGGTACCCTTATAGAGAATTCAATCTGTATTGGTACTATGTTTAGCAATCCATGTCTCCATGTGACTATTCTAGTCATGATTCCTTCCAACATCACTAGTACCCTCTAGAGTACTACAGAACTCATTCTCCATTTCCTAAAGGGGAATCCCCATATCCTTATCATCCTCATCATCCTTCAGTACATGTACCTCCACACTCAACCCAATTACTACTTGATCCATATATGTAGGATGAGATTCTTGCATAGTTGTAGCAACATAATGCTACTAGGGCTATTAACTTACAATTGGTTCCTTGGCCAAGTGGTTTAGAAACTAGATCCTATAAAAGATCATTCTTCCAAAACAATAGTCTTACAAAGCCCTCATTAACTCATGTGATTGGTTACCTTATGTATCCTTCATCCTCTGCATTTTATTTCTTTTCGAGAGCCCTTTAAACCAAATGGCTTCCAAGATCCACACAATCATGTTAACCCACACTGTATCTGATTGAATCAAGATTAGCAACCTTCCTAGGAAATGGGCTAATCTTGATAGTCCTCTCATCTACTTGTAGATTGCTAGAAATGAGCCATGTAAGGCTCTTATTGATTTTTTTTTGGTGTCAACCTAATTTCCCATGAAATTTATAATGCCTAGAACCTACCTCCTCTCAAAAAGAGTAACATATATTTAGAATTAATAGATCAATCCATCACTATTCCTTTGAAATTAGCAGAAGACATTGTGACTATTGTTTATGAGTGTTCATATCCTATCAATTCCTAATGATCAAGGTTGACAATTTCAAGGGGAACTTCCCAATCATTATGAGAAGGGCTTGGTTAAGCACTATTGATGTGTGAATGAACATTAGAGATCTTTCTCTTAATATTTTCAATGAAAATGCATTTAAAAATATTAAGAAGAAGAGAGTTCCATGCATTGTGTACAGTGATACCAGGTGCAACTATGTGTATCAAAATCACATTAGTCAAAGCATGTAGATAATGTGTAAATGAATTTGAAATCCAAAATTTCCTGTATGTAGTAGCCACAAAATAGGAGGGCACCTAATGGTTGATAGCTAATTCTAAAGACAACACATGTTGCATGAAACCTACTTAGAGCCTAACTTGTGCCTATGTTGAAGGCATGGATGAACTAGAGTAAGTTCATCACCAACTCTTCAATGATGAACAAGATGAGAACAATTAGGGAGAGTTAGAAATCCCTAATAGTTTTAAATAGGAGCCCTTAGAGTTGAAAACTCTACCTACTGACAAGGAATATGGATTTGTAAAAAGTCATAAGCTAGTAATAATCAATGCCAACCTTCCTCCTAAGAAGAAAAGAATGTTGTTAAAGGTGGTCAAAATATGGCCAAAAATATTTGCTTGATCATATCTTAAACTCACAGGGATTGATCCTTAGATATGCTAGCATCACATCTATACCAATATGTCCATGAAGCCAAATAGGTAGCCGCAGTGATGGATAAACTCAAAATTGAAGCAAATTGTCAAAGAAAAAATTAAATAACTCCTCAAGGCAGGGTTCATCTATCCAATTGTGGATAGCAAGTGGGTTATCCCACCTATAATTATGCCAAAGAAAGATGGCAAGTGGGGGATCTATATTGATTTTAGGCTATTGAATATGATGATATTTAAAGATCAATTTCCATTACCATTTGTGGAATAGATGTTGGACACTATTTCTAGGCATTGCTATTATAGCTTTCTAGATGGTTATAGTGGCTATAATCAAATTAAGATTGTGCCCAAGGATCAGGTAACAACAACATTCACAAGTCTATGGAAGAATTTTGCATATTGTAAGATGCCATTTGGTTTGTGCAATCCCCTTGCAATTTTTCAACATTTGGACTTGAAAATTGTTTAGCAACAGATTAGTAGTGGGGTGGAAGTCGTCATGGATGACTTCTTCACCTATGGTGCTACATTTGAGAAAGCCCTTAACTACCTTTAACAAGTGCTTAAAAGGTGTGTGTAGACTAATCTATGGCTCAATCGACAAAAGAGTCATTTCATGGTCTAGGAGGGCATTATGTTGGGGCATAGAATTTCTCAAGCAATGATAGAGGTAGATCTTAAAAATATTCAGTTCATCCATGCAATAACTCATCAACCAAAAACTATTAAAGATGTTTGATCATTCCTTAGATACACTAGCTACTACTGGTGATTCATAGAGAATTTTTCTAAGATCATGAAAGCATTGGTCAAATTTACATAGAAAGATGCTTTGTTCATATGGATAGAGAAATGTGAAAAAGCATTCGAGAACCTTAAGTAGAGGCTTGTAGAAACTCAAATTATAAGAGCACTTGATTGGTCTTGACCATTTCACATTATGAAAAATGCATCAAACTATGCCTTCAGAGTTGTGCTTGTGTAGATGGATAATCAAAAATGTCCATATTACATCCATTGCACAAGTCGAAGCATTGTGGATGGACAAATCAATCATACCATAAAGAAAAAAGAGCTGATTCTAGTGGTGTATGCCTTGGAAAATTTCTAGCACTATGTGCTTTGATACAAGATGTTTGTGCATACTAATCGAAGTTCCATTTACTTCCTAATGAATAAATTGATGGCGAGACCCTGTGTCATACAATGGTAGATTGAAAGGGGATTGAGAATGTGGTTTTTGATCACTTATCTCGATTATGATGAAATAACAAAGAGGATGAGAGTACACTCTTTAATCAATTTCCTCATGAATTCCTCTTTGTTAGTCGAATAAATGAACAAGTGCCCACTAAACCAAATTGGTATGATGACATCCTCACTTATCTTCTCACTCAAGAGATGCCACAAAAGTTAGACCACTGAAAGAAACAACAGTTTCTTCATCATACCAAACACTTCATGGAAATCAATGGACATCTTTACAAGGTGTACACTAATGGCCTAGTAAATTGGTGTGTTTCTGATGCTAACCAATTGCATGTTCTCCAAGATGCTCATGAGGATCCTTGTGGGGGCCACTATGTAGGGAGATGCATGGCCATTAAAATTTTGATGGTAAGGTACTATTGGCCAATAATCTTTAGGGATGCCTACTAATTCATTTCCTCTTATGAACATTGTCAATGAGATGGTGGAATGACTTCTTGAATAGAGAAACCTTAGCAGTGGATCTAACCATTGGAATTGTTTGACATCTAGGGCATAGACTTAATGGGTCCCATCAAACCCATGTAAAATGAAAAGGAATACATAATAATTGTTGTTGACTATTATATGAAATGAGTAGAGGCAACAACCATCATTAATTGTACATCTTTCACTGCTGTTTGGTTTGTACAAGAAAATGTTGTAAACAAATTTGGAGTGCCATGTGCACTAATTTCTAATAATGGTACTCACTTTATAGTGCTACTTTTTGCAAGCTCATGTAATTTTTGGAGGTTGAACATAAATTAATAACACACTACCATCCCCAAGCCAACAGTCAAGTAGAGGTTACCAATAGGGAGATCACAAAAATCTTAACAAGAATAATTAGCAAATAGAGGAGAGACTAAAGCATAAAACTCAATGATGCCCTTTCAGCATAGTGCTTAACTTGGAAACTCCCTATAGGCTACTTTTCCTATGAGCTAGTATATGGAAAATTAGCAACTCTTTTAATTTAATCTAAGCTTTGTACACTTTCAGCAACCTATGACCTAGACCTAGACCTGAGCCTAGCACAAAAAGAGAGATTGATCAACCTTAATGTGCTAGATAAGAATCAATTGGTAGTATTGTCCTTGAATGAAGTGTACAAGGAATCTTATAAACTATGTCATAACCTTAGAATAAGGAAAGTTAAATTTCAATGTAGAGATAAGATGCTTTACTAGAACTGCACACATGTCCCTCAAAAGATTAAGTTTCAAATGTTGTGGGAAGGATCTTATATCATCTATGAAAGCTTTCCTTATAAGGCCATGTTAATTTACAAACCTGAGAGCCCAAATAAAAAGTAATTCGTCAACATGCAACAACTTAAGCCTTTCCATGAGCCTAAGCAGGCTAGTGCCTTTAACACCTCATCAGATGAACAAACATGCTTAATCTTTTGGATCTCCTACTTTCAACTCAGTCATGGTGAAAATGGTTTTCTATCCTGGTCATATAAGTGGTTCTTCAATTTTTCTACCTTATTATTTTACACTTTCTTTGTTTTTTTACCTTTTTTTTACTTTGTTATTTTTTCAAATTTTTTGTTTTACAACATCATTAGTATGTTTTATCTTTCTTAAATATTTTTACAATTTATTATATATTTTAGTTTATTTTGTTGTGAATTTTTCTTATTTTCTAATAAAGTGCTTTATTACCAAATGGACATACTGATGTTGTAATTATTTACTAATGGTGGTTTATACCTAATGTTCTTGGTAGCTAATGTCTGGTTTCTATTTTTGAATTTTGATTGCTGATGACTAAAACAAAGTTTATTTTTCATGGAATAGGCAGTGAGTCCATGTCATCCACCCATCCATTAACTCTATGGTTTTCCTTATTTTGGATGTATGAGGTCCCTTTTTCATTCATAAAACCTTAATGAACTTGTGACCTTGGTAGTTTCCAAAATTGGGAAAGATCCAAAAGGTTTGGTAAGGGTGTGACTTCAAGGGGATTCATTACTCTTTGTACCTTTCTACTTACTTGAGTGCTTGAATGTTTTTCATGTATTTCTCATTGTTCGATGTCCACCAATAATAGGAAGCTAAATAAGTCTTTTCATGGTTTGGTTCCTATCCAAAAACCCATATAAAAAATGATGGGAATTCAAAGCACACCCCTTAGATGAAATAAAAAATCTCCAAGAACTAGTTATGGGACTTAAAAGACATGTTACCCATGCCTAAAGGTACCTTCAAAATGAGGCCTTTTCTCACTTTTTGCTTCTCTTTTCTTCTTAAATAAGGAATGGTGTTTGATCTATAGGAACATTCTTGTGTCTCGAGGGGGAAAACTACTCTTAGGATGGTGATGCAAAGTCATTGAAAGTTGTTGGTTTTGGTCTAGAATAAGTGTGGATTTTATTAAATCATCTAACCACATAATCCACAAGGAACTTCATGTGACCACGATTTGAACCTCCATTCCACTTTCTCTCTCATTTGTCAGTGCTTTCTATTTCTTACCTCACTTTTGATTTTTATGTCTTATTCAATGTCTTAGTTTGATGTATTGAAATTCTTAGGTAGATTCTTCCAGATTCAGTCCTTAACTTTTCATAACTGTTAATTAATGGAGGGGTCCATGAACTCATTGGGTTTAGTTTATACAAGGGCAAAAAGCGCATAAGCCTGGTATGGGGAGGACCCACTCGCATAGCTCTTGGTTGGCCTAGTTAAGTCCCTTATCCATAGGCATTTTTTCACTCTAATCATTTGCATTCCCAATCGATTGCATCCAACTATGCACTCATTAAGGTATTTCTCTCATAGAATCGCATTCCCCCATCAATTCCTCTAGTTTTGCAACCTATCGAATCCTTTTCATGCATTTCATCGTGTTCTTGGCTTCATGGGCTTTCAAAAGACTTCAATTTCATGTAAACATTCCTTGTTTTTCTTGACTTTTTTGAAAAGTCAACGGTGGTCAATAGATGTATTGATGCAACCCCATATATGCTATCCTTCACATCAACATGGCCAAGTCAACATGGTCCCATTGATGCATGGTAAAAATATTATAAATAGGATGCAACACTTGGTAACTTTTACCATTCGGCTTCAAACAAGAGCTGAGTTTTTATGATTTTTCAGATCTCTAAACCTTCCAAAGTCCATATCTTTCATACTACTTTTATTTCAACCCTTTAGCTACCAGAGGTATGCTCTACATTATGGGGGCCACAAACCCTAGGTTTTTTAATAGAAAATTTTTTGGAATTTTTTGAACTCCCCCCATGGGTTTAATAAAAAAATAATATTAAATCATCAACCTATGGAAGTTAAACCCTTCCAGAAAACTTTGGTAACCTATTTAATTACATAAGAATAAAATAATATTAAAATAATCAAACTGGCCATGATCACAACTTAGCCAAGTGTAATTACCCCAAGAGATAAGGTATTCTAAATGTTTCAAAGTTATACATTAAGTGCTAACCCTTGGTCNGTATTCTAAATGTTTCAAAGTTATACATTAAGTGCTAACCCTTGGTAATATTGTGATTACAAATGGAACCTAGACCAAAATGCCTACAAGAAGAAGGATCATTTCAACCAAGTGACAAATGACCTAGAACTAAAATGGATCCACAAGAACAACCCTAGGAGTAGGAAGCTGAAACTCATGCCATGGGACCTCTTCATGAGGATCTTGAAGTGGAATCTATTTAGTTGATTCCAAAAGAAGCAAAAATAGAGTAGTCTCACAAAGATGAGGCACTAGGTCTAGTGCCTAGACTTGAAGTTACCTTGACTTGGGCATGCCTTGATCAAATTAGGCCTAGGGATGTTCAATGTTTAATTCTCTAAGAATTGAACTTTGGGACATTCCTAGAGTTCACTCTAAAGGAACTTAAAGCTCAATTACAAACCTCTCCCATGTGGCTAATCATCACTTGTAGTGGAATGGGGTACATGGAAGAGACCTACCTCATCTAGAATAATTGGTAGCTAGGTGCCATAGTTTGAATCAAGGATATTCATCTGTCCTACTTGATAGAAGCAATCACATAGGCTCTTAACTTGACTAATACTAGAACCATCTTAGCAAACATCTCAACTCAAGTAGACCTTAAGGTAACGAAAGAATGGATCCAACAATGCTATGGAGTGGATTGTAAGGAGTATGGTGTGCTCATTGTGATGGAACACATGTATTTCAGGATAATGCCCCATCACCTAAATCTGATAGTGGGGCCTAGTAAGGTGACTATCTTTTTTGCCTATGTGTATGTTGCTCTGAGTGGAAAATTTCTCATTAGTCTTTCATAACTAATATATCTAGAGATAGAGAAGGGATTCAAAGAGAATGAATGTGGAGAAAAGGCCCTACCTTTTCCCTACCTCATTGGAAAACTATGCAAAATGGCAAGAATAGTTTGCCACACCAATAATGTAATTAGGAATGCTCCTTCTACCTCTTGGGAAAAAATGATGAAAGATAAGATCCTTGCCATAACCAAGGAAGAGGAGTAGCAACCACCACCTCCACTATCCACTCACAAAACAATGTTGAAGTCCCACACTACCCTTGAACAAATGCACAAGCTCCAAGAGCAGCTCTTGTGTGAGTAGGAGTAGCAAGTAGGAATAAGTGGTGGTAATACATCTATGTATTGCCTAAAAATTAATTACCTTAATGAAGTGGCTCAAAGCATTAGCTAAATGGAGGAAGGTGGGGCAATTTTCTTATCCCAAAGAACATAGCTACCTATAAGATCGAATCCTAGCACCCAAGACACAATGGTATCTCTCTCACAATAGCAACAATTCCTAGAAATCTTTCGAAATGTCACTACTTTCTTAATGCATCTAGAGGAGGGTGAGGGAGCAACTGTCTTGGAGATGCAGCACCATGGGTAGGAGACAATAGCAAAGGTGATTGTTGATAGAATTGCTAATGCATTGAACATACCTATGATGTCTATACTAGATGTTTCTACACTTAGAGATGTGCAGACATCTGCATGAATAGTTAACGGTAGATTAAGTGTAGCCCAGCACAAGGAGTTATTGGATCAATTGGTGAAAACTGGACAACCAATTGTAGATGTCTTTGACCTTTCAGATACAATCACTGTAATCCAACTAGAGCTACTGAAAGCAAGGGGAAAATGCATTAGCATAGAGGGGTAACTTGAAATAGCCTAAGCTCAAAACCAATGCTTAGCTGTGAAGGTTGTTGAACTAAGAGTCTGCGTTACTAACCCTCCATTTCTCAACCCTACACTAACTTGTGATGAAGCTTTTCAACAATTTCAAGATAAGTCCTTGGTCTATACCTTCATGCATAATATCTAAAAGGCCTTGGACTAGACTTACTAGGAGAATGTAACTTTAACTACAGAAAATCATTGCCTAAGGAATGTTAATGTTCAGAAGTAACAAATGCAAGATTTTATCCATCAATAGCAGGAGAATCTAGCCAGAGTAAATAATAAACTAAGAATATTGATAGCAAAAAACAAAAATCTCTTCATGGTGGAAGTCCAAGTCATTTACCAAAAATTTGCAACAGAGGTAGCCAACTGGAAAAATGAGGCTCTCAAGTTTGAGAAAGTAAAAAATCACTACAGAGATTAGGTTGGTCTACAAAAAGAAATCAATGAGAAATATATTTAGATGATGAAGGCAGAAGTCAACAAGGCCCTCCAATAGCTCAAGGAATGAGGTGATGTCTAGTAGCCTATCTTTGATGGCCTCAATGACTACAACAAGGCAAAGGTTCACATGAAGGAGTTATAGATTGAGGAGATGATGGTGAACATGGAGCTTGCCAATCTTCATTATGCAAATCTAGTGATGCTGATTGCTAGATAATAATCGTTTGAATTGAGAAATAGGTGGCTAGTTTATACTTATTATATGAAGCAAAGTTTAAGCATCAAAAAGATACCCAGCACAAGTTTGAGGTGGAAAATGTAGAGCTTGATGTTCTCAGGGAGCACTTCACTAATCAGTGATCTAAAACATAGAACCTAGCTAGGAGAATGAGTGACTACTAAGATTTGAAAAATGTAGTAAAGGCATTCAATGTTGGATGCAAACTTTTTGTTGTCTAGTTCATCAATGTGAAGGAGTTGTTCCCAGCAATGCCCTATGCTTGGGATGTTCCCACACTAGTCAGCATTCATGATGTAGTATGGACCTTGAATGATCCTAGGCATAAGAAGAAGAAGATGAAGGCACCATTATATGTCTTCTATTTTCCACAAGAAGTTGCAGCTACCATAGGACAACCACAACCACCTCAACCACTACATGCACCTGAAGTAAAAGAAGGCTCTTCAAAGCCTCATGAACATCCATTACCAAGGATTGTTTGAACATTTTCCTTATCTTTGTGCCATCAGAAGAATTTTTTTTGTCATTTTTATCCTAGTGTTTGATTTTGTGTACTTGAACATCAAAATTTTGTAATGATTGTAAATCTCTATACTCGGGCACTTAGTGTTTGTTTGTATTTTTGTATGTTAGTAGTAAGTCAATAATTCCATACCTTCCTAAAATTTTGTAAGAAACTTGTTCCTCTTTTTGTTCACTCAAGGATAAATTTTTATTTAGTCATGGGGGTATGATGAGTTGCATCATGGATTACGTCGACAAGGCCTCATGAACATATGATTTGATGCTTTGACATGACCTCATCGACATAGTGTCTATTTTTGCCTATAAATATGTGCTCACCTACCATGTTGATGATATCTTTTTTCATAGTTGTAATGAAGCTCTTGCATTTTTCCTACTTGAAAGTTAGAATATTTTTCTAAGTGCCTATAATAGGAGTCAAAGAGTATACAGATCTTTACTCGAGCATTTTTGTACCTTAGCAAGAGGGTTTGTATGGCAATAAAGACAGGCTTTTTAATAAACCTTGTAGCACTTTGAAATAGATTAATTATTTCTTTTATGAATTTAGTATTTTATGCAATTTTATTTAATGTTTTAAGTAATTAAATAAGTAATAATGAAATAAATTAAGCTAAATTAATTTATATTAAATAGCGATTAATTAAGCACATAAGTATGACCACTTCGAGCATACACTTGGTGGTTGGTTATCCTAGCAATGCTTATTGTTTAGTAACTCAATAGCATTAAACATGTTTAGGATGTGTATGGCAAGTGGTAATGGATACTGATGCTAATATTAGTTAAATATTATCTAGTTAGATTAAATTAGAAATTAAATATCTTTAATTCTTTATTCTTTATTCTTAGGCGACTTAGAACATAAAATGTAAAAGTGATAAAAATCAGATGCCTCAGTTGCACTTAATCATACCTTTGTATTTCACAAGTGTAATTGGAAGGACAACAACTGAAATGGTTAGTTTCACCTCCTAGAGACCAATGTAGTTAGAAGGCTATAAATTCTTAGATTTTGACCGAATCACACGTGAACGCTTAGTGATTCATATGGTTGGGTGTAGGGTCTACTCACTGCTCATCAATAACTTAGTTTTATTTTGTTAAGAGAAGGCTAAGATGATGGTGGTTTGATAACTAATTACTCCCTATTAATAGTATTTGAATTTGATCTTTAAATTTATAATTTTTATGCATGACTGATGAATTATGATTCATTAGGCTCCAATATTGGACCCTCAATATCAGATCCATGATATCAGGTACACGATATTATGACCTAAGTAACGATATTGGGTACACAATATTGTGACTCCTGCATAGGCCTATAAACTACACCTTTAGATGCACAAAGGAGTCAATAGGTTTTTAGTTAGTTTTTAGTTTTCATTTTAGTCCTTCTCAACTTTGCCCTAGTGCATGCCCACAGTGTGATGATTGTAATTGTACAACATCCTTTATTTGAGTGTAACATACTTAGACATGCACATGACCAAAAATAAAGATCAAGATTACTTCATCATTGTAGCATTCACTTAGTTTAATTACTTAATTGTTATTATTATTTATCATTATTAAACATGGAATGAGTACGAATTAATCTTGAGCATCTACGTGTGACTACTTGGTATCCCAGTAGCGTACCTGAGCCATGTACTTGGTAATCCCAATGGTAGTAATGCACAAGGTCTAAGATGTGTATGAATAATTAAGGAATGGATGCTCATCGCACATAGGCTAACTTAGATTCTCTCTCCCTATCTCCTCTTAGTTTAACTCTCTCCCCCTTTTCCTCCTAGCTTAGCTAAGATTATTTTCCATTGTCTCTAGGAGTAGCATTAGTTTAGGATAACATCATACATCTCACTTTGGACTAAACCATATGTGACAAAGCTAACACTAGTCTAGGTGGGAAGACAGTGAATTGCGATCAATGAGTAGCTATCTAGATATGACAACCAGTCTGTCTACAGAGTTCAATTGGATTGTGCATGAACACTCATATTCATATGGTTGACTATAGGGATACCTCACCACTCATCATTGGTATCATTACTAGGGATGATGCTAGTTATTTAGATTAGTTACATCATACAAGATCGTTGTACCAAAGTATTAACAATATATCTTTTAGAGAGAAGTAATTGCAAATAAGTCACACATGATTCACAACAATGTCTCTCTCACAAGACTATGATAATGCAACAACTAGTACAATTTATTAGAGAACCAATGAATTATATGATGATGAAGATGAAGTTGGAAGTACTCAATCTTATCCAAGGGTCTCCTATGAACATAAACGAAGACAACATCATCCCAACTCACAAATGCATAACTTACTGAGTGATGATGAACCCCTATTGGCCACTACAAGACTAATGCAAATACGAAAGGCTGTTCAAATATCCCACAGGAATAACAAGGAGAGCCATCTACCCAGGCTCAATTTGAACAACTTTCCTAAGTTCTTAGGAGGCTATGATTTAGACCCGCAACATCATTTACAAGCCTTCCATGATGCCTGTGTATGGAACAACATTGACAATGGATGGCAAAAACTAAAGGTCTTTCCTATGACACTCGTTGGCCAAGCGAAAGTATGGTATAGGTTCCTAAAATCAAAATCAATTCGACGTTGGCCAACAATGGTAGAACTCTTCAATGAAAGATATCAAACCTATGCCAGAGTGTCAGCCTTGAGGAGACAAATCCAAGAATGGAAACAAGCATAACATGAACACTTGGACATGGCCTTAGAAAGATATTATGAATTGTCAAACAATTTCCCAGGCCATGGGTTCTCTGAGGAGAGGCTAATGTATCATATCATAGATGGGATCTGTAATGAAACAAGGGAAACCCTAGGGATGTACACCCGAGGTTAACTATATGAAGTGTGAACCCATCAAGTCAAAGACCTTATTAAGTGGGTAGCAAAAGAACAAGGTGAAATGGCTAGATGGGAGAATGTTAAAAAATCTCAACAGGTCCAAAACCTTAAATTAACAAGGGCCCATGGTAAGGCAAAGTAGAAATCAACTCACCACAAGGAGGTGGAATCATCCTTGCTAGTACTATAGTCATTGGATGAAATTAAGGAAAATATCAATAAGATGATGGAATGGATGCATGAAAAATGTGGAGAATATACCAACATTATTAGAGGTAGAGTTATGACAACCCACGAAATAGGAGAAAACACCTTTAGACAATCAGAAAGAAGGGTTGAAGAGAATAAGAACTTAACTATCAATCATACATATTAATGTAACATTTTCCTATATGATCATCCCAAGGGTCAATGTCCAATCTTTTCACATTTGTAGGAGCATTTGGGAAGAGTGTTACATCTAGAGTTCATACAAAGATACTATGTTTGATCATAGTGGCAACAATCCCAGTCGTGAGGGAGGCCATCCCCAAATTGGTCACACTCTTCATACCATTCGAATTTAACTGCTTATCAAGTCCAACATCCTATTTTCCCCACCAGGACAACATCCTTTATCTCACCACATTACTATCATTCTCTTCAATACTATCAACCCATATCCTTTCCAATAGGACCACCACCTTGGATACCTTACACTCCTCCTCAATTTCAATATTCTCATGCTTCACCTCCTTCCACATGACCACCACTTGTACCAGAAGGGTTTGCACCACAACATCAGCCCATGAATGTTACTTGTGCTTCTACTATCAATAGTAGTGGGAACCCTTTACAACATCAAAGGCATCCCTTCTATAGACATGACCGTAAGAAGGGATAGCACAGTTCCAAGACCACTATATCCTCCAACCCAACACAATTTCAACACTATGGTGCATCTTCCTCCACAAACCAACACCTCATGTTACTTTCTCTGGGCCACCAATTAATACTCCAACCACTATGGGGGCCCAATGAATATCACCATGTAGAGAGACATAACGATCCTTGCATACCATCTTACAGTCAAGGGTGCCATAATGGGTCAAGCATGTATCGATCAACCACATCTTATAACTTGCCCCACTATGTCAACATTAATTAAGTGTGTGAACCCCACTCTAGGTACATTCCAACCACCACATGAAAAGACACCCAATGGTTCAGATATGATTGGATCCCAATGCATCCAACATGCAAGGATCCCAACTTTTCATTTATTAATCCTCGCTATGCTCAACCATTTAGTTACGGGGGGTATCCTCCATTCTAACAGGTAGGATTAATAAATATTTTTCATTTTCATTTTCTTTTTCTTTAGTTTTACAATTTTTTTAGTTTTTTAGTTTTCATTTTTCAGTTTATTGTTTTGTCTTTTTATCTTTTTGTCTTTTTATCTTTTTATAAGTAATCTCATCTATGAATAAAACACTCATGTGAATCATTGGTTGAGGTGTTGTTTTATCTTCTCAAGTCTCAGGTGACTAATTATTTGGATAGCAAGCCCACAACATCCACCCACCCATTCTATTAATAAGAGGTTCTACCCTGGGTACAATGATATTCCTAATCATTAAAACTTAAAGTAATTTTGTGTTCATTATACCTAGAACGAAGAAGGATGGACCAAGAGGGAATGGTTGGGGTGTGACATTAAGGGGACTTGTGGATTCTCTTTGCTAACGTCTATGGGAGTTACCATGCAACCTAGTTTTACTAAGATCCTTGTAGATATAACAAAAAATGGGAGCAAGAGTAATAAAGGCACTCAATCAAGAAAATCCAATGCTATTCTAGGGGGTTCCATTGGAAAGACATGCACTCATGCTTGAAGGTTGGTGGCTTCTCTAGATTAAGTATTCAGCAAATAAAAAAAACAAGTGCCACAAAGCAAAATCACTCCTCCCTTGAATGAAATGCCAAGTGATCCTATGCCTTGCTATCACGGTGCTCTTATCGTTGTCCATCATGGGAAGAAGAAATGCGATGTCATTGATTAGAGGAATGGACTTGGTCTTGATTTTGGAGTGACGGGCTAATGACACAATAATCATGCCTTACATGTGGGATTCATTATGCCCTAGGTTAGTTACCTTATGTCCCAATCTCTACAATACCTTCTACAATTAATCCCATTACATTGACCTAAAGTTTATATCGTAGAATTTCCAAAATTTATCAATTTTTCCAAGTACCCTATTTTCGATAGGCCAGGATATTGGGTCCCCAATATCGGGTCAGCCACGGTATCGGGGCCCTGCTATACGGTACGCAATATCGTATTCTCAAAAACTTTGGTAAGAAACCTTACTCATGACTAGACTTGTGTGATTATAGATGGTCCCAAAGTGTGGACAACAAGGAAGGACCCTCTCAATGTGTGTCTAAGAAACCTAGGAGAGGTAGAGAACAGGCATCTACTGAACAATGTGTAGAGTAGGAGGCACAATCATTCAGTATCCATCAAGAAACGTTTACTATTATACAATCAAGATAGGTAGAAGGAGGAGCTGCTACAGTGCTAGAATAGGGACAACACCTCACATTGTCCTTGGAATGTGTTTAGGCCATCTGTGAAAGGTCCACATCAGCTGCAGTGATTGTGGAATTGAACTTCAAATTGTTCATGGAATTTTCTTCTAAGGCCATTAGGGACCAACTCAAAGGGTCCCCATTATGGCCTATCCTCTTTGAACGTGGTGCCTGATACTTAGGAGAAATGTACCAATTTTGGCACAATAAAGAAGAAGGCACAACAATTGACATTGGTGATGTATCTATCAATTTTTCCACCAAGGCCATTTTAGAAGTGTTAAACCTTCCAAATCCAAGGCTAAAAGTTGCTCACTTGCTCACTCGCTCCGATGCAGATGCACATAAGATTTGGTTGAACAGGGCATACGGTAAAGAAGATAAGACATATGGAGAGTTGACCCTGGAAGAAAGGATATACTTCAAGATTGGTACTTATCAAATCTTCACCACAAGAGGATTAAAAATGATTTCAACATATGAGGCAAGAGGAAGTGCAATATTTATGGAAAAGGTTAATGATAACCTTCCTCATCTATATCTCATGAAGATCTTAAGATGGTTCGAAGAACGCAAGATAGGGAAGTTTGCATTGCCCTTCCCTTGTCTCATCGGGAAGCTATGCAAACATGCTAGTATTCTGGGGTACACCAATGACACCCTCAAAAAAGCCCAAAATGCTTCATTCACTGAACTGTTGAAGCCACCAGCTCCAAGGAAAAGTGCTTGTAAGAAACTAGAGCCAGAGAAAGAGTAAGAATAGATGATGGAGCCCACTACAACTCAAATTTTAGGTCCTATCCAACTTCCAAGCATGAGGCCTAGTTAACAACAAGAAGTAGGGTCCAACATGAGCCAGTGAGATCAACCACTGCCACTACCATAGGATTACTAATCGTCAATGAGCCACCTTAGGGCCATCACTGATATGATTAGTTAGGGAAGTCATGATGATGCTAATCTCTTCCACATCATTGATGACACCATATAGCCCACAGTTTCTATTAATTGTGCATGGGGTGAGGTGTACATCCAAATAGGAGGAGGGAAGGCTCATTGGTCATAACAAATTTCAAGGTATGTTGCATCCTTGCAAGTGCAAGTCGAGATTGGTGAAGGGGCCACAGTGGTGATCATGCAGCACCTAGATGTAGCAGGAGCTATAGAAGTGGTCATAGATCATATCAAAAAATCTTTCAACATCCCTATTGTGCCACTAATAGATTTCATAGGAGCACGACATGCTCAAACTCTGGCTAGTCCCTCGATGACTCCTGTAGAGCATGAGATGTCCTTGATTGATTGCTGCAAATAGAACAAGTAATGATGTCCTTGTTTGACATTCCACAAGATGTCACAATAGCACAATCAAACCTCATCTTCACTAAGGAAGACCTGGTCATGGCAGAGATCAAGGTCAAGCATGCAAAAGTGGAGTTGGCAAGACTCCAAGAGAGGCTCATCACCCTACAAGCTACACAGCAAGACCCATCTCGCTTTATTCTCACAGACCAGTTGGACACTTTCAAGATAGAGTAGCTTAATAAACTATTGGAGGATAATAAAAGAGTGGTGAATGAGAAAAATAAGGTCGATGGGATGCCTCCAAGGGACAAGCACAAAACTATGCATATGCCAAGGCACTTAGAGCCTTACAG
Organism: Gnetum montanum; assembly: GCA_015680685.1. Classification (NCBI taxonomy): domain Eukaryota; kingdom Viridiplantae; phylum Streptophyta; class Gnetopsida; order Gnetales; family Gnetaceae; genus Gnetum; species Gnetum montanum. The sequence continues at coordinate 146,356 of MNCI01025188.1, read as the reverse complement.
GAAGAAGAAAAATAGCTCACTACTAATAATATTTGGTTGACCACTATGGAGAAACAGAAGAATGTTCTCGAAGAAAAATTTTAGCAATTATGAGAATAGTTGGTTAGGGTCAACCAAGACATAAACCATTTGGCCAGAGAGACTCAAATCCTCTCAATGGAGCAGGTACGTACAATTCGTTAGAAGATGATCACTAAAATAAGCATGTGGCAAAATTAGGCCAAGCGGCATGAAAAGATAAAGTAGCACTACAAAGACTAAGTGGGAATGTACAAGCAAGTCATTGAGAAGGAGATCCATATGGCCAAGGCCTACATCAATGCTTTCAGTGTTCAACACACTAATTGGTTGGCTATATTGGACACCTATGCATTTTTCCACTAGGTGGAACTTAAAAGCTGGGACCTACAGATTTAAGACCTCATAGAGTACATGGAATTGGCAAACCTGTGGTATTCCAATCTAGCCATGTTGACAATAGGACACCTAAGAATAGAGCTCGAGAAGTAGGTAGCTACCACCTACACCAAATATGAAGTAGAATTTGCAAAGCACAAGAAAATGTTGCAAAAGCTAGAGGTCACAAATTCTAAACTAGAGGTGGTTAAAGCCAACTACCAAGGATAGAAAGATGTTGTAGCAGACTTGGCTCAATGGCTTATGGATTTCTAGCAATACAGGGACAAAGCTAGAGCATACTAGGAGGAATGACGGTTATTTGTAGCCTAGTAGGTCAAAGCAAATAAGATGTTCCTACAACTACCATGCCCATGGGAGGTGTCGACTCCATCAAATATTGGAGCATCAGCATGGATGGCACAGGATCCCTAAAAAGAAGAGGAAAAGCTCTAGGCACTACTTCAGATTCATCAAATTTCAAAACCTGAAGCACAAGACAAGGGGAAGTGATCCATGAAGGAGCCATCGCCACCTAGAACCACATGAGCCAAATAAAGTTTACAATTTTGCAATTTTGTAATTTTTTAATTTTGTGTTGTGTCTCAATTTTGTTCTATTGAGCTCTCCACTATGGCATGAATAAATTCCTAGTCAATTAATAATCCCATACCTATCCACTATGTAATCAATGGGGCTTATTCTCATTTTCTTGACTCAAGGATGAGTTTTCATTTAGTCATGGGGGTATGATGAATTGTAATTCATTGGGCTTCGATATCAAACCCGCGATATCGGATCCATGATATCGAGTACATGATATCATGACCTAAGTAATGATATCAAGTACATGATATTGTGACTCCTATGTAGGCCTATAAATATGCCTTTAGGTGCATGAAGGAGTCAATAGGTTTTTAGTTAGTTTTTAGTTTTCATTTTAGTCCTTCTTAACCCTTTCCCCTAGTGCATACCCACAGTGTGATGATTGTAATTGTATGGAATCCTTTATTTAAGTGTGACGTACTTACACATGCACATGACCAAAAATAAAGATCAAGATTACTTCATCATTGTAGCATTTACTTAGTTTAATTACTTAATTATTATTGTTATTTATCATTATTAAACACAAAATGAGTACGACTTAATCACGAGCATCTACGTGTGACTACTTGGTATCCCAGTAGCATACTTGGGTCATGTGCTTGGTAATCCTAGTGGTAGTCATGCACAAGGTCCAAGATGTGTACAGATGATTAAGGAATAGATGCTCATCACACTTAGGCTAGCTTAGATTCTCTCTCCCTATCTCCTCTTAGTTTAACTCTCTCTCCCTTTTCCTCCTAGCTTAGCTAAGATTATTTTCCATTGTCTCTAGGAGTAACATTGGTTTAGGACAACATCATGCACCTCACTCTGGACTAAACCATACATGATAAAGCTAATACTAGTCCAGGTGAAAAGATAGTGAACTGCGATCAATGAGTATCTATCTAGATACCACAACTAGTCCATCCATGGAGTTTGACTGGATCATGCATGAACACTCCTATTTGTATGATTGACTGTAGGGGTTCCTCGCCACTCATCAATGACACATCATCATATTGAACTTATCCATGCACCAAAGTCCAACATTCCTTTCTCTAAGAATATTTTTGTTCACCTCATATTCACTATCACTTAGCTGTGTAATTTTAGGTCATTAGTCTTAGTTTTTTTGAAATTTCTTTACCATTCATACCTCATACAATGATATAAGGTTGAGCCAAATTTCAAACTAAAATTACCTCCACAACATAACCTTTCAATTAAGAATCTCAACTTGCATATAAAAAAATATTCCTAGACTAGTTGCCTCATGCAAAAATCAACATCATTACAATTTTTTTAATAAAAAAAATTGATAGCATTGATTCATTGATGTATAGAATAAGAATGCTATGTATACACCATTTATGACACTATAAATGTAATTTGGCATTGTCCTGACCAATTGTTTATGCCATTGCAAATGTAATTTTGCATTGTCCTAACCAAGGCATTTTAATAAACTTTTTTAATTAAAAATATTTTAAAAAGAAAATCATTTTTAGTGGACCTTGACTCATGGCTTTGACAATATTTTCCAAACTCTTTTTAGTATAATTTTTTACTATTTGGTCAAGAGGCCACTACCAGTCCTAGATTGATAATGTTAAATAATATTGTGTCCATAATGCTCAAAGGAGAGCTTATCAGTAATGGTAATTATATTTTGTCGATAATGATAAGGGGAAGTGTATTGGTAATGGGGAATAATATTTTGTCCATAAATATTCTTTACCATCATATCTCGTAAGAGGAATAGTAGTGGCATAGCTAAGTTGGTAGCAAGGCAATAGGGCAATAGTGTCCCTACCTACTCCAATGACTGTGACTACTCTGACATTGGCGACAACTATACTGACACACCTGACATTGACCACACTGACCCCGCTATCTAGTGAGAGCTTCCTAATCAGCTCCTTTACCTCTCTAAGTCTGTAATGCATCAATGGGCATCTCAGGTTCTATGTATGCATGCTTTCTAGATTGGATAGGGATTGGCTACCAAGATTGCTGATAGCCACATGGATCAAAGGTGACAATGCATGGAATACCCTAGCATAGGTGTCCTAGTTGTTAGCACTATACATGATTGGGATGGAGAGCTTCCTTGTGGCATGGTGTGGTCATCAATGGTGATATTGTGGTGTTCTAGCTACATGTGTGTCCTTGCACCATTATTGTCAAGGTGCATGATGTGGTCATGGTGTAGCACCACAAGGAGCATGAGCATGTTTCCCTACTCAATTTAGTTTTAGCTGTAATGTACTCGATGCAGAAGGGGACATGCAAATATATGTTCCCAGAAACCACATATAAAATGCTTTTGAGTGCCACCATGCAATGTAGCTCTTCTTTGAATGGATCACTAGATACATGAATATTGGTCACCATACACAAAATTGTGGTCACATATCTACCATGAGCATTATTGTCTCACTTCTCTACATAACTTCCATGTATGAGTTATTATACTGTACATATCATTTCAGACCCATGTGAAAAATTTGTCATTAGTATTCAATTCATTTTTAACCTTAGATGCTATGAATCAAAAAAGGAGACATGATCCACAAAAATAAATATTTGAAGAAGTTTTGATAAATATATAAAAAGAAAATTTCAATCATGATGATTATGAGTTTTTGAATTTGAGAATGGATATTCTATCAATATAAAATGGGCAACATAGGTTTGAGGATTTTGTGCATTTTTTTGATACAAATGATAAAGTGCATATGCCTAATGAAAAGGTATTGTAAAAAATGCAAAAGCCATTTGCAAAGTGCATAGTAGATAATAATACACCTAGTGTCAGATTCTAGGAGAATTAGATTTAGTTGTGTTTATTTCTGAAACTACAAGGGCTATGCTTACTTTTAATTTATTGTTAGAGGAAGGATTGTTTAATGGTGCATTAAATGTCATTAAGAAAATAATTTATAGTCCCTACTATAAACCTCTACACCTACTATCATATGTTATTTTTGACTTTGACTCTTACATTGGAGTACCATATGATCATGAACATCCTCAACAAGTACCCATTCCACCAATCATACATGGTGGATCATTCATGGTGTATTGTAACATGTTTTTAATTATTCAATAATGGATTCTATGGTCTTATAAGCTACTTTATTTTTGAATTATTATTTCATGACTTATTTATAACTTTATAAAAACAATCCATAACTTAATAATTGCCTTCCAAAAATTAGATTCAAATGATGCATAACTATAGATAGAATCATTTTTATCTGTTATGTCTAAATCATCACTATAAGAGATGACTGAAAATGACTAAATTAGTTATATATTTATAATATATACCTATAATTTGGCCAAGAGAATCTTATTCATTAACAAGTAATTGTTGATGCATAAATTTTGGATGTAGCAACACCCGTAAAACTTGTTTAGAAAGACTATTGCCTAGGGCACCTTTCAATGGGTACAGAAATCCAAGAATAGTCTTAGTTGGAAGGGCAACATGGTGTTTCATAAAATGTGATGTTCAAGATGCCAGTAAATTAAATGATTTTAATATGTAAACAAAAATAGCAATCCAAACAACTTTAATAGGAATTAATCAAACATGAAAAGAAAAGCATGGAATCACTTACACAAAGAACAAGTGGTATTTTTAAAAGAAACACAAGATCTGTATGACAGAGAGCATAGTTCAGTTTCAAAATTTTTAAAAGTAATAGAATGAAATGATGACTTAGCTCAAAAATAAGCACAAATGGAACTTTTGTTGCAACCTTGTCTACTAGTGCTTGTAAGAAGCACACCTCTTCTAACAAGCCTACAAACTTCAACTCTTGAATTTGCTCGCTACTTTGCCTCAAACTATCTTTGCAAGAGCTACGAGATAGGTAACAAAAGTAAGGGAGAACCCTAGGATTTTCCCCACCATGTCTGATGAGTGGCAAGGTACCCCTACACTCAACCATACGAAACAAGCGTCGCATGCACGATCTAGTCAAACTCCGCAAATGGACTAGTTGTGGCACCTAGATAGTTATCCTTAGGTCGCAGTTCCTTGTCTTCCCACCTGAACTAGTATTGTATATTTGTCACGTATGGTTTAGTCCAGTGTGAGGTGTATGATGTGTTCCTAATTCTATGCTACTCCTGAAGGCAGTGGAAAATAATATTTAACTAAGCTAAGCTAGGAGGAAAAAGGGTAAGAGAATCTAATCTAGCCTAAGTGCGACGAGCAACCGATTCCTTGATCAACCGTAGACATCTTGGACCTTGCGCATGACTACCATTGGGACTACCAACTGTAGATCCTAGGTACACCACTGGGATTACCAAGTGCAAATCCTAGATATGCCACTAGGTTACCATGTGTATATCCTAGATACGCCACTGGGCTACCAAGTAGTCACACTTAAATGCTTGTAATCAAGTCGTACTCATTCCACGTTCTAGGAGTTTAAGGGTGAGAGAGAGAAAATAGTAAATAAAATTAAATAAATAAATAAATAAATAAATAATAAAGTGAATGCTACAATGATGAAGTAATATTGATCTTTATTGCAGATCATATGCGTGTCCAAGTACGGCACACTTGAATAAAGACACCGTACAATTACATTCACCAGACTACGAGCAGACATGGGAAAAAATCTAACTCTGGAGGGATCAAACTGCTAGAGATTCACTACTCTAAAATTGGGATCCCAAACAAGGGAGAGCCACATCTTATTTATAGATATGGCATCGGACTACGATATCGCATATGTGATATCGTAGGGAAGACACGATATCGCATACGCGATATCGCGAGGGATGCGATATGATGAGAATCACATCTCATCATAACCCCACGAATGAATAAAAACTCATCCTTGAGTTACAAGGAGAACAAGCTTCATTGATTACACAGTGGATAGGTATGAGATTATTAACTAGAAAAACAAAAATGAAATGATGCCATAGTGTGGGAAGACACAACACAGAAAAAATGCTACACTACAAAAAATGGAACTCATGTAGTTCCTAGTGGTGGTGGCTCCTCCATGCGTGCTTTCCCTTTGTCACGTGCTCCAAGCTTTGAAGGTTGAAGATGCTGAAGAATGACCTAGAGCTTCTCCTCTTCGGTCTGAGGATCTTATGCCATTGATGCTAATGTTCTGATGTTTGACAAAGTCAACACCTCCCATGGACAAGGTAGTTGCGGGAACATCTAATTAGCTTTGACATACCATGCCATGAACACCCATTGTTTCTCTTCATAGGCTCTGGCTTTATCGTTGTATTCATGAAGCTCTGTTAGCCGTTGAGCCAAGTTGGTTGCAACATCTTTTTGTCCTTGGTAGCTTTCTTTTACCATCGCCAGTTCAGAATTTGCAAGATCTATTTTCTCAGCCATCTTCTTGCGCTCTACAAATTTTGCTTCATATTTGATATGGGTCGAAGCTACCTACTACTCGAGCTCTGACCTCGGGTTTCCTACTACTAACATGGCTAGGTTGGCATATCTAAGGTTTGCCAACTCCATGTATTCAATCAAGTCTTGGATCTATAGGTCCCAGTTCTTAATTTCCGCTTGGTGGACAAAGGCGTAAGTGTCCAATATGGCCCTCCAATAAGTGTGCTGAGCACTGGTGTTGTGAATTTGAGCCTTGGCCATATGGATCTCCTTCTCCATGATTTGTTTGTACATCCCCACCTAATCACGGAAATGCTCCTTCAGCTTCTCATGTCGTTTAGTCTCATTCTACCACGTGCTTATCTCAATGGCTGATTTTTGGAAAACAACATGTACCTTCTCCATTGAGAGGGTTCGATTTTCTCTAACTAAATGACTTACATCTCGATTGACCTGAATGAACTGTTCTTGTAACTGATGAAATTTTTCATCGAGAACATTCTTTTGTTTCTCCATAGAAGTCAATCGAAGGTTATTTGCAACCAAATGCTTATTCTCTTCTTCTAAGGCCTTGAGTGCCTTAAGATGCGCATGGGTTTGCCCTTGTGCTGCAGAGGCATCCCAAGTGGCCGTCTCCTTTTCTTATGCCACCTTCTTATTTTCTACAATTAGCTTTGTTAATTGCTTAGTTCTGAAATGTTCCAGCTGGTCTACGGGAACAAATTGCAAAGTATCCCGTTGTGCTGCTTGTAAGGCTATGAGCTGCTCTTGTAGTTTCTGCACTTTAGCTTTAGCATGCTCTGCCCTTACTTTAGATATGAACAACTTCCCCTTTGTGGAAATGAGGTCTGATTGAATTGTTGTTACATCTTAGGGGATGTCAAAAAAAGACGTCAAATCTTGTCCTATTTGAAGCAATCTATCCAGTGCATCCTCATGTTCTGTAGGAGTCATTGAGGTTCCGACAAGATTTTGAGCATCCCGTGCTCCTGAAAGATCTACCGGTGGCACAACAGGCATGTTAAAGGATTCTTTGATATGGTTAGCAACCACTTGAGTACCTTCCATGGCATCCTGGTGTTGCATAACCACCACAGTGGCCCCTTCACCAGTCTCTAACTGCACTTGAAAAGATGCCATGTTTTCAGAGATCTGTTATGACCATCTGCTTTCCCCTCCTCCTATTTGAATTGATAATTCACCCCTTGTGTGATCTAATAAAATAGTAGGCTAGTCAGCATCATCGATGACGTGGAAGAGGTTTGCGTCATCATGACTTCCCCAACTAACTATCTCGACGATGGTCCTAAGATGGCTCATTGACGGTCTATAGTCTTGCAGCTGCAGAAGTTGATCCTGGCCTGTGTTGGGTCTTGCTTCTTGTCGTTGGATGGGACCTGTGGCTGGAGGTTGACTGGGTCCTGCAAGTTGAGTTTTAGGTGATCCAGTCATCTGTTCTTCTTCTTCATTTGGTCCTAGCTCTTCACCAGTGCTCTTTCTTGGAGCTGGCACCTTTAATAACTCAACATAAAAAGCATTCTGGGCTTTTCAAAGGACATCATTTGTGTATCCCCGAATACCAACCCGTTGGTACAGTTTTTTGATAAGGTAGGGAAAAGGCAGTGCCATCTTCCCTGACTTCCGTTCTTCAAATCACCTTAGGATCTCCATCAAATATAGATGGTAAAGATTAGCATTAACCTTTCCCATCAACACTGCACATCCTCTTGCCTCATACATAGATATTCATTTCAAACCTTTTTTGGGGAAGAGGTGATAGGTTCCAATTTTAAAATAAGCCCGCTCTTCCTTTGTCAATTCTCCAAAAGTTTTATCTCTGCCATAAGCCTTCTCTAACCAATCTTTTCACGCATCAGGGTCTGATCGGGTAGATAATCGAGCAACATGGGGGCCTGAATTCATAAGGTTTAAGACTTCTAAAATCACCTACGCAGAAAAGTCTACTGTCACACCATAAATGTTAACCATGGTGCCTTGCTCCTTATTGTGCCAGAATAGGTACATTTCACCTAAGTACCAGGCACCACACTCAGAGAGGACAGGCCATAAGGGAGACCCTTTAAGGTGATCCCTAATAGCCTCAGGAGCAAACTCTGCAAAAGGTTTGAAGTTAAGCTCCACGATCACCGCAGCAACTGTGGACTTCGTATGGATAGCCTGAATACATTCCAGGGGCAATGTGAGTTGTTGTCCCAATTCAGGCGCAGTAGCAACTCCTCTTTCTACCTGCCCAGACCATCTTGTAGGAGGTTCTTCTTGTTGGATGCTGAATGATTGCACCTCCTATTCTACATGTTGTCTAGCAGGGACCCGTCTTCCACCTCTCTGAGGTTGTTTCGCGTCACCTTGAGCAGGACCCTCTCACTGTGCACGTTTTGGAACCATCTACAATCACACGGGCCAAACGTTAGTAAGGTTGTTTTTAAAATCAAGTTATACCTTACTACACGCCTTTAATTAAAGATCTTATGTTATTGTGTAATCGTGCCCAAAAATTATGATAATATGTCCTATGACTTAAGTGGGTTTCATTTTAATCTCTCGATGTACCTAAGGTCATATGATTTTTGACACCATTCTTCTAAGTGTTAGTATTAATTACCCTAATTGATGTCCTTTGAGTGATGACAAATTTCAAAAAGGTTAGACACTTTTTGACAAGTGTCTCTCCCCCACGAGTAAATTGAATGCTCCAGGTTCAAACAGGTTCAAATGGAATTAAAATCGGAGCACGAGCACGTGAGATATGAGTGAAAAAGAAAGGGTCACGCAATCGTAAGTCATAGAGAAAAATTTCAAAAATGTCAACAAAGAGAATCCACAAGTTCCCTTGATGTCACACCCTAATCATTCCCTCTTGGTCCGTCCTTCTTCATTCTGGGTACAATGAACACAAAATTAATTTTTAAGTTTAGAAATTTCAAGAATATCACTGTACCCTCGAACAAAACCTCTTATTTGTAGAGTGGATGAGTGGGTGTAATGGGCTCACTGTTCCAAATAATTGACCACTCATGACTTAATAACATAGAACACACCTCAACCAATAATCCACATGAGTANTTGCATATTGAAAATATTGAAACTGGTCCATACTTATCACCTTGGACTTCACACACTTCATAATAAGCACAGTGGGGCACTTCATACGATGTAGTTTCCAGAGAACAAGTTGACCCACTATGATGTTTGGGACCGTTAGATGGTATGCAAGGATTAGGATGATGCCTCCCATGGTTGTGTTCATTGGGCCATATGGTTATTGGAGTGTAAGTTGGTGGCCCTAATGAAGTTACATGAGGTGTTGGGTTTGAAGGTAAGGGTGCACCACATTGTTGCACTTGTGATAAGTTGGAAGGTATAGTGGCCTCTGAATTGTGTTGTCCCTTCCTACGGACATGTTTAAATAAAGGACGCATTTGATGTTGAGGAGGCTTTTCACTATTGTTAATAGGAGTAGCACAAGCGTTGTTCGTGGGTTGTTGTTGTGGCACAAACACCTTAGGAATAGTTGGTGGCATTTTGGAAGGAGAGAAAGGATGAGAATCTTGAAAGTTAGGAGGAATATAAGGTGCATAAGGTGGTGGTTGTGTTGGAGGTATGGGCTGATAGTATTGTGGAGAATGGTATTGTGGTGAGATAGAGTATGTTGGCCCAAATGGAGAAACAAGGTGTTGAACGTGATAAGCGTTTGGATTCAGATAATATGAAGGGTGCCTCCAGTCTAAGGGTGGATTCCCCCATGACTAGGATTGTTGCCACTGTAATCAAACATAGTATCTATGTATGAACTCTCTATGTAACATGTTTCCCCAATGCTCATGTAGATGTAACAAGATTGGGCATTGGCCTTTGGGGTGATCGTACAGGCATATGTTGCATTCATACATATGATTAGCAGTTGAGCACTTATTCCCTTTATTCTTTTTCT
>MNCI01025188.1:88734-131133 GCA_015680685.1 Gnetum montanum | reverse complement strand
CCACTAATCATTGGCACCATTTCTAGGGACTAAGTTGTTTGTGCACTAAGTAGAACATAGGAAATCATCCACATTGTTGGGAAGCTTAAATAAACCCTTAGGGTTAATCAAAATAAATTTTAAACAATGGTCAATAGCACACCGACAAGATAACAATGTCTTCTTCTTCTCATAAAAGCACTTCACCACCTAGGGATCACATAAGAGACAATCGATGGTCTAACACATGTAACCCAGATCTGCCAATTCCTCAAGAGCATCGGGTAGTGTATACTCATCACAATGAGTATATACTTGATTTTACCTTTATCCTTCATCAGGATGAACAATTGCATTGGCAAGATTTGCAAGGTAACATAGTGTTACCCCCAGATCGTGTAGTCCCCAACATGCTCCTTCGTGCTCTTGCACAAATAGGCATGACATAGCTATACATTGAATATATTTCATGTGATTACGACACAAGGGATTACCATCCCACAGTGGTGCAATGTTTAAGGGACTCGCAGCAGGAGAGCTACCATACATCGTTGAAGGGCAAAGGGGTCCCGCACATCCTAAGCGATATTGGAGATCGTGAACCAGTTATAACAGGTTCTCCATCAAATGATGTTCCTCCTCCTAACGATGGTGAGGAGGTGGGGTATTAAAACCTACACTCCACGATTCACAATCCTAGTTCTTATCCCCATGAACACAAAGTGTTCATTGAGGGAACACAAACACATGACAAGGGCAGGCATTCAGATCTTCATCACGATCAGGGTCGTAACCACCAAAGAGAAGGTAAGAAACATCAGCATGGTGATGGTTCCCCTTCTTCTTCACCTTCATCGCATCATTCACCCTCTCCTTCCACATCAGGATGTAGTCACAAGGAGCACAACCATGAGGATAAGGGTAGGCATAATGAGATCCCTTGACGAGAGAGTCGAGAGCAAGGATGAGGGCATTCAAGAGAATCAAGGGATGAAATAAGGGAAAGTAGGGAACCACGTAGGCATCACAGACATCATGAAAGAAATAACAATGATGAACCCCTACTTGCCACCCAAAGTATGTTAGATATTACGGAGGCTATGAGAATACCTACAAGGCACCAGAAAGATAGCCGAATCAAGAGATTAGACATGAATAATATTCCCCGATTTGAGGGGGGATACAATGTTGATCCAAAAAATCACTTACAAGTATTCCATGATGCCTATGCCTTAAATAATATTGAAAATGAGTGGCATAAGTTAAAGTTGTTTCCTAGGACACTCATAAAAGAAGCAGAAAGTTGGTACTAGTCTTTGGAGCCAGAATTCATTAGAAGGTGGAGTAAGATGCTAGAACTATTCAATGATAAATATCAAATGTACTCCAGAGTGTTCAACTTGCGTAAGAAAATCCAAGGATGGAAGAAAGATAATCATGAACCCTTGGATGCTACCATGGACCAATATTATGCACTGTTACATCGTTTCTTGGGTCATGGTTATGCACAATGAGATCAACTCTACCACCTTGTAGATGGGATAAGACATGAAACTAGGAGAACCCATGGAACATATGCCCAAGGGAGATTATCTAAACTTAGGTCCCATGAAGTTCATAGACTATTGGAGCAATTAGCTAAGGAAGAAGATGAGCTATGGAAAAGAGAAAGTGTGAAAGAGTATAACCGCGATCCTTCCCTCCAAAAGAAGGGAGTAAGATTCTGTGAGGAAGAGGATGAGTCACCACTGGAAGAGTTGGTGAATAGAAAAACCTTGCTACTTCAAAAGTTAACAACCAAAGTGTCAGCTAAGGTAGATTAAATGTGGGGCTCCTTAGATAGTAGATTTGAAACCATTTTAAGAATCGTAGAGGAGTCTAAGAAGCGAAGTAAAAAGAGGAGAGATTTAGACCATGCACGTAACAAGGATAAGAGGAAAATGACTATCACCGATGAGGTTGTGGACTCTAATACGGATGATAATGGTGGATATGAGATTTGTCAATATGACCATCCCAAGGGATGTTGCCCAATAATCTCACATCTACAAGAGTCTGGGGTGTATGCACTCAACCCAAGACTTAACAAACGGCAAGCACCCCAGAGGTTACCTTATCCCCAAGGTATTTCCACCAACCATTAACATATTATCCAAGTGGAACTCCACCACAACCTATTGAGAAACACCAGTAGTGGAAATACCCACAGTCATGGGGGATGCCACCGCCTAGACAACAATACCCTTACCAGCAACCAAACCCGTATGACTATTACGTGCAGCAGCTGGTTTCTCCAAGTGACTCTATGGGTCACGTAACCCCACAACATCACTACCTAATTCAGGAGTATTTTAAGACTCCCTCTCCTAGAAAGGGAACTCCACATGCATACCAATGGCACTAATGATGAGCGGTAAGTACCCCTATGCCCAAACATATGAATCACTAAGCATTCATGTGCAATTTAGTTGAATTCCATGGACTTATAACCTTCTAAGTACATTGGCCTCTAGGAAGTGAAACTAACCATTGCAATCATTGTCTTTCCAATTACACTTATGAAATGCAAAGGTATGGTTAAGTGCAACTGAGGCATATGATTTTTATCATTTTTTCTATTTTCAATTTTAATTCACCCAAGGATAAGAATAATGTATAAAGTAAAATAATTAAATTGCTAATAAGCTACTCCTAACTAATCTTAACATAAGTATTTGTTTCTACTTACTATACACATCCTGAACATGTTTAATGCTATTGGGTTATCAAACGTTAAGTGTTATTGGAATTACCAAGCACCAAGCATATGCTCAAAGTGGTTGTACTTATGTGCTTAATTATTCAATATTTAACCTAGCTTTATTTAGCTTAATTAACTATTTAATTACTTGAAANGTGCTCACCAACCATGTTTATGACATCTTTGTCATAATTGTAGCAGAGCTCTTGCAATTTTCTTATGTGAAAATTAGAATACTTTTCTAAGTGAGCACAGNAGTGCTCAAATAAAGATCTATATACTCTTGACTCCTATTGTGCTCACTTAGAAAAGTATTCTAATTTTCACATAAGAAAATTGCAAGAGCTCTGCTACAATTATGACAAAGATGTCATAAACATGGTTGGTGAGCACGTATTTATAGGGAAAAATAGACACTATGTCGATGGGGCTAGGTTAATGCATCAAATCATGCATCGATGGGGCCTAGTTGATAGGGCCCAATTGATGCAACCCATTTACAATTCATCAATGTGCAAGTGTAAATTGAGAAATAATTATCTTTTGTTTATGTAACTTAATTTCTACTTTACTTTATCTAGAATATGCATTCTTTATAGCCTTAAAGACTCATCTATTCTATGCAAGAATAAAGGGACCCATCAATATTTATTGAATTAGACTTTAAATTTTTTGATCTCACGGAATGGAACAGTTCAATTTTAGTCTTACTTGATTATGAAGTTACCTCCAATAGTATGAAAATGTTAACAGTTAATATGAATAAAGATCTTCTTCTTGTTTTACCAATTTAATTTATTTTTAGTAAACTTCTAGCTTTGTAATCTCTTCTTAAGATGTAATTTGCAGTTTCTAAAATTATTTTAAAAAGTTGCACCTAGGTGAAAACTATTATTTTTCTTCTATAAATTGAGGGTAAAATTGGGAGAAAGGCATGAATATATATGTAACAACGCTGTCCCTAAGCACATTGTTCAGCACCCCAAGAGTTTCCCAAGCAAATTCTGAATTGGAACAAAACTCAAGAGGAATACGCCTTAGCAATCAACAAGCCTGAAACACATGCCAACAAACAATGTGTTAGCATTAGCATGTCTCCTAAGCAGTGTTTCATAAACAATATTTGCGATACACTAACACGCTAGATAGCACTCCCTTGCTCCACTCACGTGGACACCACGCGGACTACCAGCTGAACCCTCCAGATTCATCATCGCGTGCTGGTAGTTGGTGTCGTGCTCCAAAGAGTGCTTGCAACATCCCATAGCACATCCCATGACACACCCAGTAAAAACACCCCAAAGTAGAGTTGAACTATGCAACCCTCCCAGGCAAGGTCCTACTGAGTGGGGTAATGAGGTAGGTCGTAGCCTCCTCTTACTAATGCATGGAACTACCATGCCAGTATGGTTCCAAAGACACAAGGAGTGGAGGACCCCTTGTGCCCCCACAACCCCCAAACCGTGGGGGAGGTAGCAAGCTACCAGCAACCCTGCTACCTCTCTCACAATTCTTCCCCACTTAAAATGAGTGAAGACCTTAGAGCATGGCCTAGGTAGCCCGTGAGGTTCCTACATCAAAACCAAGGGAGATTTCCGTCAATTCTGGGGAAGTACGCCCATGCTATTCTAAGTCAAATTCGAAGGGATCTTTGGTTCTGGAAGGTCCAACTGCTAGGTCCTAAGGCTGTAAATCATTTTTCATTGAACTCAACCATCTTCCTAGGATCCAAAATCATCCTAGCATTTGACACCCAAGTTAAGAGCATCAATCCTCAAGACTTGGACTGTCTATCCTTCCATACCTGGCCTAATATGCTAAGCTATGGGAGGACATCAAGTGGTCTATCATTGCAACATGAAAGAATGCACCGGCCTAGGGATCCAAGAGTTCCAAGGCATCCCCTAACTCATTTGATCCAAAGATCTAGAGGTCTTAAGTTCAACACTCTTTGAATCTTAAGCCCCATCACCTATAGAGCACTTTGAATGGCTCCAAGCACTTTCCTCCCCTGTTTGAGGCTGACTCCCATAGAAAT
The DNA here is from genome assembly GCA_015680685.1 of Gnetum montanum. NCBI lineage: Eukaryota > Viridiplantae > Streptophyta > Gnetopsida > Gnetales > Gnetaceae > Gnetum > Gnetum montanum. The sequence goes on along the minus strand of MNCI01025188.1, from coordinate 126,376 downwards.
TTGCTCTCGAATCCTATAAGGCACCACATGTCATGCCTCTTTCGATTTGTTTTTCACATGGGAGGTTTCTCCATCCATCATCGGAGCAGCCAAGGTGGGAGGTCAATTGCTTGCTCCCTACAGAAGTCCAAGATCAAGATTTCGTGGGACCTCAAGTGCTCTAGTGGTTCCTAGCTATCATCTAAGTCAAGACAATGTTTCCAATGGATGAGGAACTTCACTTTCAAATCTGCCCCATGGCTACTGGTCTGGAAGTTCCAGATGCATTCTTCTCTCATTCCTTGTATAGATTATATACAAGGTCACTCTCTGATCGAGAGGCTTCTCTCCGGATATGGGAACCCATCCAGCAATGACTTCAGCATGCTGACATGAAAAACTAGATGGACTCGGTCCATATTGATCGGTAGCTGAAGCTTATATGTTACAGGGTTAATTTTATCAATGATCCAGAAGGGGCCATCATACTGCATCATCAACTTGGAGGTAGTTCCCTATTTCAGTTTAAACTGATGTGGGTCCAACTTCAAGAGGACCCAATCTCCCACCTTGAAGNATGTGGGTCCAACTTCAAGAGGACCCAATCTCCCACCTTGAAGTCATGAGGCTGGCATTTTCGATTAGCATACTTTTTCATTCGTTGCACTGCCCTCTCCAGATGATACTTTGTTGTATCAACATTTTCAAACCACCTCTTCAAGAATTCATCTGTTTTGGGATGTCGACCCTTCAATGAGGGAGAGACCATATGAGGGGTAATGGGCTGCCTTCCCATTACCAGTTCTGTAGAAGAGAACCCAGTAGTTGAGGACTTCTAGATGTTATAGCTCAGCTAGACGATCCCTAATAGAAATGGCCAATTCTTTTGGTCACTATGAACATAGTGACAAAGGTACTCTTCAAGTATTGATTCATCCTTTCTATTTGCCCATCAGTCTACGGATAAAATCTTGTTGAAAATTTGAGGGTGGTACCCATCATGCCAAATAATGCTCGCCAGAAAGCACTTGTGATGTGTGGGTCTCGATCTAAAATGATGCTCATGGATAACCCAAAATATCTAACCACCCTATCAAAATAGTATGTTGTCATGTCCTCAGCTGGACACTGTGATGGACAAGGCATGAATATGGAAAATTTAGAGAATTTTTCCACCACAACAATAATGCTATTTAAACCCTGAATATTTGACAATCCCATGATGAATTCCATAGACACTGTAGCCCATGGAAATGGAGGGATTTCTAAGTGTAGCAGAAGACCACCCAGATGCTCAGTAGACCCCTTATCCTGCTAGCACACTAGACACTTCTGGATATAAGCAATCACATCATGGTACATTTTTGGCTAGAAGAAGGTTCTCTCAATGAGAGCCAAGGTCCTTTGTTGTCTAGGATGCCCTGCCCACTATGTGTCAGGGCATTCTCGGATGATCTCCTTGCATAGGCCATCCCAATTTGGAATGCACATCCGAGTATCCCGAAACCAAAGCACTCCATCTGTCATTTTGAATTGTGGTGCTCACCCAGTTTCTATCAGCTTCATTAAATCAATGATATGGGGGGTCCCTTTTTAAACCATCTTGAATTCTAGCCAATAACACTTCGTCACATTAAACATGTGAAGTTTGTGGCCCAATGATGGAAAAGAGAAGAGAGGCAGGTTGAGGATGGCGACTCAATGCATCTGCCACCACGTTCTCCTTTCCAAGACAGTAAGTCAATTGCAAATCAAATTTGGACAACATGGCCAACCATCGAGTTTGTTTGGGCCTCAGCTTCATTTGGTTCATCAAGTAGCTAGTGGCCAAATTATCCATCTATACGAGGACACGACTTCCCAGCAAGTAGTGTCTCCATGCTCTTAAGCAATGGACAATAGCGAACATTTCCTTTTCATGGACTGACCACCTCTACTCTCCTTGATTCAGCTTCTGGCTTTCATAAGCGATAGGATGACCTTCCAATAGCAAGATGCCCCCAATTGCATTATCACTGGCATTCATATGAACCTCAAAAGGTTTCGAGAAATTGGGCAATGCCAACACTAGATGGGAGGTTAAAGCCTCTTTGATCCTCTCGAAGGCTTTCTGACAATTTGTGTCCCACTCCCATGTAATTTCTTTCTTTTGCAGGTTGGTCAGAGGAGCAGTAATTCCTGAGAAATTTTTGAGGAATTTCCAATAGAAAGTAGCTAACCCCATGAATTGTTTGACCTCATGCACATTAGTGGAAGTGGGCCATTTATGCATAACCTCTACCTTCTTCGAATTTTTCTTTACCTGCCCATACCCCATGAGATGACCCAAAAATTTTAGCTCCGAGTAGTACAATTCACAGTTTTCTTTCTTAATGTATAGCTGATTTTCTCATAGTTTCTCAAGAACCATTTGAAGGTGGAGGGCATGTTCCTCAATTGACTGGCTATATAGTAGAATGTCATCAAGATAAATGACCATAAATTTGTCTAGGAAGGGTCGAAATATCTCGTTCATCAACGTACAAAATATAGCCGATGCATTGCAAATCTCAAAAGGCATTACGGTAGATTCATATGATCCATACCACGTTACACATGCAATTTTTGCTTCGTCCCCTTCTGCAATGCGAACCTGATAGTATCCTTGTTTGATGTCTAACCAGGTAAAATATCAAGCCCTTGCTAATTAATTGAACAAGTCAGAAATGAGCGGTACTGGATACTTGTTCTTGATTATGTGTATATTTAGTAGTTTATAATCACAGCAGAGCCGTAGCATTCCATCCTCCTTGGTAACAAATAGCATCAGTGCCCCATAAGGGGATTTTGAGGGATGAATGTATCCCTTGGACATTAAACCTTCAAGCTACTTTTTCAATTCCCCCAATTCTGGTCGTGTTAATCGGTATGGCCTCTAGATAGGATGATCAGTGCCAGGCTGCAATTCAATTTTGTGATCCACTACTCTCCAAGGTGGCAAACTACCAAGTAGTTTAGGTGGCATCACATCTTTAAGCTTATCGAGCACCTGTGCTATGCATGGGTCAACAATAGCTTGGGATCCACAAGCCTCAGAAGGGTCATCCATTTGCATAGCTAGTAGAAATTTTCTAGTAGGGTCCTTGGCCAAGCATTTCATCACCATTGATGACACAATATGGAGGCTAGCATCCTCATCCTTTCCCATCTATGCTCCATGAGTTTGAACGATGCATGGGGAGCTTTCATGTGAAATAAAAATCAGGTCCAAGTGTGGGGCTATGAAAAATTTGGCCTTGCATAAAAATTCTTACCCCAAAATGACCTGAAAGGAGTCCATGTCTAGAATTGAAAAATCTAGCACTCCTTTCCATGAGCCCACTTGAATGGGGACACCATGACACACCCCGATGTACTGAAGGGGCCTGAACTTGGCCAACTTGCAGGATGCTTGGACAGGTTCCATATTTAGCTGTAGGTTTTTCACCATGGCTAGAACCATGTAATTGTGACTAGTCCCATTATCAATGAGGGCACTTAGTTGACACATGATCTCAGTGATTGGGGCCAATTGAACCTGATGTAGAGTATCAAGATTAGGATTCTGGGAGTGTCCAACTCCTGACCTCTATGTAACCATGTCTAATAACTCCATCATCACCACTAGCCTTTGTTGTTCCCCCAATGTGCTTCCATTGGTAATTTGAAGGCATGGATCAGGATGATAATTAAGTGCCATCAATTGTTTCCCAAGAGATGGCCCCTACCTATTCTCATTCCTTCCTAAACTCAGGGGACAATTTCTTGCCAAGTGATTTCCATGACACAAGAAGCATTAAATTGGCCCCTTAAAGGTGCCTCCTGCAAACTACTTCTTCTTGGCCCCAGGTTGCCACTTTCTCACTGTATCTTTACATTTTCGTTGGGAGCCTTGGTTCCCTAGAGGACCACCCATCGGAAGACTACCTTACTGAACTGATCTGAAAGTATTTCCACCTTTGATGGATCCTGTATCTGTTCTCTGAGAGTGGGAGGATGTGCCATGCTTACCCTTCCTAGGCTTGCCCTTATCTAGCTTCATTACCATGAAGTCCAGAAAGGTGCCAGCAGCTGCAATAGCCTTCGTGAGGGAGTTAATGCCTCTTCGATGCAATTCCCTCTGTGCCCATGGTAGTAGCCCATTCACAAATTTGAAGAATCGATCCCGATCTCCCTTATCAGGATTCAGCAACATGAGTTCTTGGAAGCTATTGATATAATCCTCAAGCCTCCCTGAATGTTTTAGGGTCTCTAGCTTAGTTCTAGCAACCCATTCAGAGTTCCCAGGATGGAACTGTTTGATCAATGTAGCCTTGAAGCTATCCCATGTCTCGATCTTTTCTATCATGGTGCCCTTTTCTTGGGCACGGAGGAGACTAAGCCACCATAGCTTAGCACTTCCTATGAGATATTGTGATGCTATGAAGACCTTTTGGGTTGTAGGAACACCCCCGGTATTTAGGTACATCTCCGCATCATGGAGGAAAGCATCGATTTTAGCATCATTTCTCTCACCATCATAAGAACTTGGCTCTCTAGCTTTTATATAGGTTTTCACTACTAGATCATCTACCAAGCATCCTACTAAAGAGGATTTCAAGATGGCATTTTCTATTTTTAAATTAGATAGTTCCTGATTTACCACCACCAAGGCATCCTCCAAAACTTTCACCCAACCAACTAAGTATTCAACTAAGGATGCTTTTGTTTGTGCCTCTTCCAAGGAACCAAATAGATCCTTGTAGAGGTTGATCATGCGATCCAGACGACCTTCCAAGATCGAAACCTTAGCCTCTGCCAATTTCACCCTATCCTTGAAGCAAAGATCCATCTTTTCTTGTGGCAAGTCAACATCTTTCAAAATGTGATGGATCATGTCCACGTCCACTGGACTAGGATGGGCTAAGGCCTCATCAATTTCCTTGACATGATCCCATAACGTTTGAAACTTAGTCTCATCTTAACCAAGTTCTATTTCAACCTCAATTTCTGGATTTTTTTGAACATTAGCCATGTCACTCGGTCCTCCCAGCTCCATGTTTGCTAAAGGGAGCTTTAGCACAAGGACACCCTCCAAGGGAGTGGCTAGCAGATGTTGAGAATGGTGAAAATGGAAACCTCACAAACCACAAGCCACTTAGCGAGAAAGTTTTACCAACAACTAAAATTGTGAGGCTTTGATACCATATGTAACAATGTTGTCCCTAAGCATGTTGTTTGGCACCCCAAGAGTTTCCCAAGCAGATTTTGAATCAGGACAAAACTCAAGAGGAATACACCTCAGCAATCAACAAGCCTGAAACACATGCCAACAAACAACGTGTTAGCGTTAGCATGTCTCCTAAGTGGTGTTTCATAAACAATATTCATAATACACTAACACGCTAGATAGCACTCCCTTGCTCCACTCATGTGGACACCATGGGAACTACCAGATGAACCCTCCAGATTCATCACCGCGTGCTGGTAGTTGGTGTCGTGCTCCAAAGAGCGCTTGCAACATCCCATAGCACGTCCCATGACACACCCGGTAAAAACACCCCAACGTAGAGTTGAACTACGCAACCCTCCCAGGGAAGGTCCTACCAAGTGGGGTAATGAGGTAGGTCATAGCCTCCTCTTACTAATGCATGGAACTTCCATGCCAGTATGGTTCCGAAGACACAAGGAGCGAAGGATCCCTTGTGCCCCCACGGCCCCCAAACTGTGGGGGAGGTAGTAGGCTACCAGCAACCCTGCTACCTCTCTCATAATATAGGTATGTGAAAGCACATAGTGTGAGAAGAAGGGCTTAAGGGTTTACAACAAAAATAAGTTGGGATGAATTCTGTCCTTAGGTTATTTTTCTCCAAAATAAAGAAGAGCTCTACATATGTTTCCATGATTTTTAACCACATTAGAGTTTCCACATACATGTGTATATATGTTTTTCTTATTTTCTTTATCATTGCTATTTTCATATTTAATTAAGTTCATAACAAGGGGTATAAAAGCATGTTGATGAAGTAGTTTTGAACAACAAATATACTTCTTCCTCAAAATTAGAATATAAGTGAAACACCATGAAAATTTCGAGGCCTCGGCGATTCAACAAAAGGCTGGTGATTCAGACAAAGGGTCGCAACAAAGCATGGCACAGCAAGTTCCTTTTTAGTCGAAGGTCTATCCCGCCACGCTGCGTAGCACAGCACAAGAAAATTCCAAAAGAAGGAGCAAAGCGATGGATGCATGGTGGTAAAACTTCCAACTTTGCAAGTTATCTGTTTCAAAAATCTTAACTTTTGGCAAATTACATCGTATTACGCTACATAGCATAACATCACATTATGCAACGTAATATCAAAGATAGTCCACTACAGCATCAAGGATGGCAAACATGTAAGACTTTGATAGCCCAGTAAAAATATCAAGGCCTAAGCAACGATCTGTAGCATGATGCGCATTTCAGTGGATTTTCTTTCCTGGTTAAGGGGCCCATTACGCTGCTTTACGTAGTGCGGCTTAGTAAAAACTCTGAAAGAGATAGAAACAGAGGAAGCATGGCAACAACACTTCAACTTTTGCGATTTCATTATTTTACACTAAATTACACTACGATGTGTAATTTAGTGTAATGTAGCGTAATTCAAGTAATGACAAGTACAATTCAGACATCAGTAGTTCATATGCCAGAATACACTCTCTAGCGTATTACAACGTAATCAAAGGATAGTCTATTGCCAAAGCCGACACGAGGGTAGTTTACGATGCGTTATGCAGCATAGCATCATAAGCTTCAACGACAACACATTAAGTCAACGACATTTTATAAGTTCAAGACATGTGTCACTTACACCGTGTTTTTCTCTTAACCCTAATCTTATAAATGCTCCAGTTGACGAAGATCAGAGAGGTTGGCAAAATTTTTCTTTCAAGGTTGGCAAAAAGAGTAAGAGAGGATTAGTGATCGTGAGAACGTCAGAGGTGATTGGCAAGAATTCTTGATCAGAAACAATCGGCTACCAGATATTCTCCCACGGGTCTAACTTCCTTGCGCCCAGATTGGCTAGATCAAGGTAGATTGATCCTCGCTTGTTTCATCTTTAGATAACTTTCTTGTTACTGGCATGTGTTTCGTCCAAACTGAAGCTTGCCTGGAATCATTGTATCAAACATATTATTTTTCATAAATTAAGTCCCAGATCTTGTGATTGTATTCTCTACCAAATCTAATCTCTTGCATCCTAGTTATACGGATTTGGCAATCTCATCTAAATCATTTGCATTGTCTTCAATTGCTTTTGGGATTAACAACATTGCATCACTTTATAAAGAATCCTCATTTTGCCATCAAATTACTACCACATATTTTACTGATTAAATAAGTCCTTGTCTGATCAACAAGACCATTTAGGGCACCTCGGATTCATTTTTCTCTCCAGCATGATCCCCACATGGATCCGAGGTTAGAACTGTGTACACGGACTTTCGTTTAGTATTTTCAGTGACTAATGTTTTCCGTTGTTACAGCTTTTTGGTGCTAGAAGGAGGGCCTTCATATCTTATCTGTATTTTATGGGTAGTCTTGTAAGTTGTCTGTACCCATTGGCAATCAACGTAAACGTAATACCTCCAAGGTTGTTTACGAAATTGTGTGGTGTAGACCAGTCGCTTCGATGATTCCTTTGAAGTCCTACAAGATAAAAGCCCTGATTATTATCTTAGTTCGCCTTTGTCCTTCTGACCTCTACTTTTATTGTCATTCTCTTCGAATCACGTAAAAAAATGACTACATCAACTACTGCCATTGACACCGCTAGCCTTGAGAACCCTTGGACCATGTAGGTCACACCTCCCATGGTCAAGCAACCACTTAGTCCGGGACGACCATGCCACTCCCTCAGGCTACAAAACAAGGAGCCTAAGGAATAGGCTTAGCATAAGGAAAGCTACAATTTCCTCTATGCTAAGTTAGTGGCAAACCTGCCTATGTATCCACAAGAACTCGAGGAAAAACAAGAGTATGAGTTCATGTATTGCAACGGGAAGGAACTCATTCCTACACCCACCACTTTCATACCCCTGACAGATCAACAAAGGTGGATCCTAGATCAAATGTTGATGGCATAGACATCGCCAGAAGAACTAAAGGCCTTGTTCCATAATGAAATGCTTCACGATGGATAAGACAATCTAGAATCTCACTCTGAGGGAGGTAGTCATGCCAATTTCACCATGGCCCCTCCCTCCACAACGTCTCGTGTAAATCTGTTTTTCATGGTCACCACACCTTTGACGTTATCTAACATCGATCGAGTCCCGCATTCACCATGTTTAAATTTTCTCTCTCCAACTATCTTCCCAAGTGAAGGTCAATCACAGATCATTCCTCAGCAGGTGTGATTACCTAACTCGCCTCATCATGTGCCTGCGCCTATGCCACCGCATGTGCATGTGATACCTACAAGGCTGACTACGCTCCCGGTTCACACGACAGAGCCTGCCACCACAGCATGGTGGGCTCCCAACATGTCTCTTGTTGCGCATCCTATGAAAATGCACCACCACCCCCACCCTTAAGGTCACGTCCCGCAAGTGCTAAACCTTGTTGCAGGACCACTGCCCGTGCCCCTGGCTACATAAACAACATACCCAATAGTGTAGCCGATGGCGGTTCCCCCATCTACACCAACCACTGAATGGTGGATGCCGTAAGCAACACTACCTGCAGGGACTATCTCGATAGCACCAACCATCGGCCAAGCTGTTGCCTCTGTGCCGCCACCCAGTGTGGCTCCCCCTTCTGCTCCATGAATGACATCATCATCTACAAATCTGGACTAAGCCTTCCAGCCCATCCAGACCCTTACAAAAGAAGTCAAGCGTCTCAAGGCTGCTAGCTCTAACACAGTACAAGTCATGGATTTCTACCATGATGATCCTATTAGCCCGACAATCCCGGTGCTGTTGTTGCCACCCGGGATGCCCCTTCCCCATTTCACAAAATACAATGGGGAAGGTGATCCCAATGCCCACCTCGTGACTTTCAGGTCAGATTCCTTATTTCTGTAGCAATGGTTGCATACTATAATCTGTGTCTTTGCTATGTCCTTAATGGGTAAAGCTTTGGATTGGTATCAAGCACTTCCACGCGCTTCCATTTCAACTTTGGAAGAGCTGTTAAACCAGTTTGTGACTCGCTTCAAATACAACCTGAAGCCAGAAGTCACACTGGACCAGCTCATGGGAGTTAAGCAAGACCCGCTCGAGTCAGTCCAAAAGTTCATACAGCGGTGGAGCACCACCTTGAATGAAAACCGTGAACCCATCGCGGAGGCCCATCTACTAACAATCTTCAAGGGAGCAGTCAACAACTTTATCAAATCTAAGTTGTATTACCTCACCCCCCATTCCCTCAACCAAGCCTTTACTTAGACTAAGAGCATCCAAGACATGGTGGAGGCTATTAAAGATCCAACGTACGTGGTCTACAAGAATTCCCATAGTAAGGATAAGGATAAAGGCAAAGCCACAACAACGACAGTGGCGGCGATTGCCGAAGGGGCCAAAAAGAAAAATAATAATAACAAGAAAACAACTGTGGAGCTAGCCGAGCCGACAACTAGCTTGAATGGAACCACTCAAGAAGCTTCTTCCACCCCCAAACCATCCCCACAGCCAAGGCCAAAATTTGAGCATAAAGATCACTCAAATTATGCAATCCTACCTGTGAAGCCTTCAGAACTTTTGAAGCAATTATTGGGAATCGGCCACATCCAACACAAGGCGGTGTCCGAGGAGGCTCTGAAACACCACAAGCGCCACTCCAAACTACTCAAGAACCCCTCCTTGGTACAACCTAATGAACCTCTTGTGCCCAAGAACTTTAAGCTAGACCAATTCTGTGACTACCACTAATTGAGCAGCCATGACACAGACTACTGCTAGGCATTGAAGGATGACATCCAACATCTGATAGATCAAGGTGACTTGATCTTAGATAGTAGTAGCCCAACACACCTAGAAAACTAGGTCATGCATGTGTACCAAGATCCGTTGAATGCAAACAACGTAGGGTACACAATCAACATGGTAGGAACAGAGGGCAATAATCAGGCGTAGCCGAGGTAGCCTTTTGTGTTGCGAACGCAACCTCACTCAACCCAAATAATAGGTCCATTAGCATCGACAAGTGGCACTCCAAGACACCCTTTCATCCTTCGAACTTCATCTCAGAATGCTTCTCGATAGCCCAAAGTCATTAAAGCCATGGCCCAGCCCACGCCTACACCCAAGGCACCCTTAGTCGTCATAGTGCCAAAACTATCAATCGCCCCTCCTGTGCAGGGGCAATCTTCTAAGTCAAATCCTCCTACTATCACTATTGATGCAGCCAAAGGCCCTATTACACTAGGATTACCCAAACCTCAACCCCTCACTTCTACACCTTTAGCCCCACTTGTCAAAAACAAAGAGGTTACATGAAAATAATTATCTCCCCTAGGCCAAAGGAAGCGTAAACCTCAGCCAAATGTCACTCCTCCCTGTGAAATTCACCTCTTAGGGCGAATGAAAGAGGAAAAGGGTGAAAAACAACCCGATCGTGGGCAAGATCTCTTTGATGCCCTGGCATAAGTCAAACAGGCTCTGAAACAAAAAAATACAACATTGAGCCTTTATGACTTGCTCATGACATCGCAGACACATCGTGAGGCTATGGTTCATATGCTAACGTCCATACTTGTGGACGAAAGCCTGCCGATAGACAAAGAAACAATCCACTCCATCATGCTTCCCCTCACCGCTAAAAAACTAGATCCCACCCCATTTACCTTTCATGATGAATCCATTAAGGACAATCCTAAGGGTCAAGTGACAACAGCACCCATGTTCATCACCATCCGGGTGGGCCAACACCGAATCTGGAGAGTACATGTAGATGAAGGGGTAGCCACTAATGTCATCCCTTATCCCATAGTGGATAAATTAGGCCTAATCAATCAGATCAGTCCTACAACGATGTCATGCCTAAAGTTGTTCAATGGGGCACAGGTGCAGGTCAAAGGGACCGTCCATATCAACTTCGTGGTAGGGGACCAGTTCCCCACGGATGCTACGTTTATCATGGTCGAGGAAATGCCTAGATTCAATTTGATCCTTGGGAGGTCTTGGTTAGCCCAACTGAGAGTAGTTTTGTCACCCATTCATCAGGAAATCCATTTGCCTTATGCAGGAGGAGAAGTAGTTATATGCGGTGATGAAATAACCCCTCAGGCTATTAATAACATAGAGATAGAACAAGGGTTGGAGATCAAAACACCTGAGAATCCATCCCTTGTCCAAGTACCCAAGCAAGCCAAAACAGTGGCTGATGACAGCCTAACTTGGGCTGAACTACCGTTCCCAGAGGAAGATTACGATGCAAAGGGGAAGGGCCATCAATCTCCCTGTCCTTATGCATCATTGAAAATCAAAGCAATTAAGAAACACTTACAGAGTTAGCAAGTAAACAATGTTGCCTAACTAATACGGTCTCATCATCCATTCTATTTATGCTTACTGTTTATACTTCTTATGTTTACGCATGTACTTACGCTTTCCACTAGCTAGTCTCATTACGCTCATGTTTATCTTTGTGTTTAGCTTTACGTTTCTATTTTCTTTACTTTTACTAAAAAAGGCCCGAAATGGCCTTAAACTAGCAACCTTATCTACACTTCACACCCAAATTATGCAAAGGCCCAAAATGGCCCTAAACTAGCGACTTCATTTACATGTGGCACATGAATCAACTATGACCCGAAATGGCCTTAAACTAGCAATTTCATTTACCCTTTGTATCTAAATCCCATTTACACTTGGAAGGAAAATTTCATTCATGCTTTATACCAGAATCCAATTTACGCTTACTCTTCATACCTTAAACTAAAAAAAGGGGGCCTAAAACAACCTTAAACTATCCAGGGCCTGAAATGGCCTTAAACTAGCAATGTCATTTACGCTCTATACTTGAATTTCCTTTACTCTTTGTACCAGAAATTTGTTTACGCTTGGCACCTTAAACTACTAAAAAAGGCCCAAAACGGCCTAAAACTATACAAGGCCCGAAATGGCCTTAAACTAGCCATGTCATTTATGCTTTACATTTGGACAATTTAACAGCCTGTAATGGCTTCAAACTAGTAACCGCATTGACGCTACACTCTTAAAACTAATCACAATTTATCATAACGTTAAAACCTACAATACATTTTACATAAAGAGAAAACAACAAAAAGAACATTAAAATTAATACTGAAATTTGTTTCAAATATGTCAAAAGAAAGAAATATAGTCTCTTGTCTCGTTACACCACAATAAAACTTGAGGCTAATTCATTACGCATCCCCCCTTACTACCATTATCTCATGTATCCCCTAGTTCAACTTCTACTCCGAGGAAGTCATCCTCATAAAGGCCACCCTTTGCACTAGGAACCCCTTCATAAGGATAGTCCTCTTCGTGAGATCCTTCAGTATGCTCTATTTTCTGTAAACCCTCTTCGTGAGGACCACCACCTTCGTTAGCTTCATCCTGTCGAGGAATCTCCTCAGGTCATTCCTGCGATTAGACAATGGTACATAGATTAACATCATCATCAAAACTAGGTATAACAAAAATGTAATAATAATACAACTTACCTGTGATGGTCCCGCATCAGCAGAAAAGGGGACTTGTTCTAAGCCAATCCACAGACATCGCATGATTTCATCCTCGGTGAGCTTAGACCAAACCCCGTCCCCTAGATTAGTTCTAGCCTTGACCTTCCCCTTCTCCATGGGAGTCCATCGGGGTGGTTTAGGGAAGAAATAAGGGACGGTAGTCTCACCTCTAGGAAGAGTAACTTCCCTTTTCAGAGAGGCACTCACCGTCACTTGCTCCTGGAACTTTTCAAATGCCTTGGAAGCACCAATAACGTCGAGAAATAGTCGAATGGATTGAGCCTCAACGGTAGAGTCCCTATAATGTTGATGGTAGGCAGCGCTTTCTCATTTTTATACTTGTTTGTGATCTCTTTGTATCTACCCCCACTCTTGAATACTCGCGCTAAAGTCCTTCCAATCCTGGTTCTTCTGAGTAAGGAGGTCCATTTGCATATGTTGTTCAACCAGTTCATGACTAGTTTGGACACTGTTCCAGATGACAGCCCAATAATGGACGTAGTTAATAACAACTGTCCTCTAGTTCTTGCTTCCCGTCTCCTGGGCTTGCAGGAATTCATTCTGTGATCTTAGATCCCTGACCTCATCGCGTAGAGCCACTCTCTCCTTCTACGACCTGTGCAATCTCTTCCAGAGGTCATCGTTTATGCTCTGACATTCCCATAAGGAGTGAGTTGAGCATAAAGCACATTTACGCATCTCATCGTAAATGTTGTATGGCATGACGGTCGCTTCTGATGAGGGCTCGGTGGTGTCTAAATCAATAGGCTCTGACGGGTCCCATCTGAGGAGAGCTTCTAATAATATGAAAATAATAGTTAGGCATAATTAAGTAGGATATTGCCACAGTAAAATAACCTCTTGCGACCGGATAGTGCCAAAAATATGGGAGATCCATGGTTTGGAAATCTAGGTGAGATCTTGTTACACCGAGACCCCATTCTTCTAGACCACCAAAAATTCAGCAAAACACCAAAAGCAAGCTATGAAGAAGGCAAAATGCACGTTGAAATGGGTTTCAAGCTTCTGGCGAATCGTGACCATCTCAACATGCAAGCATTCGGCAAAATAGCTCGCCCAATTGAATCGTGTCCCCTCCTCTAAGACCTCTCGCATAATTTGGGCCTGCTCGATGATGAGGAATCTCCCTTGCAATAGTATCTTGGGAAAGGCCTAGGCCCGAAAAAGGGGGTAAATGGTGTTGGCCACCTTCAACTCAATCCTATCACTGGGAATCCCCTTAGTTTATTTTTGAACCACCAGCCACTCCTCTATCTCTTTCTGGAGCTTGGAGCTCCTCTTTGACTTTTCATCTATGGGAAAACTGTTGAAGGGGACCCCAAAGAGATCGGCAAACAGCTGAGCATCAATGTCAAAATTTATGCGCACATTACGTACGTGTATGCAGAGATGCTCGGATTCCTCGCTAAAGGAGTTGACCAGGGTCAACATTTCACTTGCAGTAGCATCAGGGGTTATGGCCAAGAAAAGGTCCATCAGTTCAACCTCACGAATGTTATTGGTTACTACAATTGGAGCCACTCTATGGCCAAGCCAACGTTGTACCTCCTTTATATCACCATTAACATTTCTAAAATGGCAGCAGCTACATTGCCTGGTAGATGTGACCAAACTATTACGCTGTAGTTGCAAAGCAAAAATTGCAAAAACTCCCACGTGCCTCTTCAGAACCACACTACCTCCTCCTTTAGATGAGCATGAGGGGAAGGAACATTGGCCGCGGGGATAGAAATGCAGCACAGAACATCCACGATGTCTAAAACGATTAGGACAGGCTTTAGCATAATACTGTAGGATACAAATGTACTACTGTTAGACAAAATCTAGACATGAATATTTGTTATGCCACACTAGGGCTTACACAATTCTTGAAAAATTACAGCGTATACTGGAGGCACATAGCTGAAACCGCCTAAACCCTTGTAACAACTCAAGGTCTGTCTCTGACAACGGCGGTGAAAGCAAATACTGCGTATTACTCCGATGCAATATATAATTATTACAAAACTCTAATTACATTACATCTACATGCTATAGATTATCTCTATACAACATTATTCCTTATCACCTAAACCTTCATAATAATAGTTCAGTTTGTACAAATAGAAATTAACACCCGACCAACATAAGAACCCAAAATATACAAACCACGACGTTGCAACAAACATGAAAATACCATAAAAGGATGGACAGCAACTTACCGGTTAAGCAGAGTAACATCCAGAGCTTCTACTTTGACCTGCAAAATCCGCTGCAAACTCTCCTACATCTCATCAATCCTAGCCAACTTAGCGTTCTTTCCTTTGACCTTAGGTGCCATTGTTGCAAAAGTCACAATTGAACAAAGTCCTCGTGAAATCCTCTGCTCATACCTTGCCCACGGTCTCTTCTCGCTATAACCAAGTCCAAATCTACGATATCAGTAACCTATTTTGAGTATGAATCACTAGCTTATAAACAAGATGCTTGAAATCAACTCATTCTTTCCGCCCGATCGATGTGGAACTTTCCCGAAACGCAGGTGTCAGTATGACATAAAATGCGAAGATCTAGGCATTAATGTCGTAGATATCATGTGAGTTACAGTCCAAAATGACCCTAAACTAACACAATGCTTATCACCTCATAATTTGGCTGCATTAACTACAGTTTGTGCGAAATGCAAATCCAACCATTTCGACACCCTAGACGCACCACGTTGCACCTCTCATCTCATTTCATACGCTAGCATCCGGGAAGCTTAGCACGACATTTCTTTTTACAAACTATGCGTATTTGTAACGATCCACTAAGACCTTAAACTGGAAACTTCTCTAACATGAAATTTTGATGTAAAAATAAACAAAATTTTATCATTTAACAGATTGGCGAAAAAATGATGTAACTTCCATTTTTGATGATTTTGTAGGACCACTCGCAAATGGACGTAGCTTTATCTGCACCCTTAACCTTAATAGGGCCGCATGGGAAGATCATTAGATAGTACGATCACATGCTAGTAGGAATAATCTTTCCCTTTATGACACAACCATAGCAAAATTGGAAACATCCCCAAACTGGCCAGAACATCTGGCCCAAAGACTTAACCTGGAGGCTGGTGATGTAACCGAGGACCCTCTCAGTGAGGTCCCTATGGTTATGGACAAGGGTGAAAATAAAACTCTTAGGGTTAGTTTCCTTCTAGACCAACAGATGCAAAGTGACATAACCCAGGTGCTCCAAAACAACACTGCTATATTCACATGGTCATATGAAGACATGTCAAGTTTAAACCCAAGATTAATATAGCACAACATAATCTTAGACCCACGCATCAAACCAATTAGATAGAAGGCACAAAAGATTAAGCCGAAAATCGTGCTAGCAGTGTGTGATGAAATCACCAAGCTATACCAGGCTGGTTTCATCTGTGCGGTTGATTACTTAGATTGGGTGTCCAACATTGTAGTTGTCTCTAAGAAAACGGGAGGCATACGCATCTGCATAGACTTCCAGGATCTAAACAAAGCTACAATTAAGGACAACTTCCCGTTACCGAGTATCGACCAACTGATCGACACAACAGCTGGTCCCGCACTCCTATCCTTTATGGATGGTTTTTCAGGTTATAATCAAATTCATAGTAACCTAGAGCACTAATTGACCACAACATTCATGATGCCCTGGGGGACCTTCTGCTACATCATGATGTCTTTCGAGTTAAAAAATGCCGGAGCAACGTATCAACGAGCCATGACATACATCTTTAGTGATTATCTCTTAAGGAGATTGAACGACTACGTAGATGACATAGTTGTCAAGTCTATAAAGTCATAAGATCATTCAGAAGACCTAAAGTTAGTCCTTAAACGATGTCTCAAACATGACTTATAGCTCAACCCAAAGAAATGCATATTCGAAGTCAAAATCGAATGCATGTTAGGGTTTGTGGTATCAGAGACTGGCATCCGAGTTGACCTAGACAAGGTTAAAGCCATCATCGATTTAATGCCACCAACAAATCTCAAAGAATTACGTGGGTTACAGGGCAAGCTTCAGTTCATCAGGAAGTTCATTTCAAAGTTAACAGATAAATTACACCCCATGCAACATCTTCTGAAGAAGGGTGTCAATTTTGAATGGATCGATGACTACCATCATACATTTGATAATTTAAAAGAAAAGCTGCAACATTTACCAATGATTTTCCCACCACAAAGGGATCAGCCTTTCTACATTTATCTAGCTAACTCAGACGTGTCTATAGTTGTGTTACTTTGCTAGAAAAGGAACGATGGGTCAGAAGCACCTATCTATTACCTCAGTCATGCTCTATTTGCGTACGAAACAAGATACAACAAAGTGGAGCGTAACTGTTTGGCATTAGTTTTTGCACTTAAAAAATGTAGCCATTATATTTTCCGCAGTCAGGTCAACATAATTTGTAAAAGTAATGTTCTGTGGGCTATCTCCAACAATTTGTATGAAAGTAGTAGGATAGCTCGTTGGAAAGCTATCACAACTAAGTTTGATTTACATTATGTTGGCCAGTCATCCACCAAAGGCCAGGCCATAGCTGACCAATTAGGAACGTCTCCGATTAACGATCAAGCTACAATAGAGCCAGAATTCCCAGATGAACATGTACATAGTTTAAGCCCTGTATCAACAGGCCTTGAAGCAGCGTTATACTTCGATGGAGCTTCAACCACTAGAGGCAGCAGTGCCGTCACCATTATTACACTTACCCCCAAGGATGTACGTCCATCGGCTTACTGCCTGACATTCCCTTGTACGAACAACGTGGCAGAGAATGAGGGGCTCCTCAGAGAGTTGTTGACAGCCAGAAAACTTAGAGTTCAACACCTGGAAATCTGAGGCGATTCACTGCTCATCATCAATCAAATCATAGAAGTCTACACCTGCAAGGCTATACACCTATAGCCCTATTGCGATATGGCTAAAGATCTCCTGAAATAATTCATGACAACCGATACCCAACACGTGTTGCGCAACAAAAACGTTGTTGCCAATACATTGGCAACACTGGCGTTAAACGTGCCGCCACACTTGTTTGCCACATGGCCTGCTTTAATGATAGAATGTACAGAGCCTGTCATTCAAGCGACGTAGATTTCTTCATTAAATGCGGAAGGAACACAGAATGGTATGACAACATTAAAGCTTACCTTCTACATGGCGAACCGCTGCACGAGCTAACACATGCACAAAAATATGCAGTGCGCAAGCATGCCAGGAAATATGTTATCCTTGGAGATAGTACTCTCTGTAGATGCTCCTTTGATGGGGTATTGCTTACCTACGTTAACAGCANGTTATCCTTGGAGATAGTACTCTCTGTAGATGCTCCTTTGATGGGGTATTTCTTACCTACGTTAACAGCGACCAAGCACAACGAATAGTTAACGAAGGCCATAAAGGGCTGTGCAGAGGACACATAGCCCCATGAGCAATGACTGCTAAAATCAGACGCTTAGGGTACTATTGGTCGTACATGGAAAAAGACTACCTTGCCAAGGTTAAGATGTGTGACACGTGCCAGCATTATGAAAATCTAATACACGTGTCACCAACTGAGTTACACACTACCCAAATTACTTGGCCATTCCAATGATGGGGACTAGACATCATAGGTTCCATCTCGCCTAAATCTTCCACAGGCCATAGTTTCGTTATCACCACCACTGAGTATTTTACAAAGTGGGTTGAGGCTATCCCCATACAAAAGATTACATCTCGACAAGTTTGCCATTTCATCTTAGACAATATTGTAACCAGATTTGGACTCCCTATGACTATTATGACTAACAACGAACCACAATTTAGTAGCACAGAAACCAAATCTTTTTGCAATAATCTTGGTATTAAGCAATCTTTTTCTTCACCTTATTACCCGCAAGCAAATGGTCAAGCAAAAGTGACAAACAAGGAGATCATCAATTTACTCAAGAAAATGCTCAATAGTAATAAGAAGCGATGGGATGAAAAAATCCTCTATGTGCTATGGGTGTATCGTACGATGTGCAGAACAGCCACAGCCAGAACGCCCTACAGCCTGGTCTATGGATCTGAAGCAGTGTTGCCCTTGGAATTATAGGTTCCCTCATTGCGGATGGTCCTATCTATGGTTATAAATGAGACTCAACACAATGAGTCTAGAATCATGTATTTAGACTCAGTGGAGGAGAAATGCATCTAGACGCTCGACACCATCGAAAAATATCAAGATAAATAGAGACAGAAGCATCAGCACAACCTACATCAACGACCAATCAAGAAAGGAGACTTAGTTCTCAAGGCCATTCGTGAACCAGTAGGCAAGTTCTCTGCAAACTAGGAAAGCCCTTTACTAGTCATCGACGCATACGACAACGAAGCATTCAAGTTAGCAGACACCGACGGCAACGAACTACAAAATCTGGTGAATCATCTGTACCTAAAGTGGTATTACATCTAAACATCGACTCAACTCAAAATCAGGTAACAAACGTTTGCTACAACGTAAAACTGGCAAAGTTGCACACGTCTGCCACGACGTAAAACTGGCAGCTCTTGCACGCGTCCACCAAGATGCTAAACTAGCAAAGGTAAGCACACGTCTGCTGAGATACTAAACCAACACAGACTTGTCCCTGGGTCACGACATAAAATTGACACCCACAACACGGTCTGCTAGGACCATAAACTAGCCCTTTCACCATACGCTACAACATAAAAATAGCATATTCCAGTCTTCCCAAACATTAAACTGAGACCATGGTCTGCTGGGACCTAAAATCAGCAAAAACAATCAACCAAGACCTAAAACTGGAATCTATCAACAAGCCATCCATGAAGCAAGTGAGCGTGATCATTCTTGCACTACATCCCTACCAGATGGAGTGGGTAAGACGTTGGGACAGACACAACACCGTTACCCCGCCAACATTCTCTTGATTCCTTGGACATGCCAAAAGGCATACTACTGACCACTCGGAGATGTTGCTACAACAGCCACTTTGTAGTTGCACCTCCTGGGATCAATTTTGCCGCTTGAGACCCCAAAAAAACCATGGCCACCCATAGTCTCAGTGGCCTTCATCCATCGCCATCACCAGATTCTGGCTTGGTAGATTCATCTGACATGTTCTTTGCATAGTCCTTCAAGCAAGATGAATTTGGTTGTCAATGGCAACTACAGGAACCGCAGCATCAACATTGGGACCCTTGTTTTGGGCCCCTCTTTCGTGGTCTCCGTCCACCTTTTCGCTTTGGATGGTTCTTGTTTCAACAGCCTCCCTCCTTAGCTATTAGGACGTTTGTTTCTGGCTTTCTGTTCTATGTTGTATTTTGCAGGTTACTTGTTACGACAACGTTGATCAAGAATACTTTCATTGGAAGGTGAGGTGTCATGGCGTTTGGAGGTGGCTGCTTAGACTAGCCTGGTCACTTGGAAGTGCAAACCCTACATCTCCTGTGTACCTTACCTTGTTTTCCCCCTTTCCTTACCCTGCTTTCTTCTCCGTNATCTCCTGTGTACCTTACCTTGTTTTCCCCCTTTCCTTACCCTGCTTTCTTCTCCGTTTGTACAGAACATGAGCATTAAGTCGATCCATTTTCATTATCATGCCCACAAACTGTTGTAACACAGCTCACCTTGTGGCATGCAATCTGCATTTTTCCCAAAAAAAGGGGGGGTTTGGAAAAATGGATGTAAAACAACTTGTCCAGGCCATGTAGGCGTAACACAAATTACCCTTGCAAGCCCTTTATATGTAGTATGACGGAGTAACCTTTCGTAAACACATTAGCGAAAGGACGTAATGACTTGTTCGGAGAAGTTTCATATTCATGTGTTTGAGTCTTCCCCGAACCTACCATCTCCAACTCCTGTAAGATCCCTTCTATACCCTATGGCCCTCCATCCTCGCACTTCTAAGTTTGATAGAACAACATTTGAGCAGTCTCTGATAGATGTTGTTGACGCTTTTGCCTTTCCAGTGTTTCGTATTCTTTGTTGACGTCTTTTGGGCAAGTCCTCTAAACGTCAACAAAGAGGGGCCATTGAAACACCGTAAAACTTTCGAGGCGTCGACAGTTCAGCAAAAGACTGGTGATTCAGACAAAGGGTAGCAAAAAAGCGTGGCGCAACAAGTTCCTTTTCAGTCCAAGGTCTATCCCGCCACACTGCGTAGCACAGCACAAGCAAATTCTAGAAGACGAAGCAAAGCGATGGATGCACAGCGGTAAAACTTCCAACTTTGCAAGTTATCTATTTCGAAAATCTTAACTTTTTGCAANTTCCAACTTTGCAAGTTATCTATTTCGAAAATCTTAACTTTTGGCATATTACGTCGTATTACGCTACATAGCGTAACATCGCATTATGCAGCGTAATATCAAAGATAGTCCACTGCAGCATCAAGGATGGCAAACATGTAAGACTTCAATAGCCCAGTAAAAATCTCAAGGCCTAAGCAATTATCTGCAGCATGATGCACATTTCAGTGGGTTTTCTTTCCTGGTTAAGGGGCCCATTACGCTGCTTTACGCAGTGCGGCGTAGTAAAAACCCTGAAAGAGATAGAAACAGAGGAAGCGCGGCAACAACACTTCAACTTTTGCTATTTCGTTATTTTACGTTGAATTAAGCTACGATGCATAATTTACTGTAATGCAACATAATTCAAGTAACGACAAGCACAATTCAGACATCAGTAGTTCATACGCCACAATACGCTCTCTAGCGTATTACAGTGTAATCAAAGGACAGTCTGTTGCTAAAGCCCACACAAGGATAGTTTATGACGCGTTATGCAGCATAGCGTCATAAGCTTCAATGACAACACATTACGTCAATGGAATTTTATGAGTTCAAGACACGCGTCACTTAAATCGTGTTTTTCTCCTGACCCTAACCTTATAAATGCTCCAGTTGACGAAGATTAGAGAGGTTGGCAAAATTTTTCTTTCAAGGCTGGCAAAATGAGCAAGAGAGGATCAGCGATCATGAGAACGTCGGAGGTGATTGGTAAGAATTCTTGATCAGAAACAATCGACTACTGGATATTCTCCCACGAGTCTGATTTCCTTGCGCCCAGATTGGCTAGATCAAGGTAGATTGATCCTCGCTTGTTTCATCTTTAGATAACTTTCTTGTTACTGGCATGTGTTTCGTCCAAACCGAAGCCCACCTGGAATCATTGTATCAAACATATTGTTTTTCATAAATTAAATCCCAGATCCTGTGATTGTATTCTCTACCAAATCTGATCTCTTGAATCCTAGTTATACGAATTTGGCAATCTCATCTAAATCATTTGCATTGTCTCCAATTACTTTTGGGATTAACAACATTGCATCTCTTTATAAAGAATCCTCATTTTGCCATCAAATTACTACCAAATCTTTTACTGATTAAATAAGTCCCTATCTGATCGACAAGACTGTTCAAGGCACCTTGGATTCGTTTTT
Organism: Gnetum montanum; assembly: GCA_015680685.1. Taxonomy (NCBI): domain Eukaryota; kingdom Viridiplantae; phylum Streptophyta; class Gnetopsida; order Gnetales; family Gnetaceae; genus Gnetum; species Gnetum montanum. The sequence goes on along the minus strand of MNCI01025188.1, from coordinate 104,226 downwards.
CTCTCCAGCACGGTCCCCGCATGGATCCGGGGTTAGAACTATGTACACGGACTTTCGTTCGGTATTTCCAGCGATCGACATTTTCCGTCATTACATGAAGTGTCCTAATGAAAGATATATTGGCAAAAAAAATAGTGCGATGAAGCCATTTAGCCTTCAAAACATACAAAGATGCAAGATGATTATTGGAAAAAGTTGAAGGTAAAAGAACTAATGTTGATCTATCCCTATCTGAGCAACAAAATTTTAGCATCTCTTTCAAACAAAACAATCTTCATGCTGGTTGGGTAAAGCTAAAAGAAAATTTTGATAAAGCTTCATGGTTGAATTAGTTTCATATTTATTAGAAAGTTGTTAATGAAAAAATGAAAGAAGGGGTTTCTTTGCAAGGTTATCTAGATGATATGATGGCTCCTTTCGTTAAATTTGAAAAATATAAAGTAATAATTCTAGAGCTTGTGAAGTGTTATGTTGTTTTGAATTCTTTACCAAAATCTTGGAATCCAATTATTATAGGTATCACTACCTGTATGAGTATCAGTAATACTATCACTAACTTTATGAGTAATGGTAGTATTTCTTTTGATGATGTAGTTTCTATGTTTTAGGATGTAGAAAAAATATTACTTGAAGTACAAGGCCAATCATTAGGTAATTCTTTTACAGTTGCAAATAGAGGTTTATCTAATAAATGTGATCAAAGCAGGGTGTTAATCAAAACATGAAAAGGAATGCTTATTTTTCCACAAATTTGATCACATGAAGAGGGATTGTTGTGGTTACAAAGCTTGAAAAGCATCACAACAACAATAGAAAGAAAAGATAGAGTTGGCAAAATTAGAAAGTAATGCAAATCCACAAGTAAATAGGGTGAGCTTTCTTTTCATTTTTTATTTGAACCACTACAGTATTTTCTTTGAACATAAAAAAAATGTTTGGATCATTAACATAGTGCCTCATCTCATACTTGCCTTGATTAGTTTGTTTCTACTTCATACTAGCTAGTTTTATTAGGTGTTGTTTATGTAGCTAATAGATTTCCTTTAAAAATTATTGATATATGAAGTGTGGTTTTATAGTGTGGTTGTTTATGTAGCCGAAAGATTTCCTTTAAAAACTTGATTTCTATTTTTCTACTTGATGATTTGGGTTTAAAGCTTTCATGTGAAAATAATCAAGTTAAAATTACCAATGGCATTTTAACAATCTTGAAAGGTAAAAGGATAGGCACAATGTATACTCTAGGAGTTGATGTATGTTTGCAGGATGATTTAGTAGCTGCACTTGCCACAATGCAGGATATGAGATGTGGCTAAGCTACTTCGTTTATTCTAAAGTTTTTATGGAAGTATTTGTATCAAGAATCTTCTTCTTTCACCAGTTAAGTTTGTTTTGGAAGTATTTGGAACATTAGTATTTCGGATGGTATGCATGTAGACATTGTATTTGTTGGGATACCAGTTTCATTGGAAAGGTCCTAGAAGACACTTTTAGCCCTAGTTGCAAGAAATGCAACCGAGTGCCAATGTTTCAGGTTTTTTGTTTCTGCAATGGAAACCTGTTTCAAAATACCATTGCTTTAGGTTCTTACTATTCCTGGCATGTTAATATATTTTTTTGAGAAAACTGAAAGGTTTTCCCAAGTTATTAAACGAAATACATTTAAATTAAGGATATTTGGCCATAATATATAAGTTATATTGATAGTTCTCTTCCATGTATCACTTCTGTTTCATTTTTGACATAGAAATATTTAAATTCTTCTAGATTATTGCTTGGATTCTTTATGTCGTTTCTTTTCCACGACCTTTTCTTTGGCCGTTTTTTGTCACATTTCCGTTGATGTCACGTTGCTCCATCCTCATTTCTAGTAACTATGGTTATAAGTTGGGACCTATGGTTATAAGTTGGGACCTTTCCTTTGACCATTTGTTAGGAGAAATTCCAGAGAAGCTGGTGGATTTAAGCAAGCTTATAATTTTGGACCTTTGCTTCAACCAGTTGTTAGGAGAAATTCCTGAAAAGTTGAGTGGCTCAAGCAAGCTTAAAACACGAGCTCCAATTAATTAAATGGCCGATTTCCAAAATCAGTTAGGAGCCTTTCTTTGGTGTTCTTACATTTAGCAAACAATGAAATGTCAGGGAGTATTCCAAGGTGGTTTACTAATCTCACAAACCTGGAGGAGTTCAGCATCACTGGTATGCGTGGCCCTTAATCTCTCCACTTTGACAACACGATACATCTGCATAACCTGCATATGGAAGGAGGATTCACAAGGCAATTGCTCGTAGAATTGCCCAGACTTCCGAATTTACAGCCACTTTGGTTGTCTTGTGATAAATTTGATAGTGAAATCCCTAGCGCTCTAGAAAATCTATCCAACGTAGTGGACTTATTCTTGATGGGATCACTGAGAAGTCGTATTCCACCAGCGTTGGGAGCACTCAAGCAACTTCGGCACTTGTCTCTGTGGTCAGACAATCTGATTGGTCAAGTACCTTCTGACCTAGGAAATCTCCAACAACTAAAGTGGATTGAATTCAGACGGAGTAACTTATGTGGCAGTGTTCCAAAAGAGTTCTGTAGATTGTCTAAATTGGAGCATTTGTACTTCTCTGGAGACTCGTTGAACTCCCTGATTGCATTGCTAACCTAACAAATTTATAAGAAGTTCAATTGTCCTCAAGAAGCTTCAGCACTCTCCCTGTCACTGCACTGAACCGCACCAACCTTCATTTCATAACTATAAGAGTTCATAGATATCCAGAAGTGTTTTTAGAATCAATATGTTGTTAGATAAATGAAACCAAATCAGCTGTTACTTTATTTTAGTAATCTTAGAGTTACATTTTGTAACTTGCTGGTTGTAACTAAAGTTTGAAATTAACAAAAGAAAAGAAAACTGACTTAGAATTTTATTTAAAGAATACATGTATTATGTCGAGTGTATGGTCAAGTGCATAGTGAAAGTAGCGTGAAAGCATGAGCTGTTGTGCTTTGCTGTAATTGAGTGGTTGTGCTCTGCTGCTGTACTTTATAATTGAGTGGTTGTGCTCTGGAAGGCATTGTTTTGCCTTGTTTTGGCTGTAACAATTGCAAAGAATTTGTACTTTATAATTGAGTGGTTGTGCTCTGGAAGGCATTGTTTTGCCTTGTTTTGGCTGTAACAATTGCAAAGAATTAATAGAGCTCTGCACTGCTTCCCGTGGTTTCTTACCCTTCACATTGAAGGGTTTTCCACGTAAATTGTGCTTTGTGTTTTACTGTTTGTTATTTGCCTTTTCTGTTATTTTGCAGTAAGATATGTAGCCTGATAAATTTAGCATGGTTGGCTGTACTTGGAAACCTTGGAGGTGTTATTCCAAGCTGCATCTGCCATATGAAAGAGATGGTATACCTGGATTTCAGCCGCAATATGCTAAAGGGTGGGATTCCCAACAATTTTTGGCAATCTTACTAATCTGAACTATTCAAATGTTTCTGGAAATAAACTCACCGGCAGCATCCCACATACTCTATGCAACTGCAAGCAACTTCAGATTTTAAACCTTGTTGACAACCACTTGGCAGGACAGCTCACTGTGGTATTCCCTGCTTCATTGAAGGTTTTATCTGCCTTTTCAAATGGCTTTTCTGGATCTTTGTCTAAATCCTTGTGAAGGTGTCATAAGTTGATCATTCTTGGATTCCAAAGAAACAGATTATGTGGTATTCTTCCTACAAGTCTGAAAGATTTGACAAGGTTAAGATTTCTAGGTTTCAGTTATAATATGTTGACAGGACCCATTCCTGAGTGGATAGTTAATTCCATGATCCTTCTAGTGTTAGATTTATCCAATAACAAATTCCATGGCTGCATTCCCACAAAGAGATTTCAAAAATCCTGGGATATCAGGATGATACTGTAAAGATCAAGACAAAGGCCTTGTTTATGCCTCATGACTATCTTCAACACGTGGAATATATTCTTACAGAGAAAGGGCTAGAACTAACACATACCAACATAATATCTAAAAACAATTTGTTAGATTTGTCCTGCAATCAACTCTCTGAGAAGATTTCAGATATAATTGGAGAGTTAACTAAGATAAGGCTGCTGAATTTGTCTTCTAATATGTTGATGGGAGAAATACCTGCAAGCATTGGAAATTTGAGTAGTTTAGAGGAACTGGATTTAAGTTGCAATAAACTGTCTGGACAGATTCCAAAACAATTGGCATCTCTGACATTTCTGAGTATTTTCAATGTATCCCATAATAAGCTTTGTAGAAGAACTCCAAACACGCTTCAGTTCTCTACATTTGAGGACAGTTCCTTTGCTCATAATGAATGTCTTTGTCGCTATTCAAGATATCGTCCATGTGAAAAGGGCAACAACAGCAGCTCAGTTATTGATGCAAGTAAAAACCGCAGGAACGGATGGTGGGATTGGGTGGATGAAAATGTATCGTTGGTAGTTGGAATTGGCTTTGTTGGAATAGGTTTTTGTGGAACCATTGCCCTCTATTTCCAATGGGATGCTTTTCAGCGTTTTTATGACAGGTACTTTAACTCATCACAAACAAACTGAATTGCTATCCAGAAGATGTCCATGTAAATCATCAGGTTTATATTTGCTTTAGATTTACTCAGCATGCAGTATGCTTTTAACTCCTTATCTTCCATGTATTTAAATAATCATGTTAAATTAGCATGCATGTATTAATCTTTCTATTTGTCAAATTATTACTTTATCATGAGTGAAATATAAACCAGAACCCCAGAGTCATCATCCTAGAATGGTTTCTTTGTAATAACTTTTTACTTTCAATGTATTATATAATATGCATTTTGATCTCTACATGTAACTAGCAGGTTTTCCGTATACTGGCTTAGCAATAATTTATTTTATGTTTCTAAAGCCATAGTTTTCATTTTCACTAATCCTTTCACTTAGAAGGGTGAAGGTAAACGTCATTTGAAGTCTTGTCCAATAAATTCCTTGACGAAGTGCAGATGTGACAAAATGTCTTAAAACTTCTCTCTCTCATATATGAAATGTGTGCGTGTGTTCAACATTGTAACTTAGGTAAAATCTACTTTGTATCTACATTTTGGTTGTGTCAAACATCGGAGCCTGTTGAGAGACCATGAAAGTTTTATTCAATATTTCACTATTCCCGTCAGTTTGGTAATTTTACATTTCTTGCCACGACCAATAATTGTCATGCTTTCCTATACTTAAAATGAAGTTCACGGCAGATTTACCATCAGCGTACAATTTGTATTGACGTTAGGTGTGTGCGGTTCGGAGAAAATTACAAATTCTGTGGACAGGCTGTAACAATTATTAAGGTTATCACTCTCTTGCTATCAGAATCTTCTTTTAAAAATATCGATATCGAATTGAAAGGCTCAAAATACTCTCCCAACTTTGAAAATTATTTCTTCTTTGAGCTTGACCTTGAAAATCTATATTCAAAGATACCATGAGTGACTTCTTTTAAAAGCTTGGATAAACCACTGTATTATGCATCTGATTGCTCTGTATTTAAGGGAATACACTTTCTTTTTGTGACCTAGAAAGTTACCACCTTTAAAGGTAAAAAAATTGAAATTTTATCTTCTTTTTGTAACCTAGAAAGTTACCAACTTCAAAGGTAAAAAAAATGAAATTTTATCTGTGTGATTTAATCTAGTTCATAACATACTTGATTATGTTATGTTATGGACCCTTTGTTAAAATTGTGCTATGGCCTTTTATTTAAACTTCTTCTAATTCATTTTCTTATTGTTCTTGACAAGAACAAGAAAAGTGCTTATGGTACTTTCATTAATGTGAGAAGTGGTTTTATTATTAAAATTTTTCCCAACTTAAAATAGACCTTCAAAGCCTATGTATCAACCCTTTTAAATATTAAAAAGTAACTAGCTTCTAAAATGAAAATCAAAAAATTAATCTCATGGCCTACAGTAGATAATAGCATGACCAACACAGCCTCTACACATCATTGTGCAATTCACCAAAGAGAGTTTACTATTCTATAGATAAGGTTCAATCCTGTGTAGAGTCTATGCTCAAGGTTCCTAAAATTTGTTAGAAAAATAAATGACCAAACCTAAATCAAGTGAATGATGAGAAAAATAGGAGATGAAAGTTGAGGTTGTATGTGAGACTTTTATCCAGTGGAATACTTTGTAAAAAGGGCACCATTATCATATAGCAAAATGCACAATGTCAATATGTAATGGCTTTAGTAAATATTACAAATTTATAATTGATTGTTTTTCAGTTATAAGACATGGGTTCCAATCAGGTTTACTGAAGTGTTGGCTATTCATGCCAGTTTCCCTTGAAAGGGCTATGCCTTGCATATTTCTATATATATTTAAAAAAATAGAAAAGATGTCTAAGAGAATTTATATAATTTATTGAAAATTCAAAATTCAACATCTACTGAAAATCCACTTCTTCAAAGATATCGCAATTCAAAAGCGAATGGTGTTTCTGCATACCCTTTGTTGGTTGTGACATGGAGATGAGATGGAAGACCTCTGTTGGTTGTGTCTCGAAGATGAGATGGAAGACCCCTATATATAGATGTGCTTATCAGAGCATGCATGATATTGCTTTAAATGAGGTACATACCATAAAAGCACTGAATGGCATCCCACTGAAAGTAAAGTGCAATTGTTCCACCAAAGCCTAATCCCAAAGCTACTAATGATATATTTTCATCCACCCAATCCCACAAGTTGCTGCCATTTGTGCTTCCATTATCATTGTTGTCCTTGACCTTTTCACATGAATGATTTTTAGAATAACCACAAAGACATTTATTATCAACAAATGTGGAGAATTGTGTCACTTGTGGAATTCTTGCACAAAGTTCATTATATGATAAATTGAAAGAATTCAAAAATGTGAAAGATTCTAACTGGCTTGGACTCTGTCCAAACAGCATATTGCAACTTAAATCAAGCTCTTCTAGGTTGATTAAATTCCCCATGTTGGCAACTAGAATTCCTATCAAGTTATTATGAGACAAATTCAGCAACCTTATTTCAGTCAACGTTCCAATGCTATCTGGAATGTTTTCTGTGAGGTGACTGCAGGATAGATCTAATAAATTGTTTTAGATATTATGTGCTTGTGGTATTTCAAGCCCTTTTTCTGTGAGAATCAATTCCACATGTTGCACATAGTCATAAGGCATAGCAATGCCCTCTCCCTGGATAAGTATAACATCATCTGCAGAATCCCAGGAGCCTTGAAATCTTTTTAAAGCTTCTAGATGTATGGGAATGCCACCATGGAGTCGATTATGGGATAAATCTAACTATAGCATACTGGAATTAACTATCCACTCAAGAATTGTTCCTTGGTACATGTTATAACTTAAATATAATACTCTTAACCTGTTCATATATTTAACATTTCTAGGCACATTGCCACTTAATCTATTTCTTCAGAAATCAAGAATGATCATGTTATGACAGCCATGTAAGGAATTAGACAAAGATCCAGAAAACTCATTTGAAAAGGCAGATTAAACCTTCAAAGAAGTAGGAAATACCACAGAGAGCTCACCTGCAAAATGATTCTCAAAAACTTCTATGATTTGAAGCTGCTTGAAGTTGGATAGAGTAGCTGGGATGCTGCCGGTAAGATTACTTTGAGAAACATCTAACCCCTGAAGATTAGTAAGGTTACCAAAACTTTCAGGAATCCTACTGCTTAGCCTGCTCTTATAAAAATCCAAGGACACTAGCTCTTTCATATGACTGATGCAGTCAGGAATAACACCTCTGAGGTTTCTGTTCACTGCCAACCATCTTAACTGTGTTAGCCCACATACCGATTCTAAAAAACCTTGTGGGTAACTGTCAGCTCCTACACCTAGAAAATGGAGCTTTGTGAGGTTCAGGGTGCTAACAGGCAATTCCTTGAATCTTTTTACATACAACTGAATTTCATATAAAAGGTTCACATTTACAAAGCAATCAATGATTTCTGCATCCAAAAAAGACCCAATCAAGTAGAAACGGATCAATTTAGCCAATCTGCAAAACTTTCTTGCAATATTGCCTTTTAAGTTCTGGCCTTTCAATTCAATCCAGAGTAGTTGCGGGAGATTTCCTAGTTGAGCAGGTACATGACCTGAGAGATTGTTTGACTTGAGGGACAAGTGTTTAAGGTGCCTTAGCTCTCCTAAGGCTGGTGGAATACACCCACTCAGCCTTTCTCCTCTCAAGATTAACTCCACAAGTTTATACAGATTTCCCAGACTAGGGATTTTACCCTCCAAGATTTTTGCTCTTCAACCAAAGCTGTTGCAAACTGGGGAGCCTTGACAGTTCTGTGGGCACTGGTCCCATGAAATCTTCTTGTAAATGCAGCTTATGCAGATGGACCAGATTGTCAAAGTGGAGAGGTAAAANGGTAAAGGACCACTGATACCACTGATGCTGAATTCCTCCAGATTTCATAGATTCCTAAACCACCAGGGTAATGTTCTTGACATTTCGTTATGTCCTAAATGTAAGATGACCAGAGAAAGGTTCCTGAATATTTCTGTAAATTGGCCCTGTAACTGGTTGGACCTCAAATCCAGCTTTTGCAACTTGGTTAACCCACCCAATTTCTGTGGGATTTCCCCTGATATGCTGTTAAAAGAAAGACTCAAACTTACAAGCTTACTGCAGTTGCAGGGACTTTCAGAAAAAGGCCCATCCAGGGAATTACCTTGAAGATGGAGTTTGCTAATGGACTTGAGCATCCCAAGCTCCTCTGGAATGCTGCCATTCAGGTAATTCCAACTAAGATAAAGCACTTTAATTACTTGAATGTAGCAAGTTCTACGGAATTCTGCCGTATAGCAACTTATTCATTAATTTCAAAGCACTTAAAAACTTCAGACTAGAAAGGCATGGGGAAAGCAAACGTTCTATCCAGAAATCTTGCAAATCCAATTTGGTTACTCTAGATGCATTGCAACAAGTAACTCCTACCCAAGTGGAACACAGACTAGCAGAATTATTTTGGGTCCAGTTGCTAAGCATGCCAAATCGATCCGTTGTGATTCCAGCTTTGAATCCCGGCAATACATCTGCATCTGGAGAATAAGAAGAGAACGATTTCACAGAAGAAATTGAGGAACAGCAAACCAATCCAAATATATATAACAGCACAAACAGACTGATTAGTCTGCCCTCCATTATTCCCAAAGCTCTGGTAGAAGTTTCAGAGTTTGTGAAGAACCAGGAAGGAAGCATAGATATAGATTTATAATTTCATACGTAAATGTGGGTCATCGGTCAAGGAAGTGGTAAGTCAACTGATAATTGACTTGGCTTGCAAAAGTCCAAGCAGCCATTATTTGTGAACCCCTTGATCTTCCTGTGCACGTTGGGATGCCATCAATGGATTCGCTTTGTGTTAGATTATTTTTCTGATCTACCACTTCTATCCCAGTGAGCGGCGAGTCGTTGTTGTTGTGGTATGAGCCTGAACCCTCAGACCCACAAAAATCGGGTCTTTCAAGTTGGTTAATGCAGGCCCTGTGGTATGTGCAGCACGAATGAAATTTTGGTCCTTGAAAAGGAATTAAACAGGGAGGATGGATTTTACGATTGTAAAAAATTTGAATAAAATTTAATTAGTTTTGTGATGGATTACACTTTTCGATTGTTGCATCTATTTTACTGTACAAGTACAAGTTCTGCTACCTGCCTCAAATTTCATATCTACATAAACTGTCTTTCAAGGTCATTAGCACGTCTCTGACATCTTTAGTACTAATGAAATTTTGGTTCTTTCTTACAAATATAATTTTGGTTCCTGAAAATTCGAAGAGTGAAATGAAACAAGGATAATGGATTTTAAGCTAAAAAATTTTGGAATTAACCTTGCAATGGGACACTTTTTCTTTGTGGCACAGCTCTCTTGGTATATAGATAGGGGTTGTGTTAGCAGGCTCAAGTTTCAAAGAAACATAAATCAGGTCTTCCAAACTCAATAGCAAGGGCCGCTAACGTTAATGGTGCTAATTGAACTCTGATATGTCTCCTCTTGCTAATGAAATTAGAATCTAGAACTTCCATAGGAAGTTTATCATCTCCATCATCCATAGATCCTCCATAATCCCACATTCGGTGAGGACCCATTTTGTAATCTTGAGAAGATTGAGATAATAACCTAATATTTGAATAAATAAAAATTAAATCTTAAGCCTTTTCAATGCCTAGTGTATTGTGTTTTGTTGAATGAACAAATGCATATTCATTCCAATTTCTTTCATATGTTGATGCACTAGAAACCTATAATACAGAAATGAATTAAATTAAAAACTTAATAAGAGGATTTTGCTAAGAAATTTTTGTTACATAAGCATAAGGATTTTGATTATCTTCTTCTATAATCAATAAGAGTGAAGAAAAACATTATTAAAAATAAAATAGAAATATGCTATTTTAGCTCAAATAAAGAAAATAGCAAAAATTTTGAGACTTTAAAGCATTAGGAAGATTTTTCATCTATTTTCATATGGTCAATTAAATTAGGAGACAAACAAAAGAATTTTTTTTATTCTTTAAAAGAGGCTATTGTTAATCTTGAGCTACAAAATAATGTAGGTGCTTCTATTTAAAAAGTGACAAGATTTCAAATATTGTTTGTAGTGCATTATGCGAAATCCTTTGAACAGTTTAGAAGCTTCAGAAGTTTTGATTAGAGCAATCATATGTAGGGAGAAAAAACTTCAGAATAGTTCAATCAAAATATAATTTATTTATCTCCATTAAGTTAAATTCTGTCTTCTGTTTATATTTTTATGTAAATAAAACTATCAAAACAATGAATTAAAATGCCTATAAAATAACATCAACACCCATTAATGAAAGCCTACATTAAAAAGAACATGGAAAAGAAAATATTTTTGAAATGATTTTCAAGCTGTTGAAATTGTTATTTAGAACTTTAGCTCAAATAATAAATTATCTAATTATTAGGCTATATATTAAGTAGATAATGAGTTTTACTATATTTTAAAATCATCAGAACATCAAGGAGATTCATTAATATGTAGAAAGAGGGGCAACAAACATGAAGAAAGGAAAGATTAATGCCATTAAATATTCAGTTTACAAAAAAATATTTATAAATATCTTTTAAGTATAATTTAAAAAAGAAAACTTACTTGAGATAAAACATGAATTGCTATCTACTTCAGTAATGACGTTTGAGTTCCATACTGATTCCAAAATGTAAAAGCATCTAATGTTTCATGATCATATGCATAATCAAGATGTGTAAAATCTCCCTCTGATTTGATATAAATGTCAAACATCAATTAATATAAGTTTTCCAACCTTTGTTAACTTCCTCATCTATCCATGGCCTTTTTTGAAACCATTTTGGATTAAGAAGAAACCCAATAGAATGAAAGGGAGAATGAAGCATCTTCCATCTCCTTTCACTACATTTCCATATTGAATATTTGTATGCTGATCTTAAAAAAATGAATCATTTTGTAAAATCTGAAACAATGATTCTCTCATTTGATCCATTTTTTCAAAAATTTCTCCCATGGATAGGGAATTACTATCACAAAGTCTCAAAACCTCATAGTTGGGATACAAAATTTTTAAAGCAGCTTCAACTTGTTTTCAAAATAAATTTTCCCTACCTCCAACAATATGATCAACAATTTCTTCACATAAACTTGAATTAACACTTTATGAAATTTTCCACCTTTCCCACTCTATTGAAATTACCATTTTCCTAAGAGACTGTTTCACTTTAAAAATACATTCAATCATAATAAAATGTGAGGCAAAGCTAGCTTCTACATATTTTAATAACTGTAAAGAGAAGTACTTTCTATAGATAGGTTGTGACAATGAAGGATTAGTGAGAAACTGTTGAATTTTTGTACCATTTGCTATAACTTCAGATATTCAATCAACACCACTATAAATATTTTTTGATAACAGATTCAAGCAATGTGTTGCACAAGGAGTTAAAAAGATATTTGAATATTCATCCTTTATCATCTTTCTTGCAAACACATTATATGAAACACTATTTATGATAATTTGCACAATATTATCTCTTCCTATTATATTTATAGCCTCAAAAAATAATCTCATTAGATAAATAACATTTTTAACATTTCCTGAAGTGTCATGTAACTTGATAAACATAACACCTTTTAGAGATGATACAAGGATATTAATAAGTGATTTTTTGGTAATATTTGTTCACCCATTCGATAAAATAGAAACACCTATAATAGACCTACTATTCTTTATGTCTCTTAAATTTGCCTCAACTGGAGCTTTTTCTTTAGTTAAAAGTGTTGTTCTAATTTTTTCATAATAAGGTAACACATACCCTTTTAAAGTAGAATTTATCATCTGTATGACTTGTTTAAAATAAGGAGACCCAGTAATGTTAAAAGGCATGTCACATGCATAGAAAAGTCTTGCTATAGCTACATCCAAATTGTTTTTATTTGAAGAATCAAATATTTTTTCTAAATTAGTATTTGACATTGAATTACTAACATTTGTATGTGTATCTGTACTCTTGGTGGTGGACATGACATCAAAATGTTTGAATTTCTTAATGAGATCTTATTTTTCAGATTTTCATATTCTTTTACAGATTAGAATTTGCTCTTTCTTCCCAATTGTAAGCAAGTGATATCTAGCACATGCAACATAACTACTTCTATTTATGTTGCAATAAGGAGAAATCCATGATTTTCTTCCTAAGCTACTATACTTACCTCCAGAATATTTCCCTTTAACATTTACTATACTCCATAGATTTTTCTAAAAATCTCGTTTTAATAATTGATATTCTGATTTTTCTCCATGCCCTTCTTACTCTTCAGAAAGCAAACCTTCTTCAGATGACATTAATCCTATATGCCTATTATAAAAATTTAGAATATTATTTACAAAGAAGATTAAAACAAACCATAAAAAATAATGCATCCTAAAAACAACCGCTACAATCGTGCTCTTTGGTAGACAATGTATAATAAAATTCCATCCAAAAAATGAAAACAAAAAAAGATTATTCTAAGCCCAATTCAAAAAAATATTTCATTATAAATACCACTCAGAGTCTCAAACCAGTTAATAAACACAAATTCACCACTGCATATTAACAATCAAATAAAATCCTCAAGGATGGCAAAGAAGTCAATACCATAAGTCTATGGATGATTTAGTGAGTCTGCTAATTTTTGCCTAATGTCTTTTTGTTTAGTTCCAATTTTTAGCATTTTTGGGTCTTCTTATGTTCTCTTATTTTCACTTGAAGAAAATATTTCCAATAATAGAAAGTTGGCAACTATAACAGATGAAAGTGCTAACTAGGGATCATAGGGAAGAGTTAAATAATGTTGTAAAAATAATGCTGATTGAAGTGGGAAGACTTCACTGTCTAGTTGTTGGCTTTTTGATGAGTGGCGTGGTACCCCTACACTCAACCATACAAATACGAGCGTAACACGCATGATCCGGTCGAACTCTGCAGACTGAGTGCCTACATGCCTCATGGAACACTTAAGGTTAATTATTTGTTGCCTTCCCAAACTTACTTGTATTTGTCATGGTATGGTTAAGTAAGTTCGAGGTATATGATTTTTATTGTCTTTTCGATTTTATCTCCTATGCTGCTAAGGTGAAGGATTGAAGAAATTAACTAACTAACTCTAACTAACTAACTAAGTCTGAATTAACCTAGCGTTAGCATCCGTTCCCACTTACCGTTCATACCCTGAACCGATGCAACCATGGTTACCAAATGCTAGTCGTTGCTAGGATCACCACCCGTAACGCACATGCTTGAAGTGGTCGTACTGAGGCACTTAACTTGGAGAGAAGGGTTGAGAGAGATTTAATTCTAATAAAGCATTCAATAGAAAACAGTAAATAAAGTCCTAATTAGCCTATTCCATGCACTGCAAGGTTTATCCAAGAAGTTCGTCTTTATTGTCGTACACAAACTTTTGTTCAGGTATAATGTTTGCTCGAATAAAGATCCATTCACTTTGGAGCTCCTACTACAGGCACATGAAAAATATTCTATCTCTGGAGTGATCAAATTGCCAGAGTTTCCCTACGGTCTAGGCCTAGAATGGAAAACAAGGGAGAGCCACCTCTTATTTATAGACTTTGCAGCACCCCGCAATATCGCGTATGCGATATCACGTGGGATGCAATATCATGACCCTTGCGATATCACGTCCCATCATACCCCCATGACTGAATGAAAACTCATCCTTGAGTTCTTGACAAAATATTGGGACGATATGGGATTATTGACTCAAATGAAACTAATGAGATGACTTGTGAACGGATCATCATTACAAGACATGACAAAACTAGTGTTCATGACAACAAGAGTGAACACCTTATTACATTGACATCAGGTTTCATTTGGCAGCTAAGAAAGAGAGAGAGAAAGAAGTTTTTCTACTGCCAAAACCAAGATTACGCCTTTCATTGTCCATCCATAAGCACGCTATCCATCTGGTTCTTTGCATAGCTACTTCAGCACTGCTTCATTCCATGTGTTCCTCCTAGATCCAATTCGTTGTTATATGATTGCCATCTGCACACACAACACAATCTTATATTAGCAAGGGTAAATGAATTTCAATGTAGTTGATACCTTGCTTCGGTGAAAGGTCCGTTGGATGAGTTGTGGTATGGTTGATACAAATCTGGAGATATAATATTGGTGCCTACCAAAGATGTAGGGGTTAGGAGAAAATGGAAAAACTTAGGCCCTATACCCCCATGACTACTCGCGAATCTCTGGTAGCGATAGAATGGAGAAAGAAAAAGAACAAGAAAGATAGAGAAAAAAAGACAACGATAACATCGATAAAATGGATGTCAAGATGGAAATGAATAAAATAAATTATATTGCAAAGATGTTAGGGAAAATAATTTAACTGGTGCACCAAAGAGGAATGTAAGTGGGTTCTCCCCAAAGCAGGCTCATGCCCTTAACACCCTGACAAACCCACATTCAAAAAGTCTGTAGGCTCTAGGAATGTCATTTGGAACAAGAGTTAAAGTCTTAACTACAAGAATTGACCAAAAAGAAAACAATGCATTAACCAAAATATATACACTAATGATACAACCAACAATGAGGTGAACAATGGAGAGAAGGGTGGAGAGAAGAGAATGGAATGGAATCCCAAGAACAAGGTGGTGTACAGCCCCTTGTGTAGTTCATGATTAATGTGACTCGAAAAATCTCATTCCAACTTCGGCCTCAAAAAAACCACTTTCAGTGACTTTGCATTAATGCATTTGGCCGAACCATCCTCTTGAAGTAACAAGAATACCTTCACCCAAGAGCCACCACCATTCCAATGAAACAAGGAGGAGAGAATGAAAAGCGAGAAGGGCCTTAGTTAGAGGAAACATTTTTATTTTAGT
Source organism: Gnetum montanum (assembly GCA_015680685.1). Classification (NCBI taxonomy): domain Eukaryota; kingdom Viridiplantae; phylum Streptophyta; class Gnetopsida; order Gnetales; family Gnetaceae; genus Gnetum; species Gnetum montanum. The sequence goes on along the minus strand of MNCI01025188.1, from coordinate 88,775 downwards.
TCCATAACCAGTGCTTGTAGCCCAAGGAATTATTTTTTCTA
>MNCI01025188.1:55958-88173 GCA_015680685.1 Gnetum montanum | reverse complement strand
AAAAATGTGTAAAACAAAAACTTAAAAAGAACTGAGGGCCTCGATTTATCAACACAGGTGGCCATCTCCCCCATGACTGAATCGAAAGGAAGAGATCTGAATAAGGAGTGTGGTTGTCCGCTACAAGAGGTGTAAGTTGTACTAGATGTTCTTAGTGCATGGAAAGGTTTGGTTTGTTGCACATTGACTAGTAATCTTTTATTAGGGATTTCAGGCTTGTATATGGTCATGGATCCCAAGGGAAAGGTCATATGGATAATGTAGGGTCCTTCCCACAATGTTTGAAATTTCGTACATTGTGGTACATGTGCGGGATTCCAGTAAAGAACCTTGTCTCCGGGCTGGAATTTAACCTTTCAAATTTTTAAGTCATGATGGTGTTTGTTGTATGCCTTGTGTATCTTGTTTGATGATAGGACAACCAATCGATTCTCGTCTAGCACATGTAGAGATGCCAATTGTTGTTTCTATGCTAGATTGAGATCAAGGTGGAGGTCACATGTCATGGATAGTGTACGGAGCTCCATTTGAATTAGAAGTTTTGGAAGTTTTTCATATGCCAAATCATAGGGAGAGTAGCCTGTAGAGAGTTTCCAAGTGGAATGGTATGCCCAGAGAGCATCGTTTAATTTCGTGCTCCAATCTCGCCTAAATTTGCTAATTTTTCTAGTAATATTCTCGTAATCTCCCAATTGGTGATCTTAGCTTGGCCATTAGCTTGGGGGTGATAAGGTGTGGTCAATTTATGTTCCACCCCTAAGCGTTGCATCAACTTGCAAAAGGTTGCACCTGTAAAATGTGTTCCATTGTCAGAGATGAGTGCATGTGGCACACCAAACCTGTTTACAATTTTTTGTTGTACAAATCATGCAGCTATAGAATATGTACAATCTGTTACAATAGCTACTTCAGCCGATTTGGTTAAATAGTCAACGGCAACAATAATATAAGCTTTTCCATTGGACAATAGTGTAATAGGCCCCATAAAATCAATTCCCCAAATATAAAAGTGTTCTAAGGGTTGAATCCATTGTTGCAGACCATCCATTCTAGTAGTCATTCCACCATCCTGTTGACAGTGCTCATAGGATTGGACAAATTGATGGACATCCTGAAATAGCATTGACCAGTAATATCCTGCAAGCAGGATCTTAATGGCTATTTGTCTCCTTGCATAGTGGCCCCCATAGGGACCCTCACGAGCATCCTGGAGAACCCTTAATTGATCCTCATTGGGTACATACCATCAAACCAAGCCATCAGGGTAGACTTTATAGAGTTGTCCCATGATTTCCATGAAGTACTTGGTTTTATGAAGAAATTGTTGCTTCTTCCTAAAGTCCAAACCCTGAGGTCTTTGTTGACAAAGGAGATAAGTAAGAATGCTACTATACCAATTTGTTCCCGTGGGTCGATTATTTATTACACCCGAAAAGAGGGTTTCGTCAAGAAAATGATTAGATACAACATATTTATCCTCTTTGTTGTCCCAATGCAACTGAGATAAATGATCAGAAACAACGTTCTCGATGCCCTTTCGATCTACTATTGTTAAATTGAACTCTTGAAGGATTACCAACCAACTTATAATACGAGGGCTAACCATTACCTTGTTCATGAGGAACCGAATTGCACTATGATCTATATGAATGTACACTTTGTAGCCCAACACATAGTGCCTAAATTTGACCAGTGAAAACACTACAGCCATTAATTCCTTTTCGGTGGTGGTGTAGTTGAGTTGTGCACTAGCAATACTCTTACTCGCATAGTGGATGAAATAAGGGCATTTTTGTTCATCCAACTGTGTTAGTACAGCTCCTAAGGCATAATTAGATGTGTCGGTCATGATATGAAATGGTCAGAATCAGTCGAGGACTTCTAGAATAGGGATTTCCACAAGCCTTTTTTTTAGAGTTTGGAATGCTCGTTCACATTCCCTGGTCCATTCGAAGGGTGCATCTTTTTTCGTTAATTCTACCAACGGTTTGAAAATCTTGTTGAAGTTCTCAATGAATCTCCTATAGTAGCCAGTGTCTCCAAGGAATGACTAAATATCTTTGACCATTTCTGGTTTTTGAGTGATTCCTTGGATAACCTTTACTTTTTCTGGGTGCACCTCTATTCCTGATTGTGAGATCTTATGCCCTAGTACTATGCCATCTTGAACCATCAAATGGCTTTTTTGCTAGTTGAGCTTTAGATTGGTTTCAATGCATCATTTTAGCACCTACTCTAACCAGTCAAGGGCTTGATCAAAGCTTCTCCCATAAGTGGAAAAGTCATCCATAAAGACTTCCACTCCATTTCCTATTTGTTGTTGAAAACTTCTTAGGACTAAATGTTGAAATGTGGCGGGGGCATTGCACAAGCCAAATGGCATTTGACTATATGCGAATGTTCCCCAGGGACTAGTGAACATCATTTTGGCTTCATCTTCTGGTGCTATTTGTATTTCAATATATCCACTATACCCATCTAGAAAACTATAATAACGATGCCCGCTATAGTGTCCAAGACTTGGTCGACAAACGGCAACGAGAAATGATCTTTGAATGTTTCCATGTTCAGTAGCCTAAAATCTATACATACCCTCCATTTGCCTCCTTTTTAGGCACAATTACTAGAGGACTAACCCATTTACTATCAACAATGGGATATATGAACCTGGCCTTTAGGAGTTTCTCTATCTCTTCCTTCACTACTTGTTTCAATTTCAGGTTCAATCGCCTCTGTGGTTTCTTTCAAGGCTTCATGGAGGGGTCCATGTAAATCCTATGCTGGCATATCCTAGGGTCTATTCTAGTTATCTTGGGGTATGACCAGGCAAAGGCTTTTGATCATTTATTGATTACCTTCAATAGGCTTTCTTTTTGTTTGGGGGCAAGTTTTGCATTGAAAATTACCGGTTTCCCATTTTCAAGGGTCATGTATTCCATTTTCAAGGGTCATGTATTTCAAGTGGGCAATGGTTTTAGGTCTAGGGGCTCTTGTCTAAATTCCTTGGGAATCTCCAACTTCCCCCAATTAATGTTTTCGAAGTTAAGGACTGGAAGTTGGCAACGAACTTGCTCTAGTACATCTATGCTTTCAATGTAAGCACTAGTTATCCCCGTAGTTAGTTCCATGCATGTTATTGAATTGCTCCCTGGATCAGCCATCAACCACTGGGTGTCTTCTTGTTGCGTGGCTACTGCATATAGGCACTTTTGTATGTCAATATCTTGTGCACACTAATTACATGCAGGCAATGTTAAACTTTGCATCACCCATGATTTCTGCATGCAATGGCACCCTGTGTCACCATATGCGATGCATGGAACTCTCTTCCTCTCAATCTTTTCAAAAGTTTTTTTCTTGGATATTTCTAGGGAAAGATTGCAGATTCCTAGGCATGCATCAATTGTGCTTAGCCATGTCCTTCCCATTATTATTGGGAAATCCCCATTGTCATTATTTATTTAAATCACCAGGAAATTGGCTAGGTATGACCAACCACCCATGGTGGTAATAATATCCTCAACTTATCCCAAAGGAACAGTGATGGACTGGTCAGCCAGCTCTAAGCAAATATAGCTCCTCTTGAGTGGAGGTAGGTTTCAGGCTTTATACAATTCTTGTGAGATTAAGTTGACTCCAGAGCCTGAGTCAAGAAAAGCCTTATGAGGTTCATTCCCAATGACCTGAAGGTAAATTAGGGGGCTCCCAAGATCAGATAATTTCTTAGGAAGGTGACCTACCTTAATCCAATCGATTATGGTATGTGTTAACATAACCGTGTGCATTGGGCATGTCTTTTTGTTTGAAGGGGTTCTAGGAACCTTATTTGGTACGACGGTGTTTAGATGTTCAACCACTTGTGAGGGTGAGGGATTAGTTGGATTGTTGGCCCTAAAGAAAGGTCCTTTCGATGTAAAACTATTAGGACCAACTGAGAATTGAGGATTAGAAGCCCTCATGATATTAGGTTGTTACGTTTGAGTGGGAAATACCCTTGGCATTGTTGGAGTGGTTGGTGGTGGAGCTACCAACATGAGAGGTGCAGATGAATTTGTAGGATGGTATACATGTGGAGTGTCCCTTCCCAAAGGGGAAGTCTAGTAATATTCCCGAACTGGGTAGTGACGTTGTGGGGGTGTGTAACCCTTAGGGTCACTTGGAGGAATCAGCTGCCAATAAGGGTATTGATGTTTAGGCGGTTGCATCCCCCATGATTGTGGATATTACCACTACTGATGTTGTCCAATGGGTTGTGGTGGAGTTCCACTTGGATAATACGTTAATGGTTGGTGGAACTGTCTTGGGTTACCTTGAGGATAAGGTAACCTACAGGGTGTCTACCGTTTGTTGAGTCTTGGGTTAACTACATACACCCCAGACTCTTGTAGATGTGAGATGATTGGACAACATCCCTTAGGATGGTCAGAGTAGTAGATCTCACATCCACCTTCATCGTCTGTGTCTGAGTCCGCAACCTCATTAGAGATGTTTATTTTACCCTTACCCTTGTCATGTGCAGGGCCTGAATCTCTCCGCTTTTTCTTGTCCTTGTCACTACGTTCCTCCTTAGACTCCTCTACAATCTTAAGGAAAGTTTTAATTTTACTGTCTAAGGAGCTCCATACTTCATCTGCCTTAGCCGATACTTCTATTGTTAGCTTCTAAAGCGGAAAGGTTTTTCTATTCAACAACTCTTCAAGTGATGACTCATCCTCTTCATTGCAAAATATCACTCCCTTCTTGCCAAGAGAGGGATCTTAGTTATATTCTTCTACAATTTCCCTTTTTTGTAGCTCCCCTTCTTCTTTGGCTACTTGTTCCAACAAGCAATGAATCTCATGGGATCTACGTTCTAATAGTCTCCCTTGGGTATAAGTCCCAATGGTTCTCCTAGTTTCATACCTTATCCCATCTACAAGATGGCGAAGTTGGTCCTGTTGTGCGTAATCATGGCTCGAGCAACAATGTAACAGTGCATAGTAGTGGCCCATGGTAGCATCAAAGGATTCATGAGTACCTTGCTTCCATCCTTAGATCTTCTTACTCAAATTAGACACTCTGGAGTATGTTTGATATTTATCATTGGAGATTTCTAACATCATACTCCACATCCTGATGGTTTTCGGTTCTAAGGACTGGTACCAACTCTTTGCTTCCTTGATGAGTGTCTTGGAAACAACTTTAGTTTCTACCACTTTTTTTTTATGTTTTGCAAGGCATAGGCATCATGGAATGCCTGTAAATGATTTTGTGGATCCGCGTTGTATCCCCCTTCGAAGCGTGGGATATTGTTCATGTCCAAGCGCTTGATCCAACTATCCTTTTGATGCCTTGTTGGAATTCTAACTGCCTCTATTATATTTAGCATGCTTCAAGTGGCAAGTAGGGTCTTGTCATGATCATCTCTTTCATGACGTCTATGATGTCTGCGTTGTTCCCTACTTTCCCTTCATTCATGCCTAGACTCTTTAGACTACCCTCATCCTCTCTCTCAACTCTCTCATTGAGGTCTCTCATTTCTATTACCTTTATCCTCTCATTATGCTCTTAATGGCTACACCCTGATGTGGAAGGAGAGGGTGAGTGATGTGATGAAGGTAAAGAAGAAGGAGAACCATCTCCATGGCGATGTTTCTTACCTTCCCTTCTATGGCTTTGGCCCCAATCGTGGTGACGATCTAAATTCCCATCCTTGTCATTTGTTGTTGTTCCCTTGGTGAACAGTTGGTGTTCACAGGGATCAGAACCAATGTTGTGTATCGTGGAGCGTAGGTTCTGATACTCCACCTCCTCACTGTTGTTAGGAGGGGGAACATCTTTTGATAACAAACCAATTATAAGTGGTTCACCATCTCCAATTTCACTTAGGACGTGCTGGACCTCTTTGCCCTTCAATAGTGTATGTTGGCTCTCCTGCCTTGTGTCCCTCATACGTTGTAAGGTTGTAGGATAGTAATCTCTTATGTTGAAATCACCTATAATGTATTTAGCATAGATCTGAGTCATGTCGATCTATGCCAAAGCACGAAGGAGCATGTTGGGGACTGCACGATCCGGAGGTAACATTATGTTACCTTGCAAGTCTCTCCAATGCATCTGTTCATCCTGATGGAGGATAAAAGTGAAATTAGGTATATACTCATTGGGATGAGTATATGTCATCCTATATTGTTGAGGAACTGGCTGATCTAGGTTATGTGTTTTTTATTGCCGACTGTTTCTTGTATTATCCCTAGGTGAAATGCTCTTGTGAGAAGAAGAAGAAGATATGATGTCTTATCGGTGTGCTAATTAACCGTTATATAATTTTTATGTGATTAACCCTAAGGTTTGTTTAAGCTCCCAACAATGTGAGTAATTTCCTATGTTCTACTTAGTGCACAAACACTTAGTCCCCGACAACGATGCCAATGATGAGTGGCAAGGTACCCCAACACTCAACCATACAAATACGAGTGTAACATGCATGATCCAGTCAAACTCCAAAGACTAAGTGCCTACACGCCTCATGGAACACTTAAGGTTAATTATTTGTTATCTTCCTAGACTTACTTGTATTTGTCACGATATGGTTAAGTAAGTCCGAGGTATATGATTTTTATTGTCTTTTCGATTTTATCTCCTATGCTGCTAAGGTGAATGGTTGAAGAGATTAACTAACTAACTCTAACTAACTAACTAAGTCTGAATTAACCTAGCATCAACATCTATTCCCACTTACCGTTCACACCCTGAATCGATGCAACCGTGCTTACCAAACGCTAGTCGTTGCTAGGATCACCACGCGTAACGCACGTGCTCGAAGCGGTTGTACTAAGGCACTTAACTAGGAGAGAAGGGTTGAGAGAGATTTAATTCTAATAAATCATTCAATAGAAAATAGTAAATAAAGTCCTAATTAGCCTATTCCATGCACTACAAGGTTTATCCAATAAGTTCGTCTTTATTGCGTACACAAACTTGTGTTCAGGTAGAATGTTTTCTCGAATAAAGATCCGTTCACTTTGGAGCTCCTATTGCAGGCACATGGAAAATATTCTATCTTTGGAGTAATCAAACTGCCAGAGTTTCCCTACAGTCTAGGCCTAGAATGGAAAATAAGGGAGAGCTGCCTCTTATTTATAGACTTTGCGACGTGCCGCGATATCGTGTACGCAATATCGCGTGGGATGCGATATCGCGGCGAACGTAATATCGCATACGCGGGATCATGGCCCATGTGATATCGCATCCCATCACTTTCTATTCATGGGTTTGGTACTAGAAAGGTTTGAAACAATTTCATCAAATGTTGAAGAATGTCTAGATCTACTTGATGAGATGTTTAAGCTTTGTGGGTATCTAAAGGAGATCAGAGATATTCAACCCCTTAGAGTAGAGTGGAGATGCGCTAGAAATGTCAATTTAGCTAATTGTGGAGGGTGAAATTCTGTGTTGCTCTCAAAGAGAATCTTCTTCTTTCTTCAAGTAATAATAGGCTTAATCACCATCATATTCAAGATGATAATTTTTGGGTTTATAAAAGAATACCAATTTTGTTATTGTAGGTTGTGGGGTGCCTCAGTCAACAAACAACATCTTGAAAATATTAGAGCTTCGTTGGACAAGATACATACACATCTTTTTCTACAAGTGAGCCTTTATAGTATATAGCATATCAAGAAAAGTGACATCAAATTTTCCAAACATAGATTTTACCCTAATCATGTAGGTATATGATCTAACCTTTTGTTCAAGACCTTTGAGCAAGCATGATGAATTTAACAAGCACTCTTAAATTAGTATATTCTTGTTGTTTTGTTGAAAAGAAAACAAGCATTCTTCATTTTGGCTTATTACAGTGAATTCAAGTACTTTTCAATATTTGAATCCTCTCTTATTCTCTAGAACTGAAAATGGAAAAGTTAAAAGAGTCTTAACTTAGAATTGATTCAAATGATGTTAATAGAATCCAAGGTCATTTCACACACTTAGTTTAATGGCTTGTCTTACCATAAGGTGAGCTAATTTGTTTAGTTTATTTTTATTTTTACAATTTAGTAATTTATTTTTTAAAAAAATTATACCTAATATGTTCCATTGAACTATTCTATGTTTATTACCAAGTATGACATGGTTTCATATACTAGCTCATTCTATCATATATAATAAGTTACAAGTTTGAAATTGGCTAAACTATCACTATGATTGTAACAACATTGTCCCTAGGAACATTGTTCAGCACCCCTAGAGTTCCCCCAAGTAGATTCTGAATTAGGATGAAACTCAAGAGAAATATGCCTAAGCAATCAATAGTCTTGAAACACATTCCAGCAAACAATGTGTTAATGTTAGCATGGCCCCTAAGCGGTGTTTCAATTTCGATAATCGCAATATGCTAACAAGCTAGATAGCACTCCCTTACTCCACTCATGTGGACACCATGGGAACTACCAGTTGAACCCTCCTAATGAATCGTTGTTCATCTAGGGCAATATTGGATCCACGATATCGGTTACGCGATATCAGGTATGTGATATCGCATCCAGCAGTGATATCAAATATGCGATATCATGGTTCCTATGTGGACCTATAAATACACATGTAGGTGCATGGGAAAAGGGAGTCTTTAGTCAGTTTTAGGAGTCAAGTTTATTATAGGATCTCTTTGTCATTTTTCTCTCAAGCCTCTCTCTCAGTGCATGCCCATAGTATGATGATTGTAATTGTACAGCATCCTTTATTTGAGTGTGATGTACTTAGACATGCACATGACCAAAAATAAAGATTGAGATTACTTCATCATTGTAACATTCACTTAGTTTAATTATTTAATTATTATTGTTATTTATTACTTTCATAGTTAGTATCTCTTCACCCTCAACTCTTATTAAACATAGAATGAGTATGACTTAATCACAAGCATTTAAGTGTGACTACTTGGTAACCCAGTAGCGTACCTAGGATCTGTGCTTGGTAATCCCAATGGTAGTTTTGCACGAGTTTCAAGATGTGTACAGATGATTAAGGAATGAATGCTCATCACACTTTAGCTAGTTTAGATTCTCTCCCCCTATTTTCTCCTAACATAACTCTCTCTTCCCTTTTCCTCTTAGCTTAGTTAAAGTTATTTTCCATCACCTCCAGGAGTAGCATTGGTTTAGGAACATATCATACATCTCACTCTGGACTAGACCATACATGACAAAGCAAATACTAGTCTAGGTGGGAAGACAGCAAACTACAATCAGTGAGTAACTATCTAGATACCACAACTAGCCCATCTATGAAGTTCGACCGGATCATGCGTGAAATGTTCATATTCGTATGGTTGAGTGTAGGGGTACCTCGCCACTCATCATTGGCACCGTTGTCGGGGATGGTGTTAGTTATTTAGATTAGTTACACCATACAAGATTGCTGTAACAAAGTATTAATGATATATCTTTCAAGAAAATAATAATAATAATAATAATTTCAATTAAATCACACACAAAGTTATAACCATGTCTCTCTCACAAGACTATGACAATGCAACAACTAGTAAGGCAATTCATTGGAGAACCAATGAATTATATGAAGATGATGATGAAGTTTGGAGTACCCAATCTGATATAGGGGTTTCTTATGAACATAAATGAAGACAACATCATCCCAACTCATGGATGCATAACCTACCTAGTGACGATGAACCCCTACTAGCCACTACAAGCTTAATGCATATACAAGAGGCTATTCGAATATCCCATAGGCATCGTAAGGAAAGTCGTCTACCCAAGATTAACTTAAACAACTTTCCTAAGTTTTCAAGAGGCTATGATTTAGATCTGCAACATCATCTACAAGCCTTCCATGATGCCTATGCATGGAACAACATTGATAATGGATGGAAAAAACTTAAGCTCTTTCATATGACACTCTTTGGCCACGCAAAAGTATGGTATAGGCCTTTAAAACCAAAATCAATTTAACATTGGCCAACAATGGTAGAACTCTTCAACAAAAGATATCAAACTTATGCAAGAGTATCAGCCTTGAGGAGACAAATCCAAGAGTGGAAACAAGAACAATATGAACCCTTGGACATGGCCTTAGAAAGATATTATGCATTATTAAACAACTACCCAGGCCATGAGTTCTTTGAGGAAAGGCTAATGTACCACATTATTGATGGGCTCTATAATGAAATAAGGGACACCCTATGGATGTATGCTTGAGGTCAACTATATGAGCTATGAACCCACCAACGCCAAGAGCTTATTAAGCAGGTTGCAAAAGAATAAGTGGAGAATGCTAAGAAATCTCAACAGGCCCAAAAATCAACAAGGGCCCATGATTATGAAGAGGAGAAATCAACTCACCTCAAGGAGGTGGAATCATCTTTGCCAACACTACAATCATTAAATGAAATTGAGGCAAAGATCAATAAGATGATGGAATGGATGTATAAAAAGTGTGGGGAATATGCCAACATTATTGGAGGTAGAGTTATGATGAACCAAGAAGTAGGAAAAAATACCCTTAGACAATCGGAAAGAAGGGTAGAAGAGAATAAGAGCTTAACTACCAATCATACATATCAGTGCAACATTTGCCTGTACAATCACCTCAAGGGCCAATGTCCAATCTTGTCACATTTACAGGAGCATTGGAAAAGAGTGTTACATCTAGAGTTCATACAGAGATACTGTGTTCAATCACAGTGGCAACAATCCCAGTCATGGGGAAGGCCACCCTCAAACTGGTTACACCCCTCATATCATCCAAACCTAAGTGCTTATCAAGTACAACATCCTGTTTCCCCAACTAGGTCAACACACTCTATCTCATCACATTATTATCATTATTCTCAATACTATCAACCCATATCCTCTCCAACACAACAACCACCTTGGATACCTTACACTTCTCCTCAATTTCAACATTCTCATCTTTCGCCTCCTTCTACATCGCCACCAAGTGTTCCAGAAGGTTTTGCACCATAGCATTAACCCACAAACATTACTTGTGCTACTACTGTTAATAGCAGTGGGGACTCTCTACAACATCAAAGGCGTCCCTTCTTTAGACATGATCATAGAAAGGGACCACACAATTTTGAGACCACTGCATCCTCTAACCTAGCACAAGTCCAACACTATGATGCATTTTCCTCTTCAATCCCAATGCCTCATGTTACCTTATCAAGGCCACCAACCACTACTCCAACAACCATGGGGCCCAATGAATATAGCCACTGAGGAAGACAGATCGATCCTTGCATACCATCTTACAGTCAAGGGTGCCATAGTTGGTCAACCACTCACCAATTAACTACATACTATAAATTTCCCCACTATGCTTACTATAATCAAGTGTGTGAACCCCACTCAGGGTATGTTCCAACCACCACATCAAAAGACATCCAATAGTTCATATATGACCGGATCCCAATACGTCCAACATGCAATGATTCCAACTTTTTATTTATTAATCCTTGCTACGCTCAACCGTTTAGTTATGGGGGGTATCCCCCACTCTAATAAAAAGTATGATTAATAAATATTTTTCATTTTCTTTAATTTTGAAATTTTTTTTTTCAGTTTTTCACTTTTCAACTTATTATTTTGTCTTTTTGTCTTTTTATGAGTAATCTCATCTATGAATAAAACACTCATGTGACTCGTTGGTTGAGGTGTTGTTCTATGTTATCAAGACTCAGGTAACTAATTATTTGAATAGTGAGCTCACAACATCCATCCATCCATTCTATTAATAAGAGGTTCTACTTTGGGTACAATGATGTTCCTAATCATTAAAACTTAAAATAATTTTGTGCTCATTATGCCCAGAGTGAAGAATGGTGGACCAAGAAGGAATGACCAGGGTGTGACATCAAGGGGATTTATGGATTCTCTTTGGTGGCATGTGTAGGAGTTATCATGTAGCTTGGTTGTACTAAGATCCTTGTAGATCTAACAAAAAATGGGAGTAAGAGTAATCAAAAGGCACTCGACTAAAATAATAATAATGCTCTTCTAGGGGGTCCCACTGGAAAGACATGCATCCATGCCTGAAGGTTGGTAGCTTCTCTAGCTTAAGCATTCATTCAAAGAAAAAAGAGAAATAGAGACAAAAAAAGAGAAATAGAAAAAAAGTTCCACAAAGCAAAATCACTCCTCCCTTATACGAAATGCCAAGTGATTGTACACCTTGCTATCATGGTGCTCTTATGGTTTTCCATCATTGGATGAAGCAATGGGATGTCACTGATCAAAGAAATGGACTTGGTCCTGATTTTTGGAGCAACTAGTTAATGACACATTAATCATGCCTAACATTGTGGGATTCAGTCTATCCTGGGTCCATTACCTCATGTATCGATCTCTGTAATCCCTTCTACAATTCACTTCACCTCGCTATTCATGTAATTGTGACTTGTGACTTGGGTAGCATGGAATTCACCTCTCATAGCGGTGATATTTACATGTGTGTGTTTTATGAAATTGGTGTTGATTGCATTTAACCCTTCTAGTACCCATGGACATTTTAAGGTGTGGTTACGTAAGGGCATTATAGGTTAAAACCTTCTTTGAGGAGGATCCACTTGCGTAACCTCTGTAATTTACACTTATAACACATTTACCACACATCATTCAATACCCTCTAAGTATTACCAACAATTTTTTCGTTCCCTTATTATCCTTTTAGTTCGAACATTCCTATAAGCTAACACATATCTTTTTCCCCCTACTTTTCATAGTTTTTATTGACAAATTTTATACCATTCTAATCTTTGTGTCTTCAGAATTAGTTGTATTACCTTGGACCTCTTTACATTGATCTACATGTCCTCAGTTTATACCTTAGAGTTTCAAAAAGCTTTAAAAATTTCGTAAATTATTCAAGTGCCCTATATTCGGTAGGATGCAATATCAGGTACTCGATATCAAGTCTGACATGATATCGGGTCCCCGCTAGCGGGTACATGACATCATGTCCTTGACCCCCCATGCCTATCACCATCAGTTGCAACTGTTCACATGAGGGAAGTTTTTCAAATTTTTTTCTACAACTTGCAATTGTGCATCTCTTGCTTTGATAATCATAACTTGCTCGTTGGTGCTCCAATTTTTAGTCTGTCTAAACCTACTTGAACCTAGAATGTTTAGCTTAGTTGTGGGGGAGCGGTACATGCTGAATTACACATAAATTTTTTGAAATGTGTCATTGCCCAAAGGACACTATCCAAGAATCTAAAATTTGAAACCACCTAAGCAAAGTGTACCAATTATTAAAATATTTTGGGGACATTTCCATAAAGAATCTTAACTTTAAAATCACACGGAATCAGGATTAACTCATTAAGGTAAGAAGTAAGGTATAACTTAACTTTGGTAAGTAACCTTACTAATGATTGGCCCCGTGTAATTGCAGATGGCCCCAAAGCGTGCACAATAAGAAGGTCCCACTCAAGGTGTGTTAAAGCAACCCAGGAGAGGTAAAAAATAGATGTCTGTCGAACAACATGTAGAGTAGGATGAGTAATCATTCAGTATCCATCAAGAAGACCCTGCCACTGTGTAATTAAGATAGGTAGAAGGACAAGCTGCTATAGTGCCTGAATAGGGAATACACCTCATGTTGCCCCCAGAGTGTGTCTAGGCCATCCGTGAAAGGTCCACATCAGCTGTAGTGATTGTGGAATTGAACTTCAGCCCTTTCACAGAATTTTCTCCTGAGGCCATTACGGACCATCTTAAGGGGTTTCCATTATGGCCTATCCTCTCTGAAAGTGGTGCCTAGTACTTAGGAGAAATGTACCAATTTCAACACAATAAAGAAGAAGGCACCACAGTTAACATTTTTGGTGTATCTATTGATTTCTCCATCCAAGCCATCTTGAAAGTGTTAAACCTCCTAAATACTGGGCCAAAGGTTGCTCATCTTTCCACTTGCTCTGATGCTGATGCACGAAAGGTTTGGTTAGACAGGGCATATGGTAAAAAAGATAATACCTATGGAGATTTGACATTGGAAGAGAAAATCTACTTTAAAATTGGAACTCATCACACCTTTCCCACAAAAGGAATAAATAGAATTTCAAGATATGTGGCAAGAGGATGTGCGATATTAATAGGAAAGGTTAATGCTAACCTGCCTCATCTATATTTCATGGAGATCCTAAGGCGGTTTGAAGAATCTAAGATAGGGAAATTTGCTTTGCCCTTTCCCTGTCTCATCAGGAAGCTATGCAAGCATGCTGGTATTCAAGGATAGACCAATGATGTCCTTAGGAAAGCCCAAAATGCTTCATACGTTGAACTGCTAAAGCCACTAACTACAAGGAAAATTGTTGGTGAGATGCTGGGGCCAGAAAAAGAGCAAGAATAGATGGTGAGGCCCAGTACAACTCAACTTACAAGGCCCAGCCAACCTCTAAGCACAGGACCCAGTCAACAACAAGAAGCAAGGCCTAGTATGAGCTAGCGAGATCAACCACCACTGCCGCAGGATTACCAACCATTGATGAGCCATCTCAAGGCTATCGCAAAGATGGTCAGTTTGGGAAGTCGTGATGATGAAAATCTCATTTACGTCATCAATGATACCATATGGCCCACTATCTCCTAGATCATGCATAGGACGAGGTGTCCATTCAAACAGGAGGAGGGAAGAGTTATTGGTCACACAAATTTCAAGGAATACTGCATCCTTTCAAGTGGAACTAGAGACTGGTGAAGGGGCCACAGTGGTGGTCATGCAACACCAGGATGTAGTAGGAGCCATAGAGGTGGTCACAAACCACATCAATGAATATTTTCACGTTCCTATTGTGCCACTGATAGATTTCACAGGAGCACGGGATGCTCAAGCTTTGTCTAGCCCCTCAATGACTCCTGTAGAGCATGAGGATGTGCTTGATCATCTGCTGCAAATAGGACAAGTAATGACATCCTTGTTTGACCTCCCATAGGATGTTATAGTAGCACAATCAAACCTCATCTCCACCAAGGAAAAGTTGATCCTGACAAAGATGAGGGTCGAGCATGCAGAAGCAGAAGTGGTAACATTACAAGAAAAGCTCGTAACCCTGTAGGCTGCATAGTGATATCCTTATCAATTTGTTCCCACAGACCAGCTAGACACCTTCAGGATTAAGCAACTTGACAAGTTGCTGGTGAAAAATAAAAGGATGGCAGAAGAAAAAGAGAAGGTTAACTAGGATGCCTTCATGGCACAAGTGCAAACTTATGTGCATGCCAAGACACTCAAGGCCTTACAAGAAAAAAACAAACAACTTGTTGCGAAAAATCTTCGGTTGACCTTTGTGGAGAAACAGAAGAATGTTCTTGAAGAGCATTTTCAGCAGCTATGAGAACAGCTAATTAGGATCAACCAAGACATGAACCATTTGGCCAGGGAAAATCAAACACTCTCAATGGAGGAGGTACGCACCATCCATCAAAAGATGGTCATCAAGATAAGCACATGGCAGAACGAGGCCAAGCAACGTGAAAAGTTAAAAGAGCACTTTCAAGACCAGGTGGGAATGTACAAACAAATCATCGAGAAGGATATCCATATGGCTAAGGCCCACATCAATACTTTCAATGCTCAACACATTGATTGGAAGGCCATATTGAACACATATGCATTTGTCCACCAAGTGGAACTTAAGAGTTGGGACCTATAGATTCAAGATCTTATAGAGTACATGGAGTTGGTAGACCTGTGGTATGCCAATCTAGCCATGTTGACAGTAGGATGCCTAAGGACAGAGCTCAAAAAATAGGTAGCCACCACCTATGCCAAGTATGAAGCAGAATTTTCTGAACATAATAAAACATTGCAGAAATTGGAAGTCACAAATTCTGAACTAGAGGTGGTCAAAGCAAGCTACCAAAGACAAAAGGATGTTGCAATAGACTTGGCTCGATGGCTTACAGATTTTCAAGAGTGCAAAGACAAAGCTAGAGCCTATAATGAAGAACGATGGTTGTTTGTGGCCTGGTATGTCAAGGCAAACACAATTTTTCTGCAACTACCGTGCCCATGGGAGGTGCCAACTCCATCAAACATTAGAGCATCAGCATGGATGGCACAGGGCCCCCAAACTAAAGAGGAGAAACTCCAAGCATTACTTCAACGTCATCAAATTCCAAAAGCTTAAGCATAAGACAAGGGAAAGCAACCCATGGAGGAGCCACTGCCACCAGGAACCACATGAGTTCTACCCAATTTTGTAATTTTGTAATTTTGGGAATTTTGCATTTTTGTGTGGTGTCCAATTTTTCTTCTATTGAGTCCTCCACTATGGCATGAATAGATTTCTTGTCAGTTAATAATCCCATATCTATCCACTATGTAATCAATGGGGCTTGTTCTTATTTTGACTTGAGGATGAGGTCTTATTCAATCGTGGGGGTTTGATGAATTGTGGTTCATCTGGTTGCAATATCGGATCCACGATATTGGATACGCGATATTAGGTACGCGATATCGCATCCCAAAATGATATTGGATATGCGATATCGTGGTTCCTATGTGGACCTATATATACACATGTAGGTGCATGAGAAAATGGAGTCTTTACTTAGTTTTAGGAGTTAAGTTTAGTATAGGATCTCTTTGTCATTTTTCTCTCAACCCTATCTCTTAGTGCATGCCCATAGTGTGATGATTGTAATTGTATAGCATCCTTTATTTGAGTGTGACATACTTGGACACGCACATGACCAGAAATAAAGATTGAGATTACTTCATCATTGCAACATTCACTTAGTTTAATTATTTAATTATTATTGTTATTTATTGCTTTCATAGTTAATATCTCTTCACCCTCAACTCCTAGTAAACGCAGAATGAGTACAACTTAATCATGAGCACTTAAGTGTGACTACTTAGTAACCCAGTAGCATACCTAGGATCTACGTTTGGTAATCCTAGTGGTAGTTGTGCATGAGGTCCAAGATGTGTATGGATGTTTAAGGAATGGATGCTTATCGCACTTAGGCTAGTTTAGATTCTCTCCCCCTATTTTCTCTTAGCATAACTCTCTCTTCCCTTTTCCTCTTAGCTTAGTTAAAGTTATCTTCCATCACCTTCAGGAGTAGCATTAGTTTAGGAACATATCATACACCTCACTCTAGACTAGACCATACATGATAAAGCAAATACTAGTCTAGGTGGGAAGACAACAAACTGCGATCAGCGTGTAACTATCTAGATACCACAACTAGCACATCTGCGAAGTTCAATCGAATCATGCGTGAAATGCTTGTATTTATATGGTTAAGTATAGGGGTACCTCGCCACTCATCACCTCTAAATTCATCACTGCGTGCATGTAGTTGGTGTCATGCTCTAAAGAGCACACACAACATCCCATAGCACGTCCCATGACACACTCGATAAAAACACCCTAACGTAGAGTTGAACTACGTAACCCTCCTAGGCAAGGTCCTACCAAGTGGGGTAATGAGGGAGGTCATAGCCTCCTCTTGCTAATGCATGGAACTACCATGCCAATATGGTTTTGAAGACATAAGGATCGGAGGACCCCTTATGCCCCCACAACCCTCGAACCCTGGGGGAGGTAGCAAGCCACCACCAACCCTGCTACCTCTCTCATAATCCTCCCCTACTTAAAATGAGTGACGACCTCAAAGCATGGCCTGGGTAACCCATGAAGTAGCTACATCAAACCCAAGGGAGGATTCCATCAATTTCAGGGAAGTATGCCCATACTATTCTGAGTCAAGTTTGAAGGGATCTTCAATTTTGGAAGGTCCAATTGCTAAGGCCTAAGGCCGTAAATAATTTTTTTTAAACTCAACCATCTTCCGAAGATCCAGACTCATCCTAGCATCCAATACCCAAGTCAAGAGCATCACCCCTCAAGAGTTGGCCTATCCATCCTTCCATACCTAGCCTAAATGCTAGGCTATGGGAGGACATTAGGTGGCATATCATTGCAACATGATAGAACACACCAACCTAGGGATGTATGAGTTTCAAGGCATCCCCAGACTCGTTTAAATTGAAAGGTCTAGTCGTCTCAAGTTCAACATAGCACCTTTCTATTTGAAACTTGAGCCACATCACCTATAGAGCACTTCAAAAGGCTCTAGGTACCTTCCTCCCTTGTTTGTGGTAGGCTCTCATAGTAATTCCCTCCTGAATCCTATAGGGCATCACATGTCATGCCTCTTCTAATTTTTATTTTCATGGAAGGTTTCTCCATCCATCATCGAAGCAGCCAAGGTGGGAGGTCAATTTCTTGCTCATGATAGAATTCTAGGATTAAGTTTTCCTGGGACCTCAAATGCTCCACTAGTTCCCAACTATCATCGACATCAGGAAAGTGTTTCTAGTGGACTAGGAACTTCACTTTTAAATCTACACCATGGGCAGTGGTCCGAAAGTTTCAAATGCAATTTTCTTTCTTTTCTTGTATAGATTGTATACAAGGTCACTCTCAAATTGAGAGACTTCTTTCCAGATAGGGGAACCCATCCGACAATGGCTTCATCATGCTGACATGAAAAACTGGATGGACCTGGTCCATATTGATCAATAGCTATAGCTTATATGTCATAGGGTTAATTTTATCAATGATCAAGAGGGGACCATCATACTGCCTCATCAACTTAGAGGTAGTTCCCTGTTTTGGTTTGAACTGACATGGGTCCAACTTCAAGAGAACCCAATCTCCCACCTTAAATTCATGGTGTTGGCATTTTTTATCAACATACTTTTTCATTCACTGCACTGCCCTCTCTAGATGATATTTTGCTATTTCAACATTTTCAAACCACACTCTAAAAAATTCATCTACTAAGGGATGTCGACCCTACAATGAGAGGGAGACTATATGTGGGGCAATGGGTTGCCTTCCCATTACTAATTTTGTAGGAGAAAACCCAATAGCTGATGACTTCTAGATGTTATAACTTAGCTAGACAATCCCTAATATAAAAGGCCAGTTCTTTTGGTCACTACGAACATAGTGTCGAAGGTATTCATCAATGTTCTCTCAATGAGTGCCAAGGTTGTTTGTTGTCCGAGGTGCCCAGCCCACTATGTGTCATGGAATTCTCAGATTATCTCCTTACATAGGCCATCCTAATCCAAAACACATATCTAATTATCACGGAAAAAAAATAGTCCATCCCTCATTTTGAACTGTGGTGCTCACCCAATTTCTATCAACTTCATTAGATCAGTGATATGAGGATCTCTTTTTAAGCCATCTTGGATTTGAGCCAACAACACTTCATCACATTGAACATGTGAAGTTTGTGGCCTAGTGATGGAAAAGAGCTAGGAGGCAAGCTACAGACAGTGGCTCAATGCATCTGCCACCACATTCTCTTTCCCAAGACAGTAGGTCAATTGCAAATCAAATTCAGATAGCATGGCCAACCATCAAGCCTATTTGGGCCTCAGCTTCATTTGATTCAATAGATAGTTAGTGGCCAGATTATCTGTCTTCATAAGGACTTGACTTCCTAGCAATTAGTGTCTCCATGCTCTTAAGCAATAGATAATAGCAAATGTTTCCTTTTCATGGACTGTCCATCTCTACTCTACTTGATTCAGCTTTCAGGACTCATATGCAATAGGATGACCTTCCTGGAGCAACATGCCACCAATTGCATTCCCACTGGCATCAATATGAACCTCAAAGGGTTTTGAGAAATCAAGCAATGCCAACATTGGATGAGATGTTAAAGCTTCTTTGATCCTCTTGAAGGCTTGCTAATAGTTTGAATCCCACTGCCATGTGACTTCTTTCTTTTGCAAATTAGATAGAGGAGTAGCAATACCTAAGAAATTTCTAATGAATTTTTGCTAGAAGCTGGCTAACCCCATAAACTGTCTAACCTCGTGCACATTAGTGGGAGTGGGCCATTTGCGCACAACCTTGACCTTCTTCAAATTTGGCTTTACCTTCCCATACCCTACAAGATGTTCCAAAAATTTCAACTCCAAATAGCAGAATTCACATTTCTCTTTCATAATATATAGCTGATTTTCTTGTAGCTTCTTAAGGGCCAACTGTAGGTGGAGAACATGTTCCTCCATTGTTTGGCTATATATCAAAATATCATCAAGATAGACAATCATAAATTTTTCTACGAAGTGTTGAAATATCTCATACATCAAGGTACAAAATGTAGCTGGTGCATTGCAAAGCCCAAAGGGCATCACTGTCCACTTGCAGGACCCATACCGAGTTATGCATGTAGTTTTTTCTTCATCCCTTTCTACGATGCAAACCTAATAGTACCATTGTCAAAGGTCTAGCTAGTTGAAGTACCGATCCCTTGCCAATTAATCGAATAAATCTAAAATGAGTGGTATTGGGTACTTGTTCTTGATAGTGTGTTTATTCAGCAACTTGTAATCACAATAGAGATGCAGCATTCCATCCTCTTTGGTGACAAATAGCACTAGTGCCCCATAAGGGGATTTTGAGAGATAAATTTATCCCTTAGACATCAAACTCTCAAGTTGCTTCTTTAATTCCCCCAATTTTTGTCTTGTTAAGCGATATGGCCTTTGGATCAGTGGGTTAGTACCTAGCTGCAATTCTATTTTGTGATCCATGGCCCTTCGAGGTGGCAAACTACCTAGTAATTCAAGTGGCATCACATCTTTAAAATTTTCTAGCACCTATTCTATGCAAGGATCAATATTTTTTTAGGATCCACAAGCCTTAGAAGGATCACCCATTTGCATAGCTAGTAGAAATTTTCTTGTGGGATCCCTGGCCAAGTGATTCATCACCATTGGTGACACAATCTGGGGGTTAGAGTCCTCTCCCTTCCCAATCTGTGCTCCATGGGTTTGAACTAGGCATGTGGAGCTTTCATGTAAAATGAAGATTAGGTCTAAGTGTGGAGCTGTAAAAACTTTGGCCTTGCATAAAAATCCTTGCCCCAAAATAACCTGAAAGGTATCCATATCTAGAATTGAAAATCTAGAACTCCTTTTCATGAGCCCAGTTGAACTGGGACACTGCGACACACCCAGATCCACCAAAGGGATCTGAACTTGGCCTGTTTGTAGGAGGCTTGGATTGGTTCCATCTTTAGCTGCAAGTCTTTTACCATGGATGGGACCATGTATTTGTGACTCACCCCATTATCAATGAGGGCACTTATCTAACTTGAGCTCACAGTGATTGGGGCCAATTGAACTTGTTGTAAATTATTAAGATTAGTATTCTTGGAGTTTCCAACTCCTAACCTCTACTTAACCATGTTAGACAACTCCATCATAACTGCTAGCCTTCATTGTTCCCCCGATGTGTTTCCATCTGTATTAAAGGAATGGGTTGGGGTAATAAAAGAGTGCCATCAGTTGCTTCCTAGGAGCCTACCCTTGCCTATTTTCGGTCCTTCCTGAACTCAAGGGATAATTTCTCACTAGGTGGTTGCCTCGACACAAGAAGCATTGAATTAGCCCCTTAAAGGCACCTCCCACAAATTTTTTCTTCTTGGCCCCAGGTTGCAACTTGCTTCTAGTATCCTTCCATTTTTGTTGGGAGCCTTAGTTTCTAGAGGACCACCCATTAGGCAACTGCATTGCTGAACTGAAGGTGTTTTTACCTTTGATGAACCTTGTATCTATTCTTTGAGAGTGGGAGGACGTGACTTGCTTTCCCTTCCCAGGCTTACCCTTATCTGGCTTCATTACCTTGAAGTCTAGAAAAGTGCCAACAGCCACAATAGCCTCCATGAGGGAGTCAATGCCTCTTCTATGTAGTTCCATCTGTGTCCATGTTTGTAACCCATTTACAAACTTGAAAAAATGATCCTGATTCCCCATATCGAGAATTAGCAACATGAGTTCTTGGAAGCTATTGATATAATCTTTAAGCTTCCCTGAATGTTTTAGGGTCTCTAGCTTGGTTCTAGCTACCCATTCAAAGTTCCCAAGATGGAACTGTTTGATCAGTGCTACCTTAAATCTATCCCAAGTCTTTATCTTTTCAGTAGTAGTGCCCTTTTCTTGGGCACAAAAGAGGCTAAGCCACCATAGCTTAGCACTTCTGATGAGAAACTACGATGCTATAAAGACCTTTTTGGTTGTAGGAACACCCTCGATATTTAGGTACATCTCCACATCATGAAGGAATGCATCAATTTTAGCATCATTCCTCTCACCATCATAAGAACTCAATTCTTTAGCTTTCATACGAACCATTGGCACTAGCTCTTCTGCCAAGCATCTTGCTAAGGAGGATTTCAAGATGGTGTTTTCAATTTTCAAATCAAATAACTCTAGATTTACCCCCACTAGGGCCTCCAAAACTTTCACTCGACCAATTAGCTTCTCAACCAATGATGCTTTTGTTTGTGCCTCTTCCAAGGATCTAAATAGATCCTTGTAGAGGCTAATCATGCGATCTAAATGACCTTCCAAGATTAAAACCTTAGCCTCTACCAATTTCACCTTGTCTTTGGAGCAAAGATCCATCTTTTCATGGGGCAAATCAACATCTTGAAGAACGTGATGGATCGCCTCTGCATTTTCTAGACCAGGCTAGGCTAAGGCCTCATCAATTACCTTGACATGATCCCATAAGGTTTGAAACTTAGTTTCATCTTGACCAAGTTTTGTCTCAACCTCAATCTCTAGGTTTGTTTGGTCATCAACCATGTCACTATGTCAACCAAGCTCCATGTTGCTTAAGAGAGAGCCTTAGCACAAGGCCACACCAACAGGGAGAGTGGCTAGTAGAAGTTGAATATGGAAACCTCACAAACCACAAACCCTCTCACACCTTTACTGATAAAGTTTTACTAGTAAATCAAACTGTGAGGCTCTGATACCATCTGTAACAATGTTGTCTCTAGGAACATTGTTCGGCACCCCTAGAGTTCCCCCAAGCATATTTTGAATCAAGAAAAAACTCAAGAGGAGTACAGCTCAGCAATCAATAGTCCTGAAACACATGCCAACAAACAATGTGTTAGTGTTAGCATGGCCCCTAAGCAGTATTTCAATTTTGATAATCGCAATACGCTAACAAGCTAGATAGCACTCCCTTGCTCCACTCACGTGGACACCACGGGGACTACTAGTTGAATCCTCTAGATTCATCACCACGTACTAGTATTTGGTGTTGTGCTCCAAAGATCACACGCAACATCCCATAGCACGTCCCATGACACACTTAGTAAAAACACCCCAACGTAGAGTTGAACTATGTAACCCTCCCAGGTAAGGTCCTACCAAGTGGGGTAATGAGGTAGGTCATAGCCTCCTCTTACTAATGCATGGAATTTCCATGCCAGTATGATTCCAAAGACACAAGGAGCAAACGACCCCTTATGCCCCCACAGCCCCCGAACTGTGGGAGAGGTAGCAAGCCACCACCAACCTTACTACCTCTCTCACAATGATATTGTTTTTTGCTGGTCTTTATCTTTTTTACCTTATCCTTAAATTATTTTTTATTTGCTTTATTGTTTACTTTTAAATTTTATTTAAAAAAAAAGTAGTTTATTTATCCTAAAACTGACAATTATACTTTAAACAACTGTTTCTTTATACTTTTTTACATAAAATTTTTATAGTTTAAAATAAATTCTATTGCATTTCAATGAACCGTTAACCATAACACTATTTCTTTTCTCTTAAATACATTGCAATTGATACTATAATTAAAATAATTTGCAAGTTATTAGCAGTACAGTAAATGAAATGATTTTGATCCTGAAATAGGTAAATCCACATAGTGCAACCAAAAAGTATCCTCAATCAAAGGCAAGAATAGTATGATAATTATCTTGATGATTTTCCAAAAAATCCAAATTGATTTTTTTTTTTTTGTTCTCATTTTATGTTTTGAACCACCATAGTGCGTATAGAAGCCACGGTGGGAGAGGTAATCAATATGCTAGAGCTTGACAGTGACAAAAAGGTAGTGGCAGAATAAGTGAACAACATTCTAAATCTTTCATTCTAAATACTACTCAGAGTCTCAAACCAATTAATAAATGCAAATTCACCATTGCATGTTCACAGTCAAATAAAATCCTTAAAGTTGAACTAAAAATAGTGCAGGACTCTACCCCTCTTTCATCTAGATAGAGAAGCATAAGGCAAGATCCGATATTAGATCTACGAATAGAAGGATTTGCTGCCCCCCTTAAAATGGGAATAAAGAAAGGCCAAAGATGAGTTTATTATATTAACTTTTCTCTTGAAGAGATGGACTTTAGGAATAAGACCTTGATATTCTATGGAATATGAATTACAACAATTGAACTTTACTATAATAAGAAACTCTGACTCAAAGAAAAGAATCTCAGTAAAAGAAAGACCAATGAAGAGATAATGTACAAAAATGATCTCTAAATCTGCAGTTTGACCCATTTTGAAGAGGGAGGAGGAGTGCTGGTTGCAGATGTAGTGACTTACCACATAGAGTTGACAAACAATTTATGGTCATGGAGAGTGATGGAAAAGTGGCAGTAATGGCCACAGAGAGCGATTTAGTAGCATTTACAGCACAGGCCCCAAATGCTTCACCTGAATGTGTTGCTTATTGCCGTCCTCACCATAGAAGTGGCCCTAAATTTTTTCCCTCCATATTTGCTATTTTTCTGTAGACCTGCATTTAATTTATGACAAATGCACTAGTTGAGAATAAAGCATTGTATCCTTTCGTATCTTTGAAGCTATAAAATTAAAAAATAAAATCAAAGGAAATGAAACATGAGTCTGATAGGAAACATTTGGCCCAGCAAATTATGGTTACTGTTCATGGGTAACAGCGTTTTGAAATGTGATCCCATTTCTGCAATGAAAAATGCAAAACTTTAAGAATCCATTATGTTTCTGGCAACATAGCTTATAACCTCTATGCAAAAGGTTCAAACTTATAAACTTTTTGTAGTTACATAGACTCACAAGAAAAGGCCCTTCAAGGTTATCAAGGTTATTAGATTGGATGTGGAGCTTCCTCTTGGACTTGAGCATCCCAAACTCTTCAGGAATGTTGGCACTTCAAAAATTTGAACTAAAATCAAGCATTCTAATATACTTGAACCTCCCGTACTTTGTTGTAATGCCACCATACATCTCATTCTTCCATAAATTCAAATTTCCCAGAATCTCAAGCTCTAAAAGAGACTGAGAAGCACACCTCGTAGCACACCTCGTATAAAGAAATGATGTGGATCCAGCTTGATTACTCTAGATTTGTTGGAGCAAGAAACTCCTACCAAGTTGGAACACAGACCATCTGAATTATTTTCCTCCTTTGAAGCGGAGCAACGCTTCTACATATCCAGAAGAAGAAGATGATCCCAACAAAGAAATTCAAGTATAACCAAACATTCCAAACACACACAACAACAGAAATTGACACCCCCTCTTCTCTCCATGATATTTCTTAACCTTTCCTTGTATGTTTTCAACTCTCAAGAATGGATGTAGATTTAAAACAAGTTTACCACTGAGGTGGTAGCTAAATGGTCAATAGATAATTGAATTGGTTTAAAATACAATAAAAATAAAACAAAACAGTAAGCGAAAATCCGGTGCAGCAACCTTCTTCCATTGTTCATGTCTTTGCGAGTGAGATTTTTAGGGTATTTCCTAGCCATCAACCATGCATTGAGAGAAACCAAGAAAGCTAGAATAGCATATAATAACTGTTACTATATTGTGCAGCATGTAAATCATAGCATCTTAGTGTGGTCTAAGTGGGTCATGTTTTTAGGTCAAAAGAGCACATTATAATCGCGCTATTATAGTTAATGATGTTCCAACGAATCTGAAGTAGGAACGTGGTTTGGTTTACCAAGGAAATAGACTTGCTAGTTGGTTTACATGGAAAGCATTAAATTGAAATGCAGAACCAAAATTAAAAGATAGGTGGCATTTACACACCGAATGGCCTAAGGATTTATCGAAAGCATTTAATCTAAAATTATATTTAGATATTTCTTTCGGTGGCATTTACATATCAAATGGCCAAAGGATCTATGAAAAGAGTTAAATCTAAATTTCATTTAGAGAATTCTTTAACCAAACTATAGATGTGGAAAAAATGTCTCAACTTTCTTATGTCTTATATGAAAGGTCTACATGTGTAGACGTTTCAACAAGGGAGTTGTCTACGTGGGGTCCTTTCTCTCAAACGTTTGTTTTCTTTGGCCACGTTCTCACTATTTATCATTGGTATGTATATCATCTAAATAAATCACATGTTGTTAGTATGAACTTGGCCTACTTACATGGAATCCATGGTGTACCAAAGGTTGTGCTAGAAGATTGTCATCAAAATTGTTGTCAAGAGTTGCAACCTCTATTTTTAATTCTTTCACTAGGGCCATGTTCATGGTCACTCGATGCAATACCTAACATGTGTTGCATGGTGGAGATTGATTTTACACCTTGAAGCAACTCCACTGTAATATGATTTAATAAGTGAGAAATAAGATCATAAAATTGTATTTTCATAGCTCCTTTTACCATAGAACTAACTCTTGTATATTATCTTCTACAATCTACTTTATCTCTTTATCTATACCTCTTTTTCAATCTTCACTTTTAAAAGCTTTTCTTTATAGGAATGAAGGCAATAAGACATACCAATAGGCCATGACCCATAGTTTTAGTTCTTTTGAGCCTTTGTCTAAGATGAGTTTTCAAAATTTCTAGCATAGATTTGAATTTTTGTGTTTTCTTTTTGAGGTCATTATCATGGGAAACCTCTTGCTCTTTTTCTTCTTCATTGGCACAAATCAATTGATGCTCTTTAGCTTCATTAGTGATGAATCATGGTTTGCTAGACCCTGATATTGGGTACACAATATCGCAGCTTGAATACGATATCATATACATGATATCGTGATTCTTGTTGATGCGACACGGTTCACATAGGCCACGATATCTGGTACACGATATTGCAGCCGACGCGATATCACATCCCCGGCGATATCGCATACGCGATATCGCATCCTTCCCTACGATATCACATACGCGATATTGCAATCTACCGCCATGTCTATAAATAAGAGGCAGCTCTCCCTTGTTTGGGGATCCCAGTTTTAGAGTAGCGAAGCTCTGGCAGTTTGATCCCTCCAGAGTTAGATTTTTTCCCATGTCTGCCCGCAGTGTGGTGAATGTAATTATACGGTGTCTTTATTCGAGTGTGCCGTACTTGGACACGCACATGACCAGCAATAAAGATCGAGATTACTTCATCATTGCAGCATTCACTTAGTTTATTTATTTGTTATTTATTTAATGTTATTTATTGCTTTCATAGCGCGGTGTGAGTACGACTTGACTACGAGCATCTACGGGTGTGTACGGCTAGTTAAGGAATCGGTTACTCATCGCGATTAGTCTCTCACCCTTAAACTCCTAGAAGCAGAACGAGTACGACTTGGTTACGAGCATTTAAGTGTGACTGCTTGGTAGCCCAGTGGTGTAGCTAGGGGGATCTACGCTTGGTAACCCAGTGGCGTATTTGGGGTCTGCGCTTGGTAATCCCAGTGGCGTACCTAGGCCTATGCTTGGTAGTCCCAGTGGCAGTCGTGCACGAAGTCCAAGATGTGTACGGTTGATCAAGGAATCGGTTGCTCGTCGCACTTAGGCTAGATTAGATTTTCTTACCCTTTTCCTCTTAGCTTAGATTTAGTTAAATATTATTTTCCACTGCCATCAGGAGTAGCATTAGAATTAGAACACATCATACACCTCATCTAGACTAAACCATACGTGACATATGCAAAACTAGTCTAGATGGGAAGACAGCGAACTGCGACCTAAGGCTAACTATCTAGGTGCCACAACTAGTCCATCTGCGGAGTTCGACCGGATCGCGCGTGCGACGCTCGTTTCGTATGGTTGAGTGTAGGGGTACCTCGCCACTCATCATTGGCGCCGTTGCCGGGGATGGTGCTAGTTATCTAGATTAGTTATATCATACAAGGTCGCTGTAAAGAACTTAACGATATATCTCTTAAAAAGAAGTATTATAAAAAGTCACATAAATTCACGCACAACAATGCCTCTCCTACAAGATGATAATAACGCCACACTTAGTGAGGAAGTTCATTGGAGAACCAATGAGCTATATGACGATGAAGATTGGAGTATACAACCTGAAGTGGGAGTTTCCTATAAGAATGAACAAAAACAACGTCATCATAACACACGAAAGCATAACTTACCCGATGACGATGAACCCCCACTGGCCACTACAAGCTTAACGCAAATACAAGAGGCTGTTCGAATCTCACGTAGGCATCGTAAAGAGAGCCGACTACCCAGGCTCGATTTAAACAACTTTCCTAAATTTTCAGGAGGCTATGACTTAGATCCGCATCAACATTTACTAGCCTTCTACGATGCCTGCACATGGAATAACATTGATAACAGTTGGCAAAAACTGAAGCTCTTTCCTATGACACTCGTTGACCAAGCTAAAGTATGGTATAGATCGTTAAAACCAAATTCGATACGACGCTGGTCAACAATGGTAGAAGTCTTTAACGAAAAATATCAAACCTACGCAAGAGTGTCAGCCTTGAGGAAACAAATCCAAGGATGGAAACAAGAAAAACATGAACCCTTGGACATGGCCTTAGAAAGATATTATTCACTGTTAAACAACTGTCCAGGCCATGGGTTTTCCGAGGAAAGGCTAATGTACCATATCATTGATGGGCTACGTAATGAAACAAGAGAGACCTTAGGAACGTATGCCCGAGGTCAACTATACAACCTACGAACCCATCAAATCCAAGAGCTTATTAAGCGGGTAGCAAAAGAAGAAGGAGAAATAGCTACATGGGAGAGTGTTGAAAAACATCAACGGGACCAAAATCTTAACTCAACAAAGGTCCATGATCATAACAAGGAGAGATCAACAAATCTCAATGTGGAAACATCATCTTTGCCAATACAATGATTGTTAGAAGAAGCTGAGGCAAAGATTAATAAGATGTTGGAATGAATGAATCAAAAGTGTGGAGAATATATCAACACGATTGGAGATAGAGTTTTCACAACCCAAGAAGCAGGGCGAAATAATAGACATTTTGAAAAAATGAATGAAGGGAATAAGCGCTCAACTGCCAATCATGCATATGAATGCAACATATGCTTGTACAATCACCCCAAAGCTCAATGCCCCATACTGTTACATCTACAGGAACATTAGGGAAATACATTACATCCAGAGTTCATACAGAGATACTGTGTCAGACCACAGTGGCAACAATCCCAGTCGTGGGGGAGACCACCCTTAGATTGGAGGCACCCTTCATATTTTCCGAATCCAAACGCGTATCATGTTCAACACCCTGTTTCTTCAACTGGGCCACCACACTTTATCTCACCACAACACCATTCTCCACAATACAATCAGCCCATACATCCAACACAACCACCACCTTGCGCACCTTTCATTCCTCCTAACTTTCAACGTTCTTATCCTTTCCCTCCTTCCACAATGCCACCAACTGTTTCTAAGGTGTTTGTACCACCGCAACCCATGAACAACACTTGTGCTACTACTACTAACAATAGTGAAGAGCCTCCTCAACATCAAAGATGTCCTTTCTTTAAACACGACCATAGGAAGGGACAACATAACTCTAAGGCCATTGCATCTTCCAACACAGCGCAAGTCCAACAATGTGGTGCACCCTTACCTTCGAACCTAACGCCTCATGTAACTTCATCAGGGCCACCAACTAACACTCCAACAACCAAAAGGCCCAATGAACACAACCATGGGAGGCATCAGCCCAATCCTTGCATACCATCTAATGGTCCTAAACATCATAGTGGGTCAACTCGTTATCTAGGAACTACATCATATGAAGTGCCCCACTGTGTTTATTACAAAGTGTGTGAAATCCAAGGTGATAAGTATGGACCAACTTCAATATTTCCAATATGCAAGGATCCTCATTTTCTATTCATTAATCCTTGCCATACTCAACTGTTTAGTTATGGGGGGTATCCCCCATTTCAATAACAAGCAGGATTAATAAATATTTTTTTTTAATTTTCTTTAAGTTTTTACCTTTTTTTCCAGTTTTTCATTTTTCAACTTTTTGTTTTATCTTTTTTTTGTGTGTTTGTGCGTTTATCTTTTTCTATTTTTGTAAGTAATCTCATCTACGAATAAAACACTCATGTGGATCATTGGTGGAGATGTGTTCTATGTTATTAAATCATGAGTGATCAATTATGTGAAATAGTGAGCCCATTACACCTACTCATCCACTCTATAAATAAAGATGTTTTGTTCACGGGTACAATGATATTCTTGAAATTTCTAAACTTAAAATTAATTTTGTGTTCATTGTACCGAGAATGAAGAAGGATGGACCAAGAGGGAATGATTAGGATGTGACATCAAGGGGACTTGTGGATTCTCTTTGGTGACATCTGTGGGAGTTATCTTGCAATATGGTTGTACTAAGATCCTTATATATCTAATGAAAAATGGGAGTAAGAGTAATCAAAAGGGCACTCAAAAATCAAACGCTATTCTAGGGGGTCCCATTGGAAAGACATGCACCCATGCCTGAAGGTTGGCAGCTTCTCTGGATTCAGTAAAGTGAAAAAAAAAAGAAGAAAAAGGAGAAAGAAAATAAAGAAGTGCCATAAAATAAAAATCACTCCTCCCTTGTACTAAACACCAAGTGATCATACACCATGTTGTTATGGTACTCTCACAGTCGTTCATCATGGGATGAAACAATGAGATGTCACTGTTTAGAGGAATGGACTTGGTCTTGATCTTGGAATGATGGGTTAATGACACGTTAATCATGCTTTACACGTAGGATTCATTGTGCCTTGCGACAGTTACCTCATGTCCCGATCTCTACGATCCCTTTCTCTACTTCATCTCATCTCACTATTCATGTAATTGTAGCTTGTGTCCTGTGTAACATAAAATTTTCATATCATTCTGATGATATTTACATGTGTGTGTTTTCTGGAGTTAGTGCAGATTACATTTAACCCTTCTAGTGCCCACGGACACTTTAAGTGTGATTACACAAGGGCATAATAGGTTGAAACCTACTTTGGGGAGGACCCACTTGTGTAATTTTGTTGTAATCTTCATTAATTCTCTAAGCTAGAACACACAATTTCTTACCCTCCATTTAATTTTCATAAATTTCTTTCCCATTTATTAACCCTCAAAACTTTAACGTTCCAATGTACCATTACATTCCCTTTTCTTCATAACCGCCATAGTTTTAATTGTTAAATTCACATCCTTATCAATCAAAGTGCCTCTCGAATTCATGTAATTACCCTTGAATATATTAATCCTTGTCAATGTCCTCACTTTACACATTAATTTCAAGAAAAATCACCAAAAATTTGGTCTTTTTCAAGTGTCTCACTATAGTTTGGACGAGATATCACATACGCGATATCGCGTCCCACGTGATATCACGTACGCGATGTACCATACGCGATATGGCATCTCCTTTTCGTATAAATAGGAACCCCCACCGCAACACTTAGCTTCATTTGGCATTTACGCGGGGGGAATTTTTGAATTTTTTCTCTGCAACTTGTGATTGCCTGACCCTTGCTTTTTCAACTATATCTCGTGCGCTAGTACTCCGATTTTAATTCCGTTTGAACCTGCTTGAACCCGGAGTGTTCAGTTTAGTCGTGGGGGAGAGACACTTACTGAAAAGTGCCTAACTTTTTTGAAATTTTTCATCTCCCAAAGGACATCAACTAGGGTAATTAATACTAACACTTAGCAAAATTGTGCCAACAATCATATAACCTTAAGTATACCGGGAGCTTAACTTGACATTCCACCTAAGTCATAGGACCCATTATCATACTTTTTGGGCACAATCACACAATAACAAACGATCTTTATTTAAGGAAATTCATAAGGTATAACTTGATTTCCTAAACAACCTTACTAATGTTGGCCCATGTGATTGCAGATGGCCCCGAAATGCTCCCAGCAGAAGAGTCTGACCCGAGGTGGAGCGAAACAACCTAGGACAGGTAGAAGGCAAGGCCCTGCCAAACAACATAACGAACAGGAGGTACACTCATTCAGCATCCATCAAGAAGAACCTCCTACCAGATGATCTGGGCAGGCAGAAGGAGGAGCTATTGCGGCTGAACTGGGACAACAACTCACGTTGCCCCTGGAATGTGTTTAGGCTATCCACATGAAGTCCATAATTTCTTCGGTGATTGTGGAACTCAACTT
>MNCI01025188.1:10332-43138 GCA_015680685.1 Gnetum montanum | reverse complement strand
AAAAAAAAGGAGAAAAGTGAGAATTCAAAGCACACCCCTTAGACATAATAAAGCAATATGAGCTACAAGCACTAGTTATGAAACTAGAAAGACATGTTACCTATGCCTGAAGGTTCCCTCTAACTAAGGCCCTTTCTCACTTCTTACTTCTCCAGCTTACTCTCCTTGGGATGGTGGTCACTCTTTGTGAAGGCATTCTTGTTACTTCAAGAGGATGGATTGGCCAGGTGTATTGATGCGAGATCACTGAATGTGGTTGGTTTAAGTCTGGATTTGGGATGAAGTTCTACTCAGTCATCTTAACCATGAAATACACAAGGAGCTTTACACAACCTTATTCTTGGGATTCCATTCCATTCTCTCCTCTTCATCTTTCTTCCCATTTTCACCTCATTGCTAATTTTATCATTAGTCCATTCTGGGTTGATGCATTGTTTTTCTTTGGTGAATTCTTGTGGCTAATTTTTAAACTCTTTCTTCCNTTTTTCTTTGGTGAATTCTTGTGGCTAATTTTTAAACTCTTTCTTCAAAATGAAATTCCTCGAGCCTATGGATTTTTTGGTTTGTGGATTTGTCAAGGCATAAAAGGCATGAGCCTACTTTGGGGAGCACCCACTGGCATCCCTTTTTGATGCAATTGTTAACTTCTTTTTCTTAAACATTTCTTGCAATCAATCATTTCTTGTTTCATCCCCATCCATGACATCCATTTTATTGGCATTTCCATTGATATTTTTCATCTTTCTTGTTCCTCATGTTTTTCCATATTATAGCTACCAAAGGTTCACTCTTAGTCGTGGGGGCCTTGGCACAAATTTTTTAATTTTTTCCATTTTACTAATTGCCTAACCACTACACCTTAGGTAGTTACTAGTGATAAATCTCCAAACGAGTTTCTTCCATATCCACAACTCAGCCAATGCGCTTCATATCAAGGCAAGGTATCAACTACATTGTGAATTATCTATCCTTGCTCATTTGTGACTGTGTTGTGTGTGCAGATGGTGATCATACCAACAATAGACTAGGCTTTGAGGAAGCACTTAAGATGGACCAGAACTAGAGCATTTACTAAAGGAGCAAGTCTGGTGGCATGGCTATGAATAAACAATGGAAGGTGCAATCTTAGCATTGGTGGCAACATGATTCATTTTCTTTCTCTCTCTTTCTCTACAAGATGCTAAATAAATGCTTAGATGTCATTTATGTACAAGTTTTCACCACAATGGTCATGAACACTAATGTTGTAATATGCTTATTGATCTGTTCACTAGGCATGTTGAGTCTATCATCCCATTCCACCATCAATTGTCAGTTAGTCAATAATCCCATGCCTTCCCAATATTTTGTAAAGAATTTGTTTCTTTTCTTCTATACCTGAGGATGAGTTTTCATTTAGTCGTGGGGGTATAATGAGAGTAGTTACTCTAATTATTAGAGCGGTTACTCTAGCGGGTACTCTAGTGGTTACTTTAGCAATTACTCTAATTATTAGAGTGGTTACTCTAGTAGTTATTCTAACTATTAGAGTGCTCTAGCAGTTTCTTTAGCAGTTATTTTAATTATTAGAGTAGTTACTCTAATTATTAGAGTAGTTGCTCCCAGGTCTATAAATACAGTGCCCAAGCACACAATTGGAAGGAAGTCTTTTAGCAGTCAAGTAGTGAAACTCTTGTAGTCTGTTTAAAAGTTAGAGTATTTTCCAAGTGCCCACAGTAGGAGGTCTAAGTGCAGATGGATCTTTATTTGAGCATTGTGTACCTAAGCACACCTTGTATACAGCAATAAAGACAAGCTCTTTGATTCATCCTTGTAGCACTTGAGATTTGTTTTCTTACGTATTGTTGTTATTTTATTTTCTTATGCATTTATTTTATTTTATTATATTTTATACACTTTACATTTCTGTTATTAGCACAGTAATTCATTTTAATCAATTAATAAAATCATTAAATTACACAACCAAGACCACTTCTAGCATATGTGTAATGCTTGGTAACCCAATAATAATTAGTGTTTGGTAATCCAAGCAGTGTTGCACTAGTTCAAGATGTGTACAGCAAGTGGGAATGGATGCTGGTATTAGAATTAGTTAGAACTTAGTTAATGAGTAGTTAAGTTAAATTAGTCACCTAGTTATCTCTCTCTTTCCCTATTACCACACGACATAAAGACATAAAAGATATAAAATTCATATGCCTCAAGCTTACTTAACCATACAATCGTGACATACAAGTAAGTTTAGGAAGATAACAGTTAATCAACCTATCCTTGTTCCACAAGGGCGCATAAGCACTTAGTCCTTGAAATTCAACTGGATCGTGTGTGAAACTNAAGCACTTAGTCCTTGAAATTCAACTGGATCGTGTGTGAAACTCTCGTATTCGTATGGTTGAGCATAGAGGTACCTCGCCACTCATCACTATGATTTAGATCCACAACATCATTTACAATTCTTCCATGATGCTTGTGTGCTTAATAATGTGGACAGTAAATGGAAAAAGCTTAAGCTCTATCCTAGGATACTAATTGATAAAGTTGAAGTGTGGTATAGATCATTAGAACCAAATTCAATCAGATGATGGTCAACCATGTTGGAACTTTTTAATAAAAGATACCAAACCTATGCACAAGTGTCTACCTTGAGGAGAAAAATGTAAAGATGGAAACAAGAATAATAGGAACCCTTGGACATGGCCTTTGATAGATACTATGCCTTACTAAATAAATTTCTAGGTCATAGATTCTCTAAGAAAGAGCAAATACTCCACATTATAGATGGGCTTAGTAATGAAACAAGGGTGAACCTTGGAAAGTATGCTCGAGCATAACTACATAAGCTCCAAGCCCACTAGGTCAAATAACTAATAGAGCATTTGGCAAAAGAAGAAAGATAATTATTTAAATCAAAGAATTTCAAAGCATTTGAGCAAGACCCAACTCTAGAAACAACAAAGGTTCACAACTACAAGGAAGAGGAAGCAACCAATTTAAAAAAGGTGATATTGTCACAACCTTTGCCAATACAGAAATCAATAGATGAAATTGAGGCAAAGCATAACAAGATGACTATATGGGAAAATGAACAAAGTATGAACTTAGAAGACACTATCAGGGAGAGGGTCATCCAAAATAAACCTGGCAATTGAAATAGACAGAGGACACATAAATCAAAAATAGTTAAGAACACTGTTCGACAACCAGGAAGAATTGCTAAGGGTAATGAGGCCAAAGGCTCAACTATAGATAATTAGGATGGATGTGATGTTTATTTATATGACCACCCAAAGGGCCATTGCCCATTCTTGTCACATCTATATGAGCATCGCTTAGGGAAGCTGCACCCAAACTTTGTACAAAGGTATTGGTTTAGATGCATCCCTGTTCCACAAGGTGATTATGGACAACCCCAAAAGCCATTGTACTATCCTGAGGGGAGCTATTACCAACTTCAACACTTTACTCCACCGTAGTGGCAAAACTCATAGGCATGGGAAAGGCCACCATCTAGTTAGCCACATATTCTACCAAAACCAAATGCCTACTACATTCAACATCCTATTTCTCCAAGTAGTTCTAAATCCTCTACCTCTAATCGCCATTATCACTCTTCCAAGTACCATCGACTTGTGTCTTCTATTGAGGGATCATGACTTCATACTTCTCCTCACCCTTGGTATTCTCATCCTTCACCTCCTTCTACACTACCATCAAATGTATTAGATGGTTCTACACCATCATGCCAACCAACAAATATAACTTGTGCTACTACTATTAATGAAAGTAGGTTACCCATGCAACATTGGAAGCATCCCTTTGTTAGACATGATCATAGAAAGAAGAATCACACTTCCAAACCTACTCCATCCTCTAAACTAGCCCAAGGTCAACCTGGTGCCACACCTTTCTTAGCTCCATCAATAGCCCCTATCATTATACTTAGGCCTCCACCTCACACTCCAACATCCACACGATCTAGTGAATTCACCAATGTGAAGGAACACATAGATGCATGCATACTGCCATATAGTCAAGGATGTCATAGTGGGCCAAATGTCCCTCATAATGTACACACACCATCTAACCTGCCCCACTATGCTTTCTATAATCAAGTGTGTGACCAATGATTTCTCTACCTAACCACCATACCACCAATAGACACCTAGTGGTTGGGGCATGAAGGGTACCTAACATTTCATACATGCATGAATCCTATTCATCTACTTCTTAATCCTAGCCATGACTAAATGTTCAATCATGGGGGTCACCCCCCATTCTAATTTCTAGAATTCTTAAGTGTTATTTTATCTTTCTTTTACTTTTTCTAATTTTTATTTTTAATTTTCCTTTGTAATCTTAGTTGTGAATAAGTTGATCATGTTTCCCATTAAGGTTAGGTTTTTCTCTATGTTTCCTAGTCATAAGGGACTAATCATTCAAACATTTAGACCATGACATCCATCCACCTATTCCATTAATAAGAGGTTCATGCTTTGGTCACAATGGTAATCTTTTTCATCATCCAACTATAAATAATTTGATAATCATTATGTCTAGAGAGATGAGTGAAGGACCAAGGTGGAATGAAAAGGGTGTGACATCAAGGGGATTCATAGATTCTCTTTGGCTACTTCTGTATGTTCTATTGTGTTGCTAAGGCTGTAACTATATCCTTGTAGATCTAACAAAAAATGGGAGTAAAAGCAACTCAAAATGGCACTAAATAAGCTTTCGTGGATTCGACTAGAAAGACATGTACCCATGCCTGAAGGTAGGTGACTTCATAGAGCCATCAAAAACAAAAAGAATAAATCATAATAATAAAAGTATGCCACCGTAACGCTCCTCCATTTCTCCTCCCTTGAACAAAATGCCAAGTGATGTTACTCCTTGAAACTCTGGTAGACTTATGGTTGTTTGTCGATGGGATGAAGCCATGTGATGTCACTGCAATGTGGTATGGACTTGGTTGGAAACTTGGAAAGCCAAACACATGGTTATTTAACCACTAATTACACACAAGATTCCATTTTGATCATCATTAGAAACCTCATGGCCCAATTTCTATGATCCCTTCTGCAGTACATCTCATCTTGTTATCCAAATGTTCATAACTTGCGGTTGGTGTAATGTAGAGTTATTATCTAAACTCGGTGATTGTAGCATGTGTGTTTTTTTCACATGTATATGTTGCATTCAACTTCTCTAGTGCCCATCGACATTAGAGGTGTGATTCCACAAGGGCATCATAGGCTAGAGCCTACTTTGGGGAGGATCTACTTGTGTAACTTTTGTAACTTGTCCCTATTATACATGACCACATTATTTTACACCCTCTGACTACTCACCTAAGTGAACTATCCTTTCCCTTATCATTTTAATCAATCATTCCTCAACAATTACTATACACCCTTAATCCTAGCCCCTTTTCACAAATTTTAGTATATGACTCCACCATGACACACTTTTGGTGCCTTAAAATTAAATTTCCAAATGCCCCAAACCTTCCAATTTAATCTCAAATCCTCCATTAAATATCAAAAATTCATTATTTCCACTCAATCCCTACATTCGGTGCATGTCGGTGGGGACATGATATCGCATACATGATATCACGTTCAACCCAATATCGGATATGCGATATCGGGTCTTGCCTACCTATATATAGTTATAACCCCACCTACTTCAATGTTCATTTCCTTCATTTGCCACTAGGGAAGTTGAAATTTTCCTTTGAAACTTAGAGCTTTACCTCTCCATCTTCCAAGTGCAATATATAGCTCCCTAACATTCCAATTTCAATTCTGTCTAATTGTATTTGAACCTAGACTGTTCCACTTAGTCGTGAGGGGGTACTGCAGTAGGAAGTCTGCATACTTTTTTCAAAATTTGCTATCATTCGAAGGATATCATAGGGGTAAGAAATTTAGTATTTACCAAAACGACATTTTATATTTAAATGTCAAGTTAATTTTCATCAATCACCTAGGCCATCCAAATGATTGTAAGTGCCACATGTAAAGAAATTGACAAAACCCAACGATGTAAGGTCAACAATAACACCTTTTGGAGTCACTTCTCAGAAATATTTCTAACTCTAAAATCACACTACATAATTATGGACTATTAACTAAGGCAATGAGTAAGGTATGAGTTGATAAAAATTTCTCTATACAACGTTAGTAATAGTTGATTTTTGTGTGATTATAGATGGCCCCAAAAAGAAGAGATCGAGTAGGACCTTCGCAAGGAGTAGCTAAACACCCGAGAGGGAGTAAAGACTAGGGACCTCACATAGAACATGCAAAGTAGAAAGCACACTCATCNCACCCGAGAGGGAGTAAAGACTAGGGACCTCACATAGAACATGCAAAGTAGAAAGCACACTCATCTAGCATTCATCAGGAAACCCCTATGATAGTGCAATCTAGCCACATGAAATGTGGAGAAGTTAGAGCCCAAAAATAAGGGCAACATCTCACATTGTCCCCAGAATGTCTCCAAGCTGTTCAGGAGAAGTCCACCTTCTCATTTGTGATCATGAAGCTCAATTCTAGGCCTTTCACTGAGTTTGCC
This sequence comes from Gnetum montanum, assembly GCA_015680685.1. Lineage (NCBI taxonomy): Eukaryota > Viridiplantae > Streptophyta > Gnetopsida > Gnetales > Gnetaceae > Gnetum > Gnetum montanum. The sequence continues at coordinate 36,562 of MNCI01025188.1, read as the reverse complement.
CCTAAACCAATGAAGACTCAACTTAAGGCATCTCCATTGTGGCCCATTCTCTCAGAAAGTGGTGACTAGTATTTGGGTGAGACATACCAATTTTGGCATAGCAAGGAAGAAGGCACCATTGCCAATGTAGGTGGCATTCTCATTGATTTCTCTGTAAGTGCCTTTGTAGAGGCCTTCAATCTTCAAAATGAAGAACTAAAGGTTGCTCATCTATCCACTCACTCAGATGTGAACACAAGGAAGTTATGGTTGAAATGGGCTTAAGACAAAGAAAATAAAGCTTATGGAGAATTGACCCTAGAAGAGAGGATTTACTTCAAGATTGGCAGTTATCATATTTTCCCCACCAAAGGCTTAAATAGAATATCTACTTATGTAGTGTGGGGTAGCGCAATTTTGATGGAAAAATTTAATGCAAATTTGCCCCATTTATATTTGATGGAAATACTAAGGTGATTTGAAGAAAGAAAGATAAGGAAGCTTGCCTTGCCTTTCCCTTGTGATGAGTCCTAATATCAAACCCTCAATATTAGGTATGCGATATCGGGGTCAACCAAGCGACATCAGATATGTGATGTCAGAACCTGTCTCATTGGCTATAAATAAGAGGTAGGTGCACTTGGTTTTGGCATTAGTTTTTAGTTCCTTAGCTAAATTCTAGCATTTTTTCCTTTCTAAAGTTAGAATTATTTCTAAGTGCCCATGGTAGGAGTCATAAAGTGAATAGATCTTTGTTCAAGCATTGTGTACCTGAGCACACCTTAAGTTCGAAAATAAAGATGAACTTTGTGATAAGCCTTGCAACATTTAGAATAGCCTATTTATTATATTTAATGTTATTTACAGTTATTTAATGCTTTCATTAGTTAATTGATGTTTTTTTCATGGAATCATTAAATTTCAACAAGTAATCACACTTAGTGTGACCACTTCGAGCATACGTTGAACATTTGGTAACCCAGTAACGACTAGTATTTGGTAATCCCAGTAGTATTCCATTGGTTCAGGATGTGTCCAAAAAGTGGGAATGGATGCTGATGTTAGGACTAGTTAGAGAATAGTTAATTAGTTAAATTAAATTAGTTATTAAATTACTCATTTCTCCCCTTTAAGCACCTTGAATAGAAAACATAAAAATCATATACCTCAAGTTTACTTAACCATGCAATTGTGTCTTACAAGTAAGCTTGGGAAGACAACAATAGCATAACTCACCCTTATTCTAGGTAAGTGCATAAGCACTTAATCCTTGAAGTTCCACTGGATCACATGTGAACGCTTGTATTCATATGGTTGGGTGTAAGGGTACCTCACCACTCATCATTGGCATCATTGCTAGGGATTTTATTGTTTGTGCACTCATTATAACTTAGGTAATCCTTCCCATCATTGGAATGAATGCTTAAAATTAACTATCCTATAATCACTAAAAAAGGGTATTGCACACTGAATAATTAATCATGTCTTCTTCTTCTTACAAGAGTGCTTCACAGACTAAGTCTAACACAATGAATAATCGGAGGTGGAGTACACATAATGATCCATGAGTGGCCCAAAAGTTTTGCTCATCTTGATGAGTATGTACTAGATTTTACCTTTATCCTCCACCAGGATGAACAATTATGATGGCATGATTTAGAAGGTAACACAGTGTTACCTCCCGATCACTAAATCCCAAGCATGCTTCTTCATGCCCTCACACGAATTGGTATGTAGCACCGATAATTAGAGTACATTGTGCATGAGCAAGATTCAAGAGATTATCAATCCACAGAGGCACAACGTTAGAGGGATTTGCAATAGGAGAGACATTACAAATCCATGAAGGGGAAGTGGTCTCAAGATGTCCCATATTTCCTAAGTGAAAATGAGGGTGGTGAACCTACCTCGAGAGATTTTCCACAAAACAATGTTCCTCTCATTGACTTTGGTTAAGGAGTTTTGTATCATAATCTTCACTCAACTATTCATAACCTAGGTTCTGATACTAATGGACACAAAGGGTCTGAAAAAGGAACATGAACATGTGACAATAACAAATATTCTGATCATAACCATGGCCAAGGCCATGACCACCAAAGAGAAAGTGACAAGAACCATCATGGTGCCAGTCCTCCTTCCTCTTCACCTTCATCATCTCTTTCCCCCTCTCCTTCATGATCTAAATGTAGTCACAAAGGAAAATACCATGAGGATAATGGTAAGAAAAATAAAGATCATAGACAAAATAGTCAAGAAAAGGGATGAGGGAATTCTATAGAGATACACCATGGAAAAACGGAGAGTAGGGAATAGCATAGGCATCATAGATGCCATAGACAGTATGATCATGATGAACCCCTACTCACCACCTAAAGCATGTTAGATATAACAGAGGTTATTAGGATTTTGACAAGGCATCAAAAAGATAGTAGGATTAAAATACTAGACATGAACAACATCCCATGATTTGAAGGGGGATACAATGTTGATCTTGAAAATCATCTACAAGCATTTCATGATGCATGTTTCTTGCAAAATATATAAAATGAGTGGAAAAAACTACAGTTGTTTCCACAAAAACTGATCAAGGAAGCGGAGAACTGGTATTAGTCCTTAGAACCAGAATCTATTCATCAATGGAGTACCATGTTAGAGCTATTCAATGATAACTATCAAATGTACTCTCGAGTGTCCAACCTATGTAAGAAAATCCAAGGATGGAAACAAGGAGGACACAACCCCTTGGATGCTACCATGGGCTGATATTATGCATTATTACAGCATTGCCTTGGCCATGGTTACTCACAAAGGGAACAACTTCACCATCTCATAGATGGGCTTACGTACAAAATGCAAAGAACCCTTAGGACTTATGCCCAAGGAAGGCAATCTAGCTCAAAGCTCAATAAATACAAAGATTTTTGGAGTAAGTTTCCAAAGAAAAATGTGAGTTGAGGAAAAGTGTGGAAGAGTACAACAGGGATCCTTCCCTCTGAAAGAAGGAAATTAGGCTTTGTGAAAATGAAGAAGAGTCACCACTTGAAGAGATGATGAATAGGAAGACTTTTACCATTCAAAAATGTATATCAAAAGTATTGGCAAAGGTAGATCAAATGTGGAACTTCCTAGATGACAAATTTCAAACTATCCTGAAAATATTAGAGGAGTCTAGAGAACCAAGTAGTAACCGAGAGAGAAGGAAAAAGAGAGAAGCTATGTATGCACGTAACAAAGGTAAGGGCATGGTTGCCGTCATTGAAGAGGTTTTGGATTTAGATTTAGACAATGATGGTGGATGTGAGATATGCCAATATGACCATCCTAAAGGATGTTGCCCAGTAGTGTCACATCTACAAGAGTCTAGGGTGTATACACTAAACTCATGATTAAATAAATGGCAAACACCAAGAAGATTACCTTATCCACAAGGTAACCCAAGGTAGTTCCACCAACCTTTGGAATATTATCTAAGTGGAGCTCCCCCACAATGGAATGCACACTATCAATGGTGGCCACATCCACAATCATGGAGAATGCCACCACCACAGCAACAGTACCCTTAACATCAACTTGATCCATATGGGTATTACGTTCAATAGTCGATCTTTCCTCATGACTCTACTAGCCACGTTACTCTTCAACCTCACTACCAGGCCCTTGAGTACTATAGAACTTCTTCTCCTCAGGGTGATGTTCCACATGCATAATATCTTTCTCATCCATCTGCATCCCTTCCACCCTCAGATCCATTACCACCTGCTATAACTATGTAGGGAGAGCTTCCTGCCTAGCTACAACAATGTAATGCTATAATGGCTATCAATCCTCAACCTACTATTGGTTCAGACAATTGCATAAAGAAAAGATCTTTCTTTAGAACCAACAATCTAACCAAACCCTTACAATCACAAGCGGCTAGTTATCTGAACACCTCATCATTATTCGAATCTTCAGAGCTTCCTTTGAACCAAAAATCGCATTCAACACACACAGTCATGTTGACTCATGCCATCACCAATTGGATTAAAGCTTTTTATATTCCTAGGAAATTCTCTAATCCTGGGAGTCCTCTTATTTATTTACAAATCATTGATAATGAGCCTTGCAAAGCTCTTTTGGATTTAGGTTTTGGTGTTAACTTAATCTCTTAAGAAATGTATAAAGCCTAGAACTTGCCTCTGCTAAAGAAGCATAACATTCATTTAGAGTTGGCCAACTAGTTGATTATAATTCCATTGGGACTAGTGAAGGACATTGTCACCACTATTTGTGGGTGGTCATATCCAACTAATTTCCTAGTGATTCAAGTTAACAACTGCAATGAGGACTTCCCAATCATAATGGGAAGAGCATGGCTAAGTGTGATTAATGTGTGCCTAGGCATACATTATCTTTCCTTAGATATATCAAAATAAAATGCATTTGGGAATATCAAGAAAAAAAAGTTCCATGCATCACATACAGTAATATAGGATGCAACTGCGTGCAAAAGTCCTAGTTTGTACAACACTTAAAATTGCCTACATGCAACTAGTATGCACAAGTGACTAACATACAAAGATGCGTGTATGTAATAGCAACAAGATAGGAAGGCACCTAGTGGCTAACAGTTGACCAAGAAAGTAATTTAACCTTATGCATGGAACCAACTGAGAGCTTAACTTGCACCTATATCGATAGCATAGATGCATTAGAGCAAGTCCACTACCAACTTCCAAGTACCGACACCGAAAATATCAATTGGAGGAAGTTGGAAATCCCTGACAAGTTTAAGCAAGAGCCCATTGAATTAAAACCATTTCCCACTAGTATGGAATATACATTTCTCAAGAATGGCAAAATGGTAATCATTAATGCTAAGCTCGCTCCTCAAAAAAAAAAGAAAGACTACTGAAGATGATAAGCAAATGGTCAAAAGCCTTTGCTTGGTCATATCTTGAATTAATCGGAATAGATCCTAGGATATTTCAACATAGAATTTACATTGACCCCTCTATGAAGCCTCAATGATAACCACAAAGACTATTGAACCCAAATATTAAGTAAGTAGTTAAAGAAGAAATCGAGTAACTTTTGAAGGTCAGTTTCATCTACCCCATTGCTAACAGTGAATGGGTTAGTCCATTAATCATTGTGCCTAAAAAAGGAGGTAAATGCAAGGTGTGTATAAACTTTAGGTTGTTAAACATGGCAACATTTAAAGACCATTTTCCATTGCCATTCATTGACCAGGTCTTACATACCATTACAGGGCATTGTCATTATAGTTTTTTGAATGGTTATAGTGGGTACAATCAAATTCAAATAGCACCAAAAGATCAAGCCAAGACTACATTCACAAGTTCTTAGGGGACATTTTCATATAGGAAGATACCATTTGGCTTGTACAATGCCCCAACAACATTTCAATGTTTGGTTCCAAGTATATTTCGGCAGCAAATAGGCAATGGTATGGAGGTCTTTATGGATGATTTCTCCACCTACGGAGTAGACTTTGAACAAGCATTGAACCAATTAGAGTAAGTACTGAAATGATATGTCAAAAACAACTTAAGGCTCAATTGGAAAAAAAAAGTCATTTAATGGTCCAAGAGGGCATTGTATTAGAGCATAAGATTTCACAAACGGGATAGAGGTAGATCTTGAAAAGATTAAAGTCATCGAAGGAATTACTCATGAACCTAAAACTATAAAAGATATCTGATCATTCCTTGGACATACTAGCTATTATAGACACTTCATTGAGAACTTTTCGAAGATTGAAAAATCATTGGTAGAATTAATGAAAAATGACATATCCTTTGAATGGACCAAGGAATTTGAGCTAGATTTCCAAACCTTGAAACAGAAGCTCATAGAAACACCCATTCTACAAGCTCCTGACTGGACCAAACCATTCTATATAATAACTGATGAATCCAATTTTTCTTTAGGAGTTGTACTTACATAGTTAGATGACCAAAAATGTCCCTATTACATTCACTATGCAAGTCAAAGTATTGCTGGTGCACAACTCAACTACATCACAATAGAAAAAGAATTAATGGTTGTGGTGTTTGCACTAGACAAATTTATGCACTATGTAATAGGCTATAAGGTATTTGTTTACACCGATCATAGTGTGACTTAATTCCTTATGAATAAACCGACAGTAAGCCCTTGTGTCATACAATGGCTTATGATCTTGCAAAAGTACAATATCACAATAATAGATCGTAAAGGCACCAAGAATGTTGTTGCTGATCATTTATCTCGGTTACGATGGGACAACAAAGAGGATGAATACCCAATTTCTAATTGCTTCCTTGATGAACTCCTCTTTGTAGGTGTAATAAACAATCAATAACCCACAGATACAAACTAGTATAGTAGCATTCTAACTTATCTTCTCATGCAAGAAACACCATAAGGGCTGGACGTTAAAAAGAAACAATAGTTTCTCCACCAAGTCAAACAATTCATGGAAATCAATGGACACCTTTACAAGGTATGTCCCAATGGCTTGGTGCAATAGTGTGTTCTCGACATAGATCAATTGCAAGTTCTCCAAGATGCTCATGAGGGCCCTTGCTGGGATAAAATCTTGCTTGTAGGATATTATTGGCCTACATTGTTTTATGACACCCATCATTTTGTCCAATCTTGTGAGTGCTACCAACATGATGGGGGAATGATTGTTAGAATGGAGGGTCCACAATAATGGATTCAACCCTTAGAACCCTTCGATATATGGGGAATTTATTTTATGGGGCCTATTACACCGATGTCCAATGAAAAAGCATACATTGTCATTGTTGTTGACTATTTTACAAAGTAGGAAGAAGCAACCACTATTACTAACTATACGTCATCTACTACTGCATGATTTTTTGAACAACAAATTGTAAATAGGTTTGGTGTGCCTCGTGCACTTATTTCTAATAATGGTACACACTTTATAGGTGTGACTTTTTGAAAGTTGATGCAACGCTTAGGATTTGAGCATAAACTAACTACACTATATTACCCTCAAGCAAATGGTCAAGCCAAAGTCACCAATAGGGAAATACCAAAAATCTTGACATGAACTATTAGCAAGTATAGGCAAGACTGGAGCATCAAACTGAATGATGCTCTTTGGGCCTACTACTCCACATGGAAACTCCCTATAAGCTATTCTCCCTATGAGTTAATGTACGGTAAACTTTCAACACTTCCTATCCAAGCTAAGCTCCATACACTATTGATAGCATGTGACCTTAACCTTGACCTCAGTCTAGCACAAAAGGAATTACTAATGAATCTTAACTTGCTAGATGATAATCGATTAGCTGCCCTATCATCCAACGAACTACACAAGGACACAATATCATAACTTGAAAATTAGAAAATTTCAATACCAACCAGGAGATAAGGTTCTTTATTAGAATCCTGCACATGTGCCATAATGAACTAAATTTCAAACGTTGTTGAAAGGACCTTATATAATTCATGAAAATTTTCCTTTAGGGGTCATGATAATATATAAACTTGAAAGCCTAAATGAAAAATTATTGGCTAACATCTAGTAAACCAAACCTTTCCATGAGCTTAAAATGGCTAGTACTAACACTACCTCTATAAATGGACAACCCTGCTCATTATTTCAGATCTCCTCCTTTCAACTTAGTTGTGGGGGAGATGACCACCCATGCTAATTATTCTAAGCCCTCAGTTTCTTTTATCTTTTATCATCCATCGATGGTGTAAAACAAAAACATTATCTTTTGTCATCCATTCCTCCATTCAACTCTATGGTATCCCCTTATTTTGGAAACATGTTGTCCCTTTTTCTAAGCAAACATATTAATGAATTGGTAGCTTGGTATTCTTCAAACCAATGAAAGATTTAAATTGATTGAAAAGGGTGTGACCTCAAGGGGATTCGACATAGTCATGCTAGCCATTCTCTTAGGTTCTTGGATGTTTTTCATAAGTTTCCACCATTCCACTATCGACTAACATTAGATAGTTGAACAAATCAAATAAGTCTTTGCATGGTGTGGTTTCCACATAAAGAAAAAGAGAGAGAGAGAGAGAGAAGAAACACAACTGGTGGGAATTCAAAGCACACCCCTAGGCACAATAAAGGATCATGAACTACAAGCATTGGTTATGGCACTGGAAAGACATGTTACCCATGCTTGAAGGTTCCCTATAACTACGGCCCTTCCTCACTTCCTACTCCTCTATTCTTCCTTTTTCAGAATGGTGGTTACTCTGTGGAAGCATTCTTGTTGCTTCAAGAGGATGGGTTGGTCCAGTGTGTTGATGCAAGGTCACTGAATGTGGTTAGTTTAATCTAGATTTGGGCTAGATTTTATCAAGTCACCTTAACAACATAATACATTAGGAACTTTACATAACCTTGATTTTTGGATTTCATTCCATTCTCTCTTCTCTTTCCATATTACTTTTCTTGTCATTTTTATGAGTAGTCCATATCTTGATCAATGCATTGTTATCCTTTGGTAAATGTTTGTGGGTGAATTCTTAACTATTGCTTCCAAATGTCATTCCTAGGCCTATGGAGTCTTTGGTTTGTGGGTTTTTCAAGGCATAAACAACATGAGCCTGCTTTGGGGAGGACCCATTGGCAGTCCTTTTTGGTGTAATTGTTAAGTCTTTCCCTTAAAACATTTCTTTTAATCAACTATTTCTTGTTTTACCCCATCTATGACATCCATTTTTCTCTACCCTTCTATGCATTTTTATTGGCTTCACCGTTATTATTTCTCTAATCTTCCTTGTTCTTTCGTTTTCCATCCTATTGATACCAAAGATTCGCTCTTAGTCATGGAGACCTATCATAAATTTTTCCATCCCATTACTTATCTTACCCCTACACCTTGGATAGTTATCAAATTACAAATCTCTAACCCAGTATCTACCATACCCACAACCTAGCCAATATGCTTTATATCGAGGCAAGGTATCAACTACATTATATCTTATATATCCTTGCTAATTTGTGATTGTGTTGTATGTACAGATGGTGATCACATAAATAATGGGCTAGGGATAGGAGGGAGCACTCAAGATGGACTAGAGCAAGAACAATTATGCAAGGAACAAGATCGATCATGTGGTCATGGATGAACAATGGTGTGCACATTTTTTACATTGGTAGTAATGCACCTCATTTTCTTTTCTCTCTCTCTTCAAGCTTTCAAATGAGGGTCTAGATGTCATTTATGTACAGTGTTCATCACAATAGTTATGAACACCAATGCTATAATACATTTTTCAATCCATTCACCGGGCACTTTGAGTCTATCATCCCATGTCACTGTCAGTTGTCGTTCAGTCAATAATCCCATACCTTCCCAATATTTTGTAAGGAACTCAAGGATGATTTTTCATTCAGTCGTGGGGATATGATGAGACCATTGGACCCTCGATGTCAGGTATGCAATATTGGGGTCAACCAAGCAACATTGGATACATGATGTTGGAACCTATCTCGTTGGCTATAAATAAGAGGCAGGCACACTTGGTTTTGGCATTAGTTTTTAGTCCCTTAGCTGACTTCTTGTTGTTTTTCCTTTTCAGAGTTAGAATTATTTCTGAGTGCCCACAGTAGAAGTCATAAAGTGAATGGATATTTATTCGAGCATTATGTACCTAAGCACAGCTTATGTCCAGAAATAAAGATGAACTTTGGGATAAACCTTGCAACATTTAGAATAGCTTATTTATTGTATTTAATGTTATTTACAATTATTTAACACTTTCATTAGTTAATTGATGTTGTTTTTCTAGAATCATTAAATTTCAACAAGTAAGCACACTCAACGCGACCACTTCGAGCATATGTGGCACACTTGGTAACCCAGTAACGACTAGCGTTTGGTAATCCCAGTAGTGTTCCACTGGTTTAGGATGTGTCCAAAAAGTGGGAACGGATGCTGGTGTTAGGACTAATTAGAGAATAGTTAATTAGTTAAATTAAATTAGTTATTAAATTACTCATTTCTCCCCTTTAAGCACCAAGAATAGAAAACATAAAAATCATATACCTCGAGTTTACTTAACCATACAATTGTGCCTTATAAGTAAGCTTGGGAAGACAATGATAACATAACTCATCCTTGTTCTAGGTTAGCACATAAGCACTTAATTCTTGGAGTTCAACCAGATTGTGCATGAATGCTCATATTCATATGACTAGGCGTAGGGGTACCTCACCGATCATCACCTTGTCTCATCAAGAAGATGTGTAGATATGCTGGAATTTTGGGCTATACAAATGATGTTCTTAGAAAAGCCCAAAACGCTTTGTATGCTAAACTACTCAAACCATTGACACCAATGGCATGAAGGGAGTCAAGCATGTTCTCCCTTCGAAACAAGGTACAAGGGTAGATCTTTTGAGCTTGACCTTGTTGTCCACAGACACACCAACATTGCATTCCTTATTTCACCATCCAACAGTATTCCATTTCCACAACAAGAGAGAAGATCCAAATTTTGTTTGGAAAACTTCTCCAAGAGGCTATTATAACATACAAGTCCAACTATCATCAACAACCTTTGTGATTGTCCAACATCGAGAATGCCTGCTCAAATGTTAGAACAAGTGGAGGATATGTTGGGTAGCCAATCCCAAGAAAATCCTTCATACACAAGTCTCATGTCAACCGCTACCACATCATCAAGTGCAACAATAATGTCCTATTCATGGAAAAGGATCAATCACACTTACAACTTACAAGCTATCCTTCCCACTTCGAGATATGGGACAAGCACCATTTTCTAAACACTTGGTCCAGGAAAAAATTATAGAGTCACTTCTGAGGGCAACCACGATTATGAATTCTCCAAGGAACATCTAGGTTCCTAGAATTTGAATTTTCCTGCTGTGTCAGGAAAAAACGCAACTCCTGATCAACACCTTTCATTAGATTTTTTTTTAACTTGAAGGAAGGATCCTCTTTGGAAGGTTTCTTTAATAGGTAAGTAAAGTAGCCCATCTGCACCTTACCCATGATACACACCCAACTAGTACACATAGCCAATAGAATCGTATCATCAAACTTTTACCAGCTGAGGGAAGACATGGATTTGCAAGTCTTACCCAGATTCGATTCCACCTTAAGAAAAACTCAAGAAGTGAAAGAGTTCATCCCTTAAAAATTTTATCAAGAAGTATTTTCGTTTCATCCTAGGAGATCTAGGTTTTTTGTTTCATGCATCCCAATCCAACCTATTTACAATAATTGTGGTGCATAAGGTCACACCACTACCCATTACCATTCAGCCTAAACAACAAATGCAAGTCAACAAGAACATTTTGCCCATAAGAGAATTAGGTCCTCAAGATAGTTTTAAAAAGAATGGGCTTCACCAACATCAACTACAAACTCAAAACAATACAGGATTCATCCTTGAAGGGTTTACAATAAGGGTGGTCTACCAGAGAACCCAAACAAGGAAGTCCCTCTAGAGCCCCAAAAGCTGAGAGAGAGTACATAAGATCATGCCTTGCTTACAAGAAGGAAGATATACACATTTAGGCTACATCAACAACATGGCCTCACAAAGGAGGTTCCATGAATTTCACCAGGGGAACAACATTCTATCTTTGAAAACAAGCCCCAATAGTTCACGAACATGGGACCACTACTAGGAACAAGTCCCAAACATCAACTACTTCTAGATCCCAACTAGGAAATAATTGTCTTGATACCACCTACATTATTCTTTTAAGAACTAAAGAGGGCATCCATCAAAATGGAGAATGATCCCTCATAGGATTAGATAATCACCAAGTAATATAGTGCTCAGCCTTGATGTCCACTAGAGAGGTTAGGACACTAACATGAATTAACAATACTTCAAAGAAATGGGATAATACATTAGGGAGAGATAGTGTGATACATCAATGTACACAAGGAACAAAGTACATGAGGGAGAGTTAGCAAGACATCATAGCCTGCTAGGCACAGTGAGTCTCAAGTCATGAAATCACACTAATGAGTGGCGAGGTACCCCTACACTCAACCATACAAATACGAGCGTTTCACATGCGATCCAGTTAAACTCCAAGGACTAAGTGCTTATGTCCCTTAATGGAATACTCAGGGTTAATCAATTGTTGTCTTCCCAAACTTACTTGTATTGTCATGGTTGTATGGTTAAGTAAGCTTGAGGTATATGATTTTTATAGCTTTTTGTCTTTTTATGTCTTCTGCTAATAAGGGAAAGGGAAAAGATAACTAAGTAACTAACTTACATTAATTATTCATTAACTACATTCTAAATGTTCCTAACACCAGTATCTATTCCCACTTGCTATACACATCCTGAACTAGTGCAACGCTATTGGGATTACCAAACGCTAATCGTTATTGGGTTACCAAGTGCTACACGCATGCTCGAAGTAGTCGTACTGAGTGTATTTAACTAAGGGTGGTGAAGGTTGAGATAGAGATTAATTAACTAGGAAAGCATTAAACATTTAATAATAATTAATTACTAATTATCTTAATCTGTATGCTGCAAGGTTTATCTTAAAGTTCATCTTTATTGTTGTACACAAATGTGTGCTCAAGTACAAATTGCTTGAATAAAGATCCGTTCACTCTATGAATCCTACTGCAGGCACACAGAAATTATTCTAACTTTGGAATGACTAAACTGCAAGAGTTTGGCTAAGGGTCTAAGTCTAACTCTCTTGAACAAAGGGCGCTGCCACTTATTTATAGAAGATGAGGCAGGACGAGATATCGTGTATGTGATATCGTGTGGCAGATGCGATATCGCGTACGCGATATCGTGACTCATCATACCCCCATGACTGAATGGAAACTCATCCTTGATTTCCTTACAAAATATTGGGAAAGTATGGGATTATTGACTTGAATGATAACTAATGATGAATGGGATGATGTGTGAAAGGATCAATCATTACAATACATGACAATATTAGTGTTCATGACTACAAGAATGAATACTATACATAATTGACATCTAGCCTTGTTTGGTAGTTAAGAGAGTAGAGAAAGAGAGAAAAGAAGAAGACGTGTTGTTGCCAACGCCAAGATTGCGCCTTCCGTTATCCATCTATAGCCGCGCCATCAGTCTTGTTCCTTCCACAACTATTCCAGCACCAATCCATCCTGAGTGTTTCCTCTAGGTCCATCCATTGTTGTATGATTGCCATCTGCACACACAACACAGTCACATATGAGCAAGGAAAAGTAAATCACAATACAGTTGATACCTTGCCTCAGTGTAAGGTCCATTAGCTGAGTTGTGATATGATAACACTGGTGACTACCCAAGGTGTAGGGGTTAGGAAAATTGAAAAAATTGGACTAGGGCCCCCATGACTAAGAGCGATCCTCCGATAGCGATAGAATGGAAAAATATAAGGAATAAGAAAGATGGAGAAAAAGAAACAACAACAATGCTGATAAAATGGATGTTAGAGATGGGAATGAACAAAACAAATGTTGATTGCAGCAATGTTTAAGGGAAAGAAGTTAACTGATGAACCAAATAGAAATGTCAGTGGGTCCTCCCCAAAGCAAGCTCATGCCCTTAATGCCCTGACAATCCCACATTCAAAGAGTCCATAGGCTCTGGAAATGTCATTCGGAAGTAAGAGTTAAAGTCTTAACCACAAGAATTTACCAAAGAGAAAACAATGCATCAACCAAAATATAGACAACTAATATAATCGGTAATGAGGTAGAAAATGGAGAAAGAATGATGGGGAGAAGAGAATGGAATGGAATGGAGTCCCAAGAACAAGGTGGTGTACAACCCCTTGTGTATGTATGATTAATGTGACTAATTAGATCGCATTCCAAAGCTAGCCTTAAACAATCCACATCTAGTGACTTCGCATTAATACACTTGGCCAATCCATCAACTTGAAGTAACAAGAATGCTTTCGCCAAAGAGTCACCACCATTCTAAGGAAATGAGAAAGGGAAAAGTAGGAAGTGAGAGAGGGTCTTAGTTAGAGGGAACATGTTAGTTTAGTTCCATAACTAGTGCTTGTAGCCTAGATGATTATTTTGTCTAAGGTATGTGCTTTGAATTCTCACTATTTTTTTTTTGAGAACCATACCATGTAATGACTTATTATTTTTTTATTAGCTCAACTTCCCGATAATGGAGCAATGTTGAAATGGTAAGGAAAATTCAAGAAGAAAAAAATCCAAGCACCCAAGAGAATAGCCAACACAAATACATCAAATCCCTTTGAATTCACACCCTTTTCAGTCCTTGAGTCCTTCCTTAGTTTGAGAAATGCCTAGTTACCAATTTATTAATAGTTTTATCATTAAAGAAAGGGATTATATAGTTCCAAGCCAAGAGAGACCATAGAAATTCATGGATGCATGGATGACGTGGACTCATTGCTTGTTATATCAAAAGAACCATACCTTAGTATTAACATTATAACTCAAAGGTAAAAACCAAACATTAGCAATCCATAGAATATAGTTCATACCACCATTAGGAGCACTTATTAGGTGATGAATCTAACAAAACAAAAACAACAAACAAAGACAAAAATAAGAATAACAACAAAAATAACAAAAATAAAATAAAATAAACACTCTCACAAAGAAATGAGAAAGTATAACGATGTTGAAAAACAAAAACAAGAAAAATTAAAGAAATTTGTAAAACAAAAACTTCAAAAGGAATTGAGGGCCTCGAATGGTTAGCAGAGGTGGCCATCTCCCCCATGACTAAGTTGGAAGGAGAAGATCCGAAATAGTGAGCAAGGTCATCCCCTATCAGAGGTATTATGTGCACGAGCCATTCTATATAATAGCCAGTGTGTCCAAGGAATGACCGAATGTCCTTGATAGTTTTTGGTTGACGGGTGATTCCTTGGATGATCCTAATTTTATTTAAGTCTACCTCTATTCCTGCATGTGAAACCTTATGCCCAAGTACTATGCCTTCATGGACCATTAAATGGGTTTTCTAGCAGTTGAGCCTTAGATTGGTTTCTACGCATCTTTTCAGCACTTGCTCTAATCAGTCCAAGGCTTCATCAAAACTTGTTCCATAGGTGGAGAAGTCATTCATAAAGACTTCTACTCTGTTCCCTATCTATTATTGGAATATGCTTAGAACTAGGCATTGAAATGTGGTAGGAGCATTACACAAGCCAAATGGAATTTGTTTATATGCAAATGTTCCCCAAGGACTAGTGAACGTTGTCTTGGCTTGGTCTTCTAGGGCTATCTGTATTTGGTTGTATCCACTATAGCCATCCAGAAAACTATAATAGCGATGCTCTGCTATGGTGTCTAAGACTTGGTCAACGAATGACAATAGAAAGTGATCCTTAAATGTTGCCATGTTCAGCAGCCTAAAATCTATGCACACCCTCCATTTGCCTCCCTTTTTAGACACAATTACCAAAGGGCTAACCCATTCACTATCAGCAATGGGATATATGAACCTAGCCTTAAGAAGCTGTTCTATTTCTTCTTTTACTACTTGTTTCAATTTTTGGTTCAATCGCCTTTATGGTTGTTTTCGAGGTTTCATGGAGGAGTTAGTGTAAATCCCATGCTGACATATCCTAAGATCTATTCTAGTTAATTTGGGATATGACCAGGCAAAGGCTTTTAACCACTTATTTATTACTTCTAGCAATCTTCCTTTTTATTTGGAAGCAAGTCTTACGTTGATGATTACCGATTTTCCATTTCCAAGGGTCATATATTCCAGATCGGTGGGAAATGGTTTCAATTCTAGGGGCTCTTGTTTGAATTTTTCAAGGATTTTCAACTTTCCCCAGTTGATGTTTTCAAGGTTAAGGCTTGGAAGTTAGCAACAGACTTGTTCTAGTGCACCTATGATTTAGTTATTCCCTCAGTTAGTTCTATGCACATTAGTGAGTTACTCTCTTGATAAGCTATTAGCCACTAGGTGTCTCTTTGTCGTGTGGCTACTGCATACAGGTACTTTTGTAGGTTAAGGTGTTGTGCACACCAGTTGCATGCAGACAATGCTAAACTTTGCACAACCCATGATCTCTGCATGCAATTGCACCCTGGATCACTATATGCGATGCATGGAACCTTCTTCTTCTCGATCTTTTCAAAAGTATTCTCCTTAGATATTTCCAGGAAAAGATCACAGATTTCTAGGCATGCATTTATAGTACTTAGCCATGTCCTTCCCATTATTATTGGGAAGTCCCCTTTACTGTTATTCACTTGTATCACTAGGAAATCAGCTGGGTATGACCACCCACACATAGTGGTGACGATGTCCTCCACTAGTCCCAAGGGAACAATGATGGACTGGTAGACCAGCTCTAGGCAAATATTGCTCTTCCTTAATGGAGGTAGGTTCTAGGCTTTGTACATCTCTTGCGATATTAGGTTGACTCCAGAACCTGAGTCCAGAAGAGCTTTACATGGCTCATTCCCAGCAATTTGAAGATAGATTAGGGGGCTTCCAGGATCAGAGAATTTCCTGGGAAGGTGGCTAACCTTAATCCAATCAGTAGCAGCATGTGTTAACATAACCATATGTGCTGAGCTTGGTGTTTGGTTTGAAGGGAGCTCTGAAGCCTTATTTGATGAGGAGGCATTTAGAGGTTCAATTGCTTGTGGTTGTGAGGGCTTGGTTGCACTGTTGTTTCTGAAGAAAGGTCTTTTCTTCATATGGTTGTTCGCACCAATAGTGGGTTGAAGATTCATAGCCCTCGTGGCATTGCGTTGTTGTGGCTGAGTAGGAGGTTCTCCTTGCATTGCTAGAGTGGGTGGTAATGGAGCTATTGGTGTGAGAGTTGCGAATGGATTTGAAGGATGTTATGTTTGTGGGTTATCTCCCCTAGGAGAAGGAGTTCTATAATACTCTTGAGCTTGGTAGTGATGTTGTGGTGTAACATGACTAACAGAGTCACATGGAGAGATTGGATGCTGCACGTAGTAGCCATATGGGTCAGGTTGCCGGTAGGGGTATTGTTGCCTTGGTGGTGGCATCCCCCATGATTATGGGTATTTCCACTATTGATGTTGCTTAACGGGTTGTGGTGGAGTTCCACTTGGATAATATGTTGAAGGTTGGTGGAATTGCCTTAGGTTACCTTTGGGATAAAGTAACCATCGGGGTGCTTACCATTTATTAAGTCATGGGTTGAGTGCATACATCCTAGACTCTTATAGATGTGAGATCACTAGGAAACATCCCTTAGGATGGTCATATTGGCATATTTCACATCCACCATCATTGTTCGTGTCTGAATCCACAACCTCTTCTGTGATGGCCATTTTACCCTTACCCTTGTTATGTGTATTGTCCACTTCTCTCTTTTTCTTTTTGTCATGATCACTACCTCACTCTAATTTTAAAAATAGTTTTAAACCTACCATCCAAGGAGTCCCACATTTGGTCTACATTTTTCAATACTTCTGTTTTTAACTTTTGGAGTAGCAAAGTTTTCCTATTCACCATCTCTTCGAGTGGTGAATCTTCTTCCTCATCACAAAATCTCACTCCCCTTTTTTGAAGTGAAGGATCTTGGTTGTATTCTTTTGCACTTTCTCTCTTTCGTAGCTCACCTTCTTCTTTGGCTACTTGCTCTAGCAATCTATGAATTTGATGAGACCTAAGCTTCGATAACCTTCCTTGGGCATACGTTTGAAGGGTTCTTCTTATTTCATGCCTAAGTCCATCCACAAGATGGCGTAGTTGATCTTGCTGTGAATAACCATGGCCAAGGCAACGATGTAAGAGTGTGTAATAGTGGCCCATGGCAGCATCCAAGGATTCATGATTTCCTTGCTTCCATCCTTGGATTTGCTTTCGTAGGTTAGACACTCAAGAGTACGTTTGGTACTTATCATTAAACAGTTCTAACATTGTACTCCACCTCCGAATGGATTTTGGTTCTAAGGACCGATACCAACTTTCAGCTTCTTTCACTAGTGTCCTTGGGAACAACTTTAGTTTCTGCCATTCATTTTCTATGTTCTGCAAGGGACATGCATCATGGAATGCTTGTAAATGATTTTGAAGATTAGTGTTGTATCCCCCCTCAAACCATGGGATGTTGTTCATGTCTAACCTCTTGATCCTACTATTCTTTTGGTGCCTTGTGGGAACTCTTATAGCCTCTATTATATCTAGCATGCTTCTAGTTGCGAGTAGTGGTTCTTCATGATCATCTCATTCATAGCATCTATGGTGTCTATGTAGTTCCCTACTATCCCTTATTCTATGCCTTGATTCCTTAGAGTGCCCTCATCCTCATTCTCGATTGTCTTGTCGATGTTTTTCACTTTGTTTTCCCTTATCCTCATGATTAGTTTCCCTATAACTGCATCCGGACACTGAAGGAGAGGGTGAATGTGATGATGAAGGTGAAGAAGATGGAGAACCATTGCCATGATGGTGTTTTTTACCTTCTCTTCAGTGGTCTTGGCCATGATTGTGGTCACGATTAGAATGTCCGCCCTTATCGTGTGGTTGTGTTCCTTCTTTGAACACTTCATGTTCGTGGGTATAAGAACTAAGGTTGTGAACAGTGGAGTGAAGGTTTTGATACACCACCTCCTGACCATCGTTAGGAGGAGGAACATCGTTTGGTGGGGAACCTATTGAAGCAGGTTCACCACCCTAAATTTTGCTCAAGACATGCAGAGCATTATGGGGCCATTTACCCTTCGAGGATGTATGGTATCTCTCTTGTCACAAGTCCCTTTGATGTTGCACTTTTGTGGGATGATAGTCCCTTATGTCATGATCGCATGCAACATATTTCGCATACAAAAGTGGCATGCCTATTTGTGAGAGAGCATGAAGGAGAATGTTGGGGATTGATCGGTTTGGAGGCAACACTATGTTACCCTCCAAGTCTCTCCAACGTAGTTGTTCATCTTGGTGGAGAATAAAGGTGAAATTGGGCACATACTCATCAAGATGAGTATATACCATACAAAACTATTGAGGAACTAGTGGATCTTAGTTACGTGTATTATGCCGCTGACTACCTCTTGTGTTAGTCCTAGGCAGTGAAGTGCTCTTATGCAAAGAAGAAGATATTTTGTCTTGTTCGGTGTCCAATGTACCATTTTCTTATCTTTCTTTGATTAATCCTAAGGGTTCATTCTAATGTTCTAATGATATTAATGAGTTCCTATGTTCTACGTAGTGCACAAACAAGTAAGTCCCTGGAAACGATGTCAATGATGAGTGGCGAGGTACCCCTACACTCAACCATACGAATACGAGTGTTTCATGCGCAATTCAATCAAACTCCAAGGACTAAGTGCTTACGCGCCTTAATATAACACCCAGGGTTAATTAATTGCTATCTTCCCAAACTTACTTGTATTGTCATAGTTGTATGATTAAGTAACCTTGAGGTATATGATTTTTATAGCTTTTGCCTTTTTATGTCTTCTACTAATAAAGGAAAGGAGAGAGAATTAAGTGACTAACTTACACTAACTATTCATTAACTAAGTTCTTAATGTTCCTAACACTAGTATCCATTCCCACTTGCCATACATATCTTGAACCAGTGCAATGCTACTGGGATTACCAAACGCTAATCATTACTAGGTTACCAAGCGCTACATGCATGCTTGAAGTGGTCGTATTGAGTGTCTTTAACTAAGGGGGTGAAGGTTGAGAGAGAGGTTAATTAACTAGGAAAGCATTAAACATTCAACAATAATTAATTACTAATTAGCTTAATTTGTATGTTGCAAGGTTTATCATAAAGTTCATCTTTATTGCCGTACACAAATGTGTGCTCAAGTACAAATTGCTCAAATAAAGATCCGTTCACTCTATGACTCCTACTGTGGCACATAGAAATTATTCTAACTCTGGAATGACTAAATTGCAAGAGTTTGGCTAAGGGTCTAAGTCTAACTCCCTTGAACAAAGGGCGTCGCCTCTTATTTATAAATGATGAGGTAGGACGCGATATCGCATGGCAGATGCGATATCGCATATGCGATATTGCAGCTCATCACACACCATAGTCCACAAAAGCACTAATAATTCCCAAGCCATGAGAGTGCATCATAGCCCTCAGAAATAACAAAAGAAATCAATCACAAGAGCATGCCATCATCAATGAAGCATTAGAAGCCCCCGATCATGAAAGCAAAGGATCAAGTGTTTTCAAGCACATCCAAGTCCACCAAGCAAGGCCACTAAGAGAAGTCACAATTTCTGTAATTGTAACATCATTTGTTCAAGGATGGACCATCATCCCAACGTTTGCAAAACTGCTCCACCATCACATCCAGCCATGGAAGAGAGAGTCTAGGTGTCGATACTCAATACTCAACTCTACTCCATAGCTAGACATCGCAACATCAGCTTGATTTGAATTTTAGCCTACCCTTGTAACACATGGCCATCGTAAACCATGTTCTATCAAGATCAAGCACATTGAACCAATTTGTTTGTATTTCAGGCTACATACCACCATTGATCTCCTATATGTAAGATTTCTACTAGTCTAGGAACCCAAGAGGATGTGTTCCCAAGACTTTTCCTATCTCAAGAGTGTTCACCGAGGGACACACCATCAAGGCATGCCAATATCACTAAGAACACAAGGCATCGATTCAAGAGCACCTTGGGCAAGGACATGCCTTGGCCTACTTGTTACAACACCATATCGCAACAAGAGAATTTTTTGTAAGGTTCTCAACAGAATTACACATCAAGGCACATAGTCCACTTACACATATAGAGAAGGCACTTCAAGAATGAGCACTAGGAAAACACCATACATCAAGCTTGGCCTTGTCATAGGGTGTGACATAGGCCTACAACAAGGAGACAATTGACTCACATAGGACAATAACATCTAGCACTTTTTTGTGGATAAACTATCAAAATTGAGAATATCACAAGGTTACATTTCACACACATGAGGGTAGGAATACATTCAGTGACCACAATACATGGTTTTTGGGAATGCTACCCAGGACTAGAAGGCTATAGGACAAACTACCCAAGCCCATCCTAAGCTAAAAGGTTTAGGCCACCAAGAGCATACCAAGAAAGCACCATGTTGTTTTGAGAAAAACTTGTCTCTGTTGTGGAATGTAGATGATCATTAATCATACTACATCCACTACACAATTGTCTCTACACGTACATGAACAACCATCGCACTGAACTCACTGCATGACTACCATTGAACAAAAATAATTCGGGACACGAGCACAATGATTGAATAATGGAACATGCCAACTAAGTATCCACCACCTGCCACAGTGGGACCTCAAGGCATTGGCCACTCCTAGGCCATTAGTATCTGGCATGGCCAAGGATACCATTTCATGCTCTCTACTAACCTAATATCTGTAGGGTCTAGGATGGATCACTATCCTCTGTTAGTGCTCACCCAACATAGAGAGGCAAACAAATCATGATATACCTACTAATCCATCACAACCAAGGTATTGATAAATCCACAACCCAATGTTGGGATTCCGAGACCAACTAATTAATTCATGAAAGTCTCAAGAGCACATATCTTCCCCATAGACATAGTGCTCACAAAATCAACTGAGGTCACTATTGGCCACATCTTTATACCTATGCTGCCTACAAAGATTGAGACAATAGCTTAGAAATAGAGAAGTTAGTCAGAACATGATAAGCACATTAGCCTCATATATAACCATCAAGCATGATCATATAACAGAGAAATATCGCTCTTGCAACATCATAAAGAGCAAGACCTTAGCAACACGCATAAAGATCAATCATGCAAAATATGATGGTCAATTAGATAGACTCAAACAAATGAATTCATCATGAGGCACATCCAGAGAGAGCTAGAACACTCTCAAATTTTCAAAATTCATATACAACAAAAATTCCCAGCCACTGACACTAGTTCCAACTAGGATCAAAATCTCAACATATTCATAAGAGGTGTGGGCAATAAGGAATTGTTATATCACTCAAAAATAAGGTGGAAGACCAAGATTTAGGCAACAATAGGTCTCCATAAAACTAATTCTCACTACAACGAACAACATCAAGGAGGATGTATCCACAAGAAAGACTCTCATCAAAAGAGGTGTGGTATCAACAAGAACCAACAATACAATGACCCACATCAGAAGTCTTCAAATCAAAGGAGTAATGCTACAAAACCAAGGGCAACACAACCAACTCAAACAAGGGAGCATAACTCATGAAAGATCAACAATAAGGGCAATCATGCCTCATGCAGAAGAGGTTGTCAAAACAAAACAACAAACATTTGGCTTTAGGATGGCACAAACGACCTCAAAATGCATCCTCAACAATCTCAACAACAAGTCATCATACTATGTAGAACACAAAGCCTTGCATTACGAATGATAGACATGACAAAGGTAACATGCATGTAGAATTTGAAAATACAACCAAGAAGACACACATACCCAAATAGACAAACATACAATCGCAAGCATGATGTACAAAGTCTATTGACAATGGTCTTAATTGACCCAGAACAAGGCTCACCAAAAGCACATGTCCAAAGGCCCTTCATCCTGAGGTACCTGGGAACCAACATATCCCAATTTGTAATTTCCATACTCACTATATTTAGGGTAAGTGGAAGTGCAAGGATATCACATCCTACAAAATTCAATCAATGCCATCTCGATACATGTCATTTGGGTGGAAACCAAAGTGGAGGCTAGGTCCGATTCATCCTAGATGAATCACTGGAGACCAGATATAAGAGCTCCTCAAGCAACAATGATTTATGTGTTGCAAATAGAACTCTTCTCTATCATATCAAGTGAAACCACAACTGGTCCAGCCATAAGTAAATAAGTGGAGGACAATACCACAACACAATCATATACATCCTCAAGGAGAACAACATACATCAGTTGCTCACAATGTAACATTGGTCCCCTCATGAAGAGTGAAAAAATATTACCATAAGGAAACTCTTCAAAGAATACATAAGGATATGACCCTAGATCACCTAGGTATCAATCTAAAGGGTCCATTAATAGAACAACCTCAATGGAGTAACACAACTAAAGAGCACTTGCATATTGCAACATGATTTCAAAAATGCTCTAATACCATCTATAACAACATTGCCCTAATGTTGTCTAGCACCCTAAGGAATTCACTAAGGTCCAATGGATCTAGGGTGGAAAACCTAGGGAATACACCTCTAACAAGCAAGTAACCCAAGAGAGAGTGCAAGTAGCAACGTAGCTTCTTAATGTATATATGGGAATGCACCTCATGGAAGACAACTAACTCCAAACAAGGACCTTGCAAACAAGCAGACAAACAACCCTATAGACAACATTGGTGGAAGGAGAAATGATGCATCTAGAAGAATGGCACCTCACCCCTAGAACCCTCACATTTTGGCACAAGGTGTGGATTGGCACGACATTAGAACAATCTAATCCTGGCTACCTACATATCTACGACCATCGTAGAATCAGGGTCATGTAGTTTTCCACATGATGGTAGTATGAAGAGAACTTAGAATGAGTTGCAATAGGAGGGTGTCTTGTTGCTAACTTAATACCACCAAGCTAGGATGAGTTTTCTAACACTTGAGAGTCACCCAAGGGTGCCTAAGAGTGTTCCATGGCTCTCAAACCATGGGGAGAGCCTAGGAGAACCACCACCCAGAGACATCTCTCACATGCTTGTTTTTTTTCTTATTTGCTTCTTTTTTCTATCTCTCTCTAAATTATAGGTGGTCTACATAACCTTTTGCCTTTTGCATATGATTTTCAATGGAAGGTTGTATACCTAACAAAGATGGTATTGTGAATATAATATCAATAAAATTAGTTGAAAAAATAGGAACTTTAATTGTGACAAACTATATGATGTGTCACCTTTGACTTGGAAGTTTCAAATCAAGAGTTTTTCCACAAGGTTAATACCTTATTGTTATATCTCTTCAATTCTAATGAGCTACATGTTGAGATATGATACTTTGATGCAAAGTTACAAACTAATGAAATATTCTTAGTCAACAAGGCATTGCTAAGTTGATTAGAGCAGACATCTTTTGATTTTTCAAGTCATATGTTTGTAGGGTGGGGTTATGAGTGTCCTGCTCCAAAAACAAGTCACAAGTTCAATTCTACTGTGTGTGCTATTCTAACACATTTCTATGTTCTATGTAAATACTCCTATATTTTAGGCTACATATATTCCAATAATTTCAATTCCAACACTACATGAATAATTCCACAAGACCAATAACCAAAAAAATATATATATATAAGAAAACCATCTAAATAAATTACAAAAAAATTATTAATAATAATGGATTATCCTTGAATTACAAAACTAGAAGGTTTTCAAAGATAGTTTCTTAACAATAACTAATCATCCTTTGTTTCTTATAGAATTAATCTATTTTTGTTTTGGAGGCTCCATGATGGGAAGTTTCTAGCTTGTGTTACTATTTGTTCTTTATTTTTGATTGATGTATTTGTTTGTCTATAAAGATAATTTTCTCATTGTGTTTACAAGAAATCCTTTAGTAAAAAGTGAAAACCCAAGAAGGTGCTTCTAAATTTGGGTAAGGCCTAATCCTTTTCCAACCCCATATGAGAGGTTTTTTAGGATTGGTTGTAAGGATAAAAACTTAAAAAGGTATTCTCAAAACAATTGGGTTTCTTTCTTTAGGCTCTCTCTTAGATAAACCAATGTACTTTAAAATTTTTTAATATTATTATTTATTTTTTTAGGTCCAACACCATCCAACCACCAAAAAAACCATATAAAGGACCATCCTTAAATTCCAAAATTAGTTTGTAAGTTAGCAAGGCATTGCTCATGTGATTAGAGTGTGTGACTTGTGATGTGCAAGTCACAAGTTCAATCCCAAAGGGCATGGTAATCTCACCATTATAAAAGAAATCATCATCCAAAACCACATTGCTCTTACCATTATATTCATTTGTAATACTTTTAAAGTACCATGTTGACTATATGTCACTTTGCAACCACCCACCCCCACAAAACTCTCTTGGAAAGTAATCTTTTTATAGAGGAATATAATCATGTTTTTTACTATAACTCAAACTAGTAAACTTTCATCCACTCTTGATTAACAAAATAATGAGCTAATCACTTAACTTGCTTATTTTCATTTCAAGGTAATAATGTACAAGTTCAATGTTTAATTTTGATAAATAGTTTTTAATCGATACATATTTGCATTGGCATAGCTCATGATGTGTTGATGCAATAGTCATAAATGCCTATATAAATGCAACAACTATTATATTTATGACATCCATTATTATAATCAAGTGAAGCTCTTGTAGCTTGATTTCGTAGTCTTAGTAATAATCAATGAGTGTCTATGGTGTGAAGTTGGGTTAATTGTATGAAATTTTATTTGAGTGGTGATGTACCTAGATACAATTCATGACTAGCAATAAAGAACAAGATTAATTTGTAATTATTGCAACACTGATGAGTGGCGAGGTACCCATACACTCAACCATATAAATACAAGCGTTTCACACATGATTCGGTCAAACTCCAAGGACTCAGTGCTTATGTGCCTTAATGGAACACTAAGAGTTAATCAATCGCTATCTTCCCAAACTTACTTGTATTTTCATGGTTGTATGGTTAAGTAAGCTTGAGGTATATGATTTTTATAGATTTTTGTCTTTTTATGTCTTCTGCTAATAAGGGAAAGGGAAAAGAAAACTAAGTGACTAACTTACATTAACTATTCATTAACTATGTTCTTAATATTCCTAACACTAGTATTCATTCCCACTTTCCGTACACATCTTGAACTAATGCAATGCTACTGGGATTACCAAACACTAATCGTTACTAGGTTACCAAATGCTACATGCATGCTCGAAGCGATCGTACTAAGTGTATTTAACTAAGGGGGGTGAAGGTTGAGATAGAGATTAATTAACTAGAAATGCATTAAACATTCAACAATAATTAATTACTAATTAGCTTAATCTGTATGTTACAAGGTTTATCATAAATTTCGTCTTTATTGCCATACACAAATATGTTCTTAGGTACAAATTACTAGAAAAAAGATCATTTCACTCTATGACTCCTACTGTGGGCACACAAAAATTATTCTAACTATGGATTAATAAAACTGCAAGATTTTGGCTAAGGGTCTAAGTCTAACTCCCTTGAACAAAGGGAACTGCCTCTTATTTATAGAAGATGAGGTAGGACGTGATATCGTGTATGCGATATCATGTGGCGGATGCGATATTGC
>MNCI01025186.1:81533-127049 GCA_015680685.1 Gnetum montanum | reverse complement strand
ATTTCTTATTTGAGCCTTGGAAGTTTGAATAATTCATAGATATTGGATTTGGGGTAGCTTTATTGTNTTTATTTCTAGTTTTCTTATGGAACTATCTCTTTCTCTAGGGAAAATTAGAAGTAGATTCGTAGAGTTGTGTTCAAATGTTTTTACAAAATTTTATTTGTTACAAGTAGGTATTATAGGGACCACGTAGACTAGGCAATTGAACAAAATAGGAACTATCAACAACTCACAGTACTTGGCAAAGTTGGCTAAATCTCTTTAAGATAAGTCATTTGTAGTTTACACACAATGCAATCATTTCATTTTACACAACCGCACACTGCAACAGCACACACATATACTCACATTAACTACTGAGTCTATTTGGAGGTATCTAGGCCTTGGTGTTGCCAGAGACCAGCAAGCACCTAAATCCTGTTTGAGGACACTCATTAGCGGTCGCGTCCCAAACAGTCACCAGCAAGAAGGTAATGGTTGTGTTATGGTTATAGCTTATGGGAAAAACAAGGAAAAGGATGTTTATGTTGGTACTTAAGGCACAAATGGGTTAAATGGATTGTGTGACCCTTGAGTTGCTTAGGGTCCCATAGTGGACTCCACATGGCTGCTCAATGGGCTAACAGTAGTAGCTACCACCTTTGTCGATCAAACTAACCTAGGTTGGGTAGCAAGGAGCATGGAGAAGTGAAAGGTAATTGGCTATGACACTAATTATTCTTGGTGTGTAGCAATGGTTGGTGTAGGATCGAACATGGTCAAGTACAGTGAGGATGAAGGTAGTGGGATGTGCCCAGAGGAAGAGGCAAAGGAGGTAGAGGTGGGCACTATCACTTTGGGGGTCCCTTGTTGGAAAAGTCCCCCACAAGGTTTTCAAGCTTAAAATTTTCCTTGAATTCATCTTCCTCCTTTGGTTGTTCCTTGAAGATAGCCTTCTAGTTTTTCTCATCAACCTCAACCAGAAGGGCTAAGATACTAGCATAGATATCATTGCGAAGTATTTGATCATAGGAGGAGGGAACATACTCCTTTCCATCATGATGGATGAGATCAAATTTCCTCTTGTTCCTTTCTTTCAGTTTTGGGATTAGCATGCCAACCTAGATCTTGGTGTAAATGAAGTTATAGTGTTCTTTCTTTATCATCTCAAAACTAGGACTTTATCCCCTAAGTCTAAGAGATTTCCTGCATTCTATTATAGCAAGGTCTTTGGGGTCATAAACCCTCATGTGTTGTTGATTCGATCCACTGTCAATGTAGTTATAAGGAAACTTGGTCGACTATGGGAGAGACATGGCTATTTCATTAAAAATGTCTTGAAATGGGCTATGAAAGACAAAAATAGAAGTAAATCCCAATAAATGGAATTTAATAATGGTAAAAGGAAACAAAAATGACAAACAATGGAGCACTTTTTTTATATAGTAAGTGGGGGTAAAGGGGGTTTATCCCTTTACCAAAAATAAAAAGCTAGGAAAGTTGGTAATAAGCCTCAACCACACTAGCCCCTTAACTACCTCTACACTAAGTATGGTAGGGGGAAAATAATGGGGTGAGATGGGGCGAATCTCACACATTTCTAATCCAACGTTGATGAAGGGGGAAAGGCTTAAGACCAAAGTGGAAAGTTGGTGTTTTTCAATTGGAACTTAGTTTTAGCATGCTATCAATTTTCTTAGCTAGGAAAGATGGGGGAAAGCTAACTTCTAGAAGGGTTGCACCACCCACTTTGGAAATTGAAAACAACTGGTAGCAAAAATAAAAAATGGGTGAATGGTTTCAATGCTAGCTTTGGGCAGAAAAATTCACATCAGTTGCTATGAAAAGCCAACACCCAACCACATGCAACTTCCATGTTGTAGTTTTGGTCACATGGGGGAAAAGGCAATGTTGGTTTTTTAAAATTTTTAATGCAAAAAATTTTAAAAAAAAGCAATTAAAAGTGGAAAAATTGGTAATAAAGTAGACAAATCTGGTTATAGAACTTAGGTGGCGGCCCTCTTTCTAGTGCCAGGAAACTATTGCAACTGGAAAAATTGGTCATTGTAAAACCAATAGATTTGACATAGTAGCCTCAACCATAAATCCCTAGGGCCTCTTAAAAATGGAATTCAAGGTGCCTTGGATGGTTTAATAGATCACCTAGGAACTTATGAAATGCAAAGTGGTGGGTTGAGAAAATAAAATGCAAAAGATTACATATATGTAGAAATAGAAAGAAAATACAAATTGCACATAAAATGAAATTTTAAATATTTATTAAAATAATAAATAATGAGTTTCAAAAATATGTATAAGAAATACCCATGAGAGAGCAAAGGAAGGTTTACTAGGATAGGAGTTCAAAGTCAATTGAAGTTGATGTGATCTACTCCACAATTCAAGTACTAAGCCACTCTTAATGCTTTCGAACCTCCTCTACTACAAACTATAGATCTACAACTTGGTCACTTCCATGGGGATGAGAAAAGTGAGAATTTTTTCTTCCATGTTGCTCCACTCTAGGGGTTGGAAGTCCTAGAAATGCAGCATTGACACCAAAAGTCCATAAGTCTTAGGGGGTAACAAAGGTTGTACCAAATATAGACACTAGGTGACCCTTTTCACTTGGGAAATGAGTCTTTGACCACTTATAAGGTATTTTTTTAGCCCCAAAAGTATGAAGTATGTGATTGCCCCCCATGGGTTACAATCTTCACATTTACAATGAAGTTTTACCTCGAGTTTCATGGGATGAAGACTACATGGTGAAAATTGATCATAACATGAAAAGTTTTATGGTGTTTCACTTCCATGCTAAGGATTGATGGTGGTTGATATCTAGAATCTCTACCAAAGCTCTAGAAAGTGTTATGTGATGTAGACTGATAGTTTGTAACCAAAACTTATCAAAATCAACAATAAAGACCAAACATAAAACTAAATGCTTCCACTCATATCCTCGTTGCCATTTTTGTGCATTGGAACTCAAAGTACACTAAAGTGCAAAGGGAAAAAAGTCTTTCCCACACTCAAGATGTTGGAAAATAAAAGCTTAACTTTAAATTTTTGAATTTTGGGCAATGGGCACCACACACCCTTTGCAAGACTAAAAACTCCATCAACATTGGGGTTTTAACCCCTTGGAGTATCCACAACCTTACGACAACCTATCCATACTTGTATGCATGCTAGGTAGCATGGAGCCAAACTGGATACCAACCCCTATAGCCTCGCATGCTTCCACAGTAACTCCTATACCATTTTGGATAGCTATGACCCACCTCATCCAACCTTGGATTCCAAAAGGGGGCTAGGTCTTAACAAATCTAGCCATGTTGAGCTTCCACAATGGGGCAACACTACCCAATGTGGAGCCCAATGTAAAGCCAAGGAAGTAAAATCCACACTTATTTTCCAAAGCCCATCAAGCCTAAATTTGATCCCTAGAGTAGGTCCACATGACCTAGAACCCCTCTAGTCACTATTGGTAGCCTTAATACCTCATAAAACCTAATCAAATGAAAGAAACCTTTGGACTTAGCTTCCTCACATTGGTAAATCACCCCTCCATTCTACCTAGTGTAGAGATTTAAAGGGTATGACCTAAAACCCTTCTTCAAGCCTAAGTGCCCATAAATTTCACCTTAACAACCCATATGCTTCCCCATGACCTCTGGTAGTTGATAGGAGCTAAAGATTTAGTCAATTTCCATACTTGAAGCTTTTCCTCACTGGTGAACCCTCCCTCTCCATGTGTGGCTAGTGTGGATGCCCTAGGGGTGTGCAATATGACCTTCTCCATAACTAGAAATAGTTCAATGACCTATCCTAGTGATCTCTAGACCCTACCAAAGTCTCTCAGAGCCTTTAGACATCATAAAACTAGTCAAAAATGGTAAAAATTCATCAACCCCTCCCTTCCATGCTAAGGAAACCCTTTCCAACATGGAGAAATGGGGGGGGGGGGGGGGGGATAACTTCATGGCAACCTAAGAGCCTTCAAATCAATCGATTTCAACATAAAATCATGACCATTAACCCTCTACAGCCCTATTAGCTTTAAAGCCCTATCAAAAGTGGCCTAAAACTTAACTCCAAGTTCATCCACACTAGGGGGAGTCCCTATCCACATTGGCTAGCTTGAAGATGGTCAAAAATCTCAAGATTTACCTCCAAATGAACTACTATTAACAACCCAACCTTCCTAGAGGTTTTGGCAACTAAAGCTTATAAGAAATGATCATTTTTCATGAGTTTCTTGGCCTTGACACTAAGCATCCCTCTCTTCCATGCTAGCTAGCATGGAGACAGCCTAGATGTAACTAGGAAGGTCTATGGAAGATCATAGATGCACCAAAATATCATCAAATTACATTATACCTACCCTACAACCCTGCTATCACTTCTAAGAGTTACCAAACTTTATTAAAATGATCAAAAATAAACCTCCTAAGTTCTTCCTAGTTGGTTCCATGCTAGACAACCTAGAGCTAGTGTGGAACCAAGGGGCTAAGCCAAAATACCATTGAACATCCCTTGAAATTCACAAATTTTGACCTTAGGCCTTGACTATTAACGCATAACAACCTTGGAACTACACATGCACAACCAAAACTAATCTAAAATAGCTAGAACTTGATCTCCTATAGTCTACCTAGTTGGTTCCATGCTAGCTAGTTTGGAGCCAATGTGGAGACTAAGAGGGAAACTTATTTGGGACTCATAAACACCACAGAATGACATTAGATGACCTTACATGCACCTTAGAATCCTATCAACATCTTCTAAATCCATAAAACCTTAATAAATGGACTGAACATAGCCAAAAGTTGATCAATTTTGATCTTCCTAGCTAGTTCCACATTGGCTAGCATGGAGCTAGTGTGAAACAAAGGGAATGAGCCCAAAAACTACCTAACAATCTTGAAAATTACCAAATTCTTACTTTGAGCCTTAGCCATAAACTAATTTTGATCCTAAACCTGAATCCTTAACACTAAAAACCCTAGAAACACACATGCACAGTTGATTGTTGTCAAAATTGACTTGGATTTGAGATTTGTGGTTGTTCTATGCTAAGAACCCCTTCTTCCATGATGGCCAGCATGGAAGAGCTACCTTTTCCCCTCAAACAACAAATCAGCACTCCAGGAGACCAAGAACCTATACCGGGGAAGCCTAAGACCTCATAGCCTTAAGATTACACTTGGTTGACCTTTTTTTGATCCTCAAAACCCATCAACTTCCTTCTTACACATTGGATTAATTCCCCTAGTGTGGATCAAGGGGGATGTGACCTTTCATAGCGTTAACCAACTTTCAAACATGACCAAAATTAGTCAAAAACTTGGGAAATCATAGTTTGTAGCCCTAGGGACATGGAAGCCTATTGATTTTCTCTCCAAACCACCCTAATATTAAAGAGTAATATTTCTACCTCTGCTCCATGCTATCTCCATGGTGGCTAGTGTGGATCTAGTGTGGAGACTACTTCAAATCTACTTTAACACTTAAAACCTTATCCAAATAACCTCAAAAAGCAACTAGGGGGTGCGTAATTGCAAGATCTTGGTTTCAGTTATCCATGAAACACTGTTTAACCTTGTTCTAGTCCAAATTTAAATCATCCATGTTGAACCCCCTCCCTTCCATGTTGGTCAGTAGGGAGACAGAGGATATGACTTCAAGGCTTGCCTTTTGGCATTTCTTGACCTTCAAAATGATCAATTTTGACAAATCTAACCCTATGCTACCTTGGGAAGACCTTAGAATCCTAACTTTGATACTTTGGATTTCATGAAACATGTTTTCCTTGGTCTCCACATTGGCCAGCATGGAACTAGCGTGGAAGACACTTTTAGGCTTAAGAGGAAAGATCCAAAAGTTGAAAACATGTGCCTAAAGTAGCATATGACCTTCCTTAATCAACTACATTGACATACAAGCCACTAGGAGTCAAAAAATAGTTAAAATAAGCCTTGAAAATCCTTTGGATGTTTCCTCCACACTAGGGGCCACCTCTTCCATGCTAGCCAACATGAAAATAGGGGGTCCAGTGTGGAAGCCTTAAAACCCTTGATTTTTAGGACCAAATAGCCTAGAAATAACCCTAATTGATGCCCAATCTATCCTATGATCCTTGTAACATCAAACCATGGCCTACTAAGGCTTTAAACTAGCATCACAGCTTGCCAAGGCCTTAAATTGATAATACAACTTGATGAGGTCTTAAACCAGCAATATGGCCTGCTAAGACCTTAAATTGGCAATATGGTTCACTGACTAACAATATAGCCTGCCAATGCATTAAACTAGTAATATAGCCTATTGAGGCCTTAAACCAGCAATATGGTCTACTATGATCTTAAATTGGCAATACAACCTACTAAGGCCTTAAATTGGCACCACAACCTACTAGGGCCTCAAACTAGTATCATGACCTTAAACTGATAACATTGGTGACCTAGGTAGCTTGGTTTTGTCATTCTATATGGCCTGCATGCATTGTAATGTTATAACATGTTTTGTTTGCTTGATTTTCTTGTCCTCTCTAAGTTGTGTTTGCAAGATGAAGCCTAGAGCCATTGTAATGGTGTAATTCATTATAGTAGCAAACCACTATGCAACCTTTATGTGCAAGATTTGGTAAGCTTATCTTGTTGTGTCAAAGGTGCTTGTACTGTTGCCTTCCATCTAGCACCACTTCTTGAGCCCAATCCTATAACCTCATTATGACCTTCCATACCTTGGAAACAATGTTAATCTATGTTTGCCACTCATGGACTATAGCCATATGATATTTCTTTATCATGCTCCATCCTCAAGTACACTTGAATTGTAACACAACTCATTCAATGGGAAAAAATTAAATCCATTAAGTGTAACACATCTTGTTTGATGGGATAACCCCCCTAGTTTGTTGAGTGTAATGTAACTCATTCAATGGGAAAACTATATCAAACTAGCCTTGGAGATGAAACCCAATGAAGGTTTCACCACATAAGAAAAAACATGAGAAAGCAAACTACCAAGAGGATAAATAGCCAATCAAGCTTCAAAGCCTAATGGCTAAAGAAATCTTGGAGAAAAGTAATTGGATCCTAAAATGCACTTGCTAAGTGAACAACACTTCAAAACATATTAATATCACACTATAATCATGATGACAACACTTGGAATGCATTGTTAGCCTCCATGACCATTCCCCTATAATCCCATTACCATTACCATTCCCTCATCATAGCCATATCCCATCATCTCAAGAACTCTTTCGCATGGTTTGACACGATTGGGTCAAGCACAGAGAGGAAATGATGATGGTGGACCTATACTAGTGTTTTTTATTCTTTGTCAGTGCCTCCTAGGTTAATCATTCAAACACCAATAAAGATGGACTAATGAAACACCATCAAACTTGCATGTAGAAACCTTTATAACCCCATCCCATGAAACCTAAGCCTAAACTTCATCGTAAATGTGAAGATTGTAATCCATAAGAGGAAATCTCACATATTTCATACTTTTGGGGTTGAAAATGCCTCATAAGTGGCAAAAGCCTCATTCCCTAAGTGAAAAGAGTCAACTAGTGTCTATATTTGGGCTTGGGGGTGAAATTTTCCTTTTGAGATACCAAAAATGACAATTTGATGGGTTTTATGAGGGGTATATACTTTTCTATGCTAAAAAAATCCTGCAAGAAGGTAAATCTCACCTACTCCTAGTGTGGAGGGGTGTGGACCACCTATTGCCAACATCGAGACATCAAAACTAGTGTGGAGGGATGTAGGGGGGTGGACCTCACCTACCCACAACATAGAGAGGAGGTGATGCTTAGTGTAGAAGGGGTTGACCTTCACCCCCCAACATTGATCTCTCATCCTCCCAACATTGATACCTCCTCCCAAGTGTAGAAGCAACATGGCCAAGATTTCAATGTTACATCAACTCCAGCAAGAACCTTGCAATGCTAGCATGGAAGGTTGAAGACCTAGTGTGGAGGGAGTAAAGCTAGTGTGGAATGTGCATCCCCATTACTATTTCTAGTAAACTAAATGGTCATGGGGGTAGGAAACTTTCCATATGTGGTAACCCCACTAGATTTTGGACATCAACCAACACCCCTCCTTTCCCTAAATGTGGTAGAAATTTTCAGCAAGTTGTAGCTAATTTGCAACCCAATCAGTTAGTTGTTTGTAGCCAATTTGTAGCCCAAATCATGGCCAAAACCCCAATACCATTTCAAGGCTCCACACTCTTGGAAATTGCACAAACTTTGCATTTTGACCATTTTATCATTTTGAGCATCCAAGAGCTCTTGCTACTTAGCAAAAATGTAGCTTCCTAGGGCCTGCTAGCATAGAACCATTGTAGCCCTATTACCCTTGTTACCCCCTTTGGGATTTGTGAGCCTAGAGTGTAAACACTACCCTCCCTGGGATCCCCAAATTCCAATGTGGAGCATTTTGACAACCTTAATCCTTCACATTTCTCAATCCTAATACTGACCAACATTGTAGATTTTGAGTAGTAGCCAAGGAGGTTTGAAAACATTAGGCATGGCTGAGCATCCAGATTGTGGAGCAAATTCTATCTTCTTCAATGGGCTTGGAACCCTTGCCCAAGTGAGCTCCCCTTCACTCTCCTACATGCACTTTGATACATATTTCTAAACTCATTCTTTATTGATCTAATAAATTTTATAGTTTCATTTTGTGTGTAACTTTTATACATTTTGGTTTTTTAGATATGAAATTTTTACACTTTTTTAGAACCTTGTTTTAAATCCCCCTAAGTCCCTAGGTGATCTACCATACCATCTAGGGCACCATGAATCTCATTTTTCCTTGGATGCCCTAGGGATTCAGGGTTGAGTCTATTTGTGGCTGAGAATCCTTAGCTTTTTAGTGGTTAAGGTTTTTCATTACAACACAAGGGATATATCGAAAGGTTTCTAAGGTTCCTAAATAAAGTTGGAAATAGTCTAAGAAGCTCAAAATATAAATCTACTCTAGAATTATAATATGAAAGGGTAGGATGCATGTGTGGGAGTTAGAAACCTTAACCATGCATGCAGGAATTACAAACCTAGGGTATGAAATACTTTTCAAGTTTAGGACTTACAATCAGCTTACAAAATATCACTAGATGACTCATCAACAACACTAAGTTATAATTTTTTTTTAAAAAAAATCTATAATAGAAATTCTAAAATTGGTCTGATAAATTTAAAATATTTTAATGAACATAAGTAAAAATTTCAATTTTATTTTCAGAATCACCTTATATTAAATACATTTAAGTTTTTTTCCTTTCACCAAATTCCAAGTTTTATCTATTTTCAAGTTATTCAATTTCTACTAGGGTTTATCCCATTTTTCATGTTTTTGTGTAATCACAGCTTCTTCATTTGAATTGTAGATTTATTATTATTTCCTATATTATCATTGTATTGTTGCTAGAGTCCCCTATTAATCTAAGGTTCTTTGAAAGTAATTTCACTAATTTTTCTCACTTAATTTTTGTGTCAAAACCATAAATCAACCATGGATTTTGGAGAAACTTCCAACATTAACCATTAGTTGTGGTCTATTCAAACTCTACCCTTTATATTTTAGTCTCTATTTCTTAAAATCTTGTAATCTCATGAATTGTGACATAGTAATGATATTTTACCATGGGTATTGGTAAAGTCATGGTCAAGTCTCTTAAGCATTTTATATTGTACCAAGTTATTTCAAGTGGTTTCTTATCAATCACAAGTCATGGTCAAGTAATGGCTGAGCCAAAATCTACTATAATTTCTACTAGTATCTTTTTTGAGTGCACCATCAATTGTGGTAAGGTCATGGTCTCATAATTTTACTATTTTTAGGATCATCTTTCATTAGAGCATAGTTTGACATGTTTTAGTATCTTTGAATGTTGTTCAACATTGTTTGGTAGGTCTAGAACATGTTGAATTCCTAAATTTGATATTGGAGTTGATTATTGATTTATGATGGAGTTTTTAGTTATCTAGAATTGTTGACCTTTTTACTATATCCCTTCATCATTAATATTTGATTATACCTATTTGAATGTTTGGATGTTCATTGTTTTTCAAAAGCTAGCACAAAGTTATATGATTGGTTGAAGATGTCTCTTTGAAGATGTTTAATATTTGATCCCTACTGGGATGCATTTGTGTGTCTCTTCCTATAGGTTTCATCTTGGAGTATAGGGTGATTTATGATACATTGGTCCTTTCTTCGATTATCTTTAGAACATTATAAGTAAGACTTAGATAGTGCCTCCAACATATGTAGTTTGGTTTGAGACTAATAAATAAATCCATGTGCATAATACTTTAACACCTGGTTTTTTTTTGGATAGTTTGATTTGACTAAGTTATCATGATAATGATACATACAATTAAAACTGATTATGGTTCATGATAGCCTCTTTGTATATGGGTTAATGAGTTGAAGTGGATAATTCAATTTGATGTTTTCAATGTTTGATATTCAGATCTACACACTAACATGTGTTTGTAGGTTAGCATGCCTTTCCCTAGCACACCATGAGACTTATCCTTAGATTAATTAGAGGAGATGACAAGGTTTATCACTTAGTTTATAGTAACTTCCCATTTTATTTTTAGGTCATTAGGGCTAGGTGAAACAAACAAATATTCTTACATTCATCGCTAATTTTTGGATATTATACATATTTACTTTTGAAATTTTAGACCATTATCTGTTTTGCATATTATGATATTTATAGACATGTATTAGTTTATTCCTTTATCATGGAATTTCTATTTTGATCCTAGATATTTTTATACATTACTAAACATATTAATATTTCTAGGTACTTATGGCTATGCATTATTTTCAAATTTATATGCTCTAATTTTAATTTTAGTTATTAGTGGTTTTAGTTGTTATTATATATGCATTATCTTGTAATTAATATAGTCTTTCATTATTAATATATTTTCTTTCCTTTTTTCTAGGATGGTATTACTATATTCTCCTTCCACTTCCTTATCATTACATTAGATTATTTCAATTTTTAGTTAACTCTTGTCATGAAAAATCATTTATTTTGAGGTTCTATGCCCAACATAATGCTCTTTAATATAAGGTAAGGAAGAAGGATGTTAAAAACTAGTATCAAAGCATATGTTTGATGATTTCCTTATTTTGTGTTATTATGTCTAGTGATGGTAGATGCTAGAGGTGGACGTGGTCATGGTAGGAGGATAGATGTTAGGCTTAACAATCGAACTCCAACACTTGATCCTATTCTTGATTGAATGTAGAAGCATGTAATTAATCCTGAACTAGGGACTATTAATCTTTACTTTTACTTCAATAAAAAATTAGGAGATTAGTTAATTGGACATCAATTGGTACCTATTTCTATTTTCTTTGTCATCATACAGAGAAGAATTTAAACATACCATTGATATTTATTATTTCAAGAAGTGGTAGTAGTGGCAAAAAAACTAATGGAATGTGAGCTTGTGAAACAATTCTATAAGTTGGAACCACCTATCTTCTATGGTAATAAGGACCATATTGCTACAATTGAGTAGTTAGAGGAGATCAAGAAGATATTAAAGTTGATGGGTTACAATTCCATGTAGCAAACTTGATTAGCAATCTACTAATTCAAAAGTTCCACTATTCATTGGTAGGCTACTTAGGAAAAGGCATGTTGTTGGAAGGGATGTGATATTCATTAGAATGACTTCTTACTTACTTTCAATGATAATTATATTTCTTCAAAGTACATGGAGGCTAAAGTGATGAGTTTTATTAACCTCCACTAGGGATTGTGTCTAGGTACAACTATATGTTTTTGGAATTGGGCATGTATGTGCCTCACATAAATTTTGATAAGAAGTCTAGGATAAACTATTTTATTCATGATCTTTATATATTCATTAAGGACCACATTATTCTCCTATATCTTTAGATATATTATGATGCATGTGTTTATGCAATGGACTTGGAACATGGTTAGTTGATAGAGGTAGTGCACTACGATCATTTTTAGACGAGGACCCAAATATGTTTTGGAAATTTTGATGGATCCAAGTAGATATAAGGTTATAGATTTGATAGATAATAGTAGTGACAATAATATTTAGATGATGGGGCTACTCATGGACTCATTACTTACCATGCTTATAGAAACATCAGGCATTTTTAGAGGGATTTTCCCAAGTACCATAATTGTAGCTAACTAGGTCACAAGAGATTTAATTTTTTGAATCATTTAGATGATGATGATTCTTAGGAGCATGGTAGGCTAGAAAATGATGAGGATGATACTAGGATGTGCATGGATGTATGTATGCTTTGATTGACTAGCTACTTTATGATCAACCTAATACTATGATGGAGAATGAAAGTACGATTCTACATTTGTTAATTTTAATTTTCTTTGATTTTGATGGAGGTTATTCTTTTTCTAATCTACAAGTATTTGAGATTTTGGTTTACAGAATCTATCTCTTATTTAAGGGCTTCCCATTAGTACCATTTATTTTAGTATGCTCATCATGGATCAAGCCTATAGGTCTTGGATATTGTAACATCCCCATTCTCAAATGGTGCTGCTACATAATGAAGATGGTATCCCTTCATAAATAATCTTGAGTTTAGTGTAACAAGACCTAAAAGGGGAGTTGTAATTAAGACTCAAAAGGGCATTCTATAATAACAGATGTATCTCTCGAGGTGATCTTTGGGGGTTTGACCTAAGGTATTTATACCTAGGCATTAGAGGTTGTATCAACATTGAGTTGCAAAGCCAGTAAAGGTGAGTAATGGGTGCCAAGTGAAGCAAGATAAGAAGAGGACTAGCCATCCCTTCTTACTGGTTATAGGCCTAACTGTGGTGGCAATGTTGGATTGCCTCTAAGGGATAGATGCTAAAGGAAGAAAACCCCAAGAAACACCCAAAGCATGAGCAAGATACACTATTCCACATCAATAAAGCATTCTTTTCCTTTTTTCCTTATGCATTTTCCCTATTATTTTTTATGCATAATGTCAAATGCTACATATATTTGATGTTTGGTATATTATCTTCTTACACATAATGTCTCATATAGCATATATTGTATGTTTTCCATGACATTCAAGAACAAGATGTCACATTTGGTATCAGAGCAAGCCACAACCCAATGGTCATTTAGAACCATGGACCAACTACAACCTAAACCTGATGATGAACCATGGAGCCATATCCTAGGAAAAGTCATGGACCACCAAGTGCACTATATGACCAAGATGATCCTTACCCCACCAACCAAGAAGATTATTTCATGGATATCATTGACTAAGGGAAATTTGATTATGCCTCACAACTCATCAATTGTAAAAGACATTGGTAAGAAAAGGATATATTAGTTAAGGTTATTTTAAGTTCCTCCCATAAGGATAGCAACCATGGACTAAGTCAATCTTGTCTTATTTAAAACTTATTACCTTAAGCACCTAATCCTTGTAACTTAGCATTATTCATCTCACCTAAGACCTAGGCAATAGCAAGTTTAAGGGATTCAACCTATCCATAAGAGTGTCTCATCCCCACTTAGAGTTATTACCATGACATTCATAGGGAAACCTAAACTCATGAGTAATGTTATCATAATCTTTTCTTGCTAGGATATAAACATGATCTGAGAGACCAAGCCTACATCATATTTTTCAATCTATAAGGTCAAAGTATTATATTCATGTCTAAGGATCAATATATCATTTATAATTGAAACCCAAGTCACCAAGAAGTTATCATGTTACCCATATGTCAGCCTAGTAATATCAATTGCCAAAATAACTTATTTGAACCTTTCAAATCATGAAAATTCAACTTAGTTTTTGGACATTCAAAATGTGTCCAATGCATAGTACTTGTTGAGATGATTCCAATGGAACAAATTTTATCCCAATTAAACTTGCAATTTAGGAAATATCAATATTTGAAATTTATCATTATACATGTTAGAATAAAATAATAATAATTTTTTTTTAAAAAAATAATAAAAATATAATTAAAAATCCAAACTTAAAAGAAAATTCAAGGCTAAATTTGAATTCATGACCTTCAAATCCTTAAACTTTAACTCTCAAACATTAACTCGCTAACATTAACTCACTAACCACATCAAATTACTTGGTTGTTAATAATAGTTAATTATATTATTATTTGTTTTTAAAAAATTAAGAAATTTTTTTTATTAATTAAAAATAAAAATAATCATAATGTTTTTTTATGATTATTATTTTTAAAAATTGCTAGGGTGGCATGACCCTTGGCCACGTAGCCATGTAGAGGGTTGCGCAGCCCTACAAGGGGATCACGCTAGCCTGTTAAGGCCACATAGCCTTGTTTAAGGCCTGTAAAGGGCTGCCTTAGCCATATGCTCTATGCTCCCAAGGCTATTCTTGCCACCTACCATTGCTAACCACACCTCAAGCCTTGCTAGAATTAGCCTATGATGCCCTCCACACATCAAGCCTCACATGGTCATTGTTGGTTGCCTCCTTCTACCATTACATCATAACCCTCTGCATCTTCTTCTACTGCCTCAACACCAATGAAACCCTTGTGCATTGTTGCCACCATGTTACACCCTCTTCACTGCTATCGTGCATGCTAGATCCATGCAACATCTTTTTATTTGTCACAGGCGGCAGGGATGACAGCCTCCAACCACATTCACAGCAAGTGGTAGAAGGGCCTTGTGACCAGCTATGTAGTATTGCAAAATCCTCCACGCCTTGCCTCATATACACCTTTATCACTACCTGTCTATGCCATTCTGGCCTTACTCATTGAAACACCATAAATTTTTGGACTTTCATGACTCAGCATAGTCCTGAAACTTGGGCGAGGATCGCTACAAGCATGGTGTCATGTTAGACCGTGCTGACAACATGGCATCCCAAAAGTCCTAACACTTGCATAATGGCTTTTGAGCCTTCCTGGCACCCTTTGTAGCATAGTTAATGCAGCACCTAGCCACAAGGCCAATTTGCATGAAAGAGGCACCAGGGATAGATTTTACAATCTGGAAAATTTTCTACCTCCTAAGCTGACAGGCTTACTACACCCCCTAGCTTGCCCAGCTTGACACTTGACTTGGTTGATGATCTACCCAAGGACCATGCTAGGAGTAGTCAAAAGTATTTAGGATGAGCAAAATAGTTTAGCAAGTTTTCTAACTATGAGACCTGCTACGCTACGCTATGCTTCATAGTGTAGCAGGCCTTGGGAAGACTAATTTGGCATCCAAGATGCCAATTAACAATGACTCAGTCCTCTAGGATATCTACACCACTTCATCCTTGATGCATGAGTAACATGACGCAGCAAAATGTGGCAAGTTTTGTTAGAAATCATTTCAATTTAAGTGCTACGCTACGTAGCGTAGCACAACATAGTAGGGATGAACTCTGACAATACTCCTACTTAGATAGCTTTGATGGAGTAAGCATATTTGCCCATGCTTCAACCATCAAATAGGTTTTCTCTACTACCACATCAGGACATGACTAACATGCTATGACAAAATGTTTCCAAAGTAAGTCAAAATTTGAGCTAAATTGGGTGCTACACTGTGCTACGTTGCATAGTCTAGCATAGCGTAGTAGGGTCAGAATGCATGAAGGTCCTCTGCCAAGTGGTTTTAGCACTAGAATTGCACTTGGCCACATTTAGACCTCCAAGATTGCCTGTCCCACTTCACCCCTTGGGTCACAAGTAAGATTTCTCGACAAAACATTGCAGATCAAACAGGAATTCATGTCACATTAGCTGTTACGCTATGCTATGCTATGCAGTGTAGTAGGGACACAAATCCTAAAAATGTCCCAAGGATGAACTTCACAAGTCCCAGGACCTTTTAGCATAGATGGTAGAGTTGTCAATTGTAGAAGTTACTTGCCTAGCCAGGCCTCATATAGGTATTTTTGGCTTTTAGGCTAGATTTCTCTTAGGACTGGTGGCTACACTATGTAGCATAGCATAGCGTAGCATGCAAGTGCTTACGCTATGCACATACACTAGGTAGCAGAAGTAGCGTAAAACTTGTATGAAAGCATCAGGACACCTCCGATTAACTCCAGAACTTGTTGGTTATTCTCGTCCTAGCATTTCTTCAATGGACAGAATCAGCAAGTTTGCTTTGTTTTGCACTCCCCTAATTATCCCCAAAGTTGTCCCTATGCTTCACCCTGCTCACAAGAGTAGGGAAGACATAGTCCTAGAGCACATGCTCCACTTTGCATTCACTATTGGAATTCCTTGTAAAAAACATAGCAATTCACTAGACTTTGGCACATGTAGCTTGAACGGTATGGTCACAGTATAGCAAGCTTCATGGTCAACATCACATAGCAGCATAGCACAGTCACATTTGCACCATGTGGGACCTAGGACACATGGCATCCAAACCACTTTTTTCTCCTACCCTTGGCTCTATAAATACCCCAAAGAACAACGTTCAAGAGGTTGGCTTTTTTGCATCACTAGCTTTTGGAATCATCTTTCCTATGGTTGGCATTTAAGGTTGGCTCCTGGCATTTTCTAGCTTTTTGGGCATTTTGGCTTTCTTGCGATTAGCATCTTGCCATTTTGGCTTTCTGACGATTACTTGTGGAAAAGAGGTTGGTAAGCAGAAGGTTCTTGTTAGCAAGCTGTTGACTATAGTTCAAGAGGCTGTGACCATACCGCTTCATTGTAAGCTGTGCCTATCCACGCTACACATCAATTGTACACCTTCCAACCAAACAAAGATTTGATCCCCCAATCTTGGGGTGGTGCACTCTTTCACTCAAGCCTCTTTCGTTTCATTTTACTATTATCATATTTTGCATTACTCTCTACCAATTTTCATTGGTTGCTTATCACTTAAGTTACATATAACGTCTTTAAAGCAAACATTTATGAAAGGTTATTATACACTGATTAAGTTCCTATCTGATTGACTAGACCGTTTAGGGCACCCTGCTTTCGTTTTTCTCTAGCATGGCCCTCGCACGAATCTAGGGTTAGGCTATACACCTAGTGACCTCTCGGTGTTCCAGCCATTGACGTTTTCGATTGCTATAGTTTTATGGTGCCAGAAGGAGGGCCCTTTGTGTCCTTTCTATGTATCATGGGTAATCCTGCATGTTGTCTATACCTTTTCACCTACTATCATAGACATGACACCCTTGTGGTTTTCTACACACTGTGTGGTTTAGACTGGTTGCAATGATGGTTCCTCCAAAACCCAGCAGGACAAAAGCCTCCAACTGCTTACCATACCACATTTACTTGGTTGAATAAGCTATGCTACTTGCGTCTTGTGTGGCATAGCAAGCCTCTTAGTGTAGTAGGCCTGCTTAGCATAGCAGGTGTATCAGTGAAGGAAGGCAGCTTCTGACACTCCCCAACATACTCACTTTCAGCCTCTCTCTCTTTTACAGTTTTCATTTTTACAATAGAAAATGATTTCCACAACCACTGCCATTCCGACCTTGAACCTGGCGACCCCTTGCTCTGTTCAAAGCATGATAGGTACCGAGCGATCACCCAGCCCAGTGCTAGTACAATGATAGTCTCTTAGGTTGTGGCATCTATCACCCAAGAACTTGGTGCAAGATGAAAAGTGATATGATTTCCTCTATACAAAAGTCTAGGCAAATCTAATCTTGGATCACCAGGAACTTGAGGATAAACATAACTTCGAGTTCCTCCACTAGAACAGGAGGGAATTCATCCCTGCTCCTAATGTCACCATTTTGTTGACTGAAGCGTATCAATGGGTGTTAAACTAGTTGATACGAGTGATTAGGTCTAGGGAACGGGACACAACATCCCATTACAATGAAGCATTTCATGATGGGTAGGAAGACTTGGACTCCCACTCCAAAGGTAGTGGCCAGATCTATACCACATCTATCCATTCCACCGTTATCTTTTGGTCAAACTCGCTCTTCTCTTTTGCCCCTTTCTTGGTCACCACAAGCCCACCACCATCCACATCCTCTTCAGCAATGGGTAGTCACCCAATTTTTTCAATGTACCAGCAAGTGGGTCCTTCAACTTCTTTTTTAGTCCCTCTCCCTCCCAAATCCATTCTGGCATCGTACCCAATGTCAGTCATGGCTACACTACCATATGTGCATACTGTGCCTACATCACAACTACACATGAGCTCCACTCCTATTTCCTCATCTACAACCATCCCACCACCAGTAGCAGACCCACTCTCAACTGCATGGTGGACACCAGCCACTTCTCTCCCTCTTGCAAAACCCTCTCAGATGTCACATTATGTCCAACACCATGCATATCAAATCTCATAGGTGGTGCAACCAAAAATAGGGTTTTGGGCTACCCCACTAGCTAGGCAAGTAGCCAACCCCATGGTGCCACCAACAGCCATTGCCCCAATAGCACCACCCACTAGTGGTGGATTGCCCAGGTAGCACCACTTGCTAGAGCCATCCCAACAGTGCCTCCCATGGGATAAGCTTCTACCCCATCATCCATGATGGCTGCTCAGGAATCCCTGTAATCATCTACGATGTTCCTGGGTCTAGATCAAGCATTTCAACTCATCCAAACACTCATTAAGGAAATCAAACATCTCAAGG
Organism: Gnetum montanum; assembly: GCA_015680685.1. Lineage (NCBI taxonomy): Eukaryota > Viridiplantae > Streptophyta > Gnetopsida > Gnetales > Gnetaceae > Gnetum > Gnetum montanum. Next base: position 108,423 of record MNCI01025186.1, on the reverse strand, counting down.
CATCGATTCTGAAACCATGCAAGTCATGAACTTTTACCATGATGATCCTATTAGCCTGGCTATCCCTATGCTTAGATTTCCCCTTGGGATGCCACTCCCCCAATTTATAAAATATAATGGGGAGGAAAATTCCAATGTGCATCTGGTGACCTTCATGTTCGAATCCCTACTACTACAACCATGGCCACACACCATCATATGTGTCTTTGCCATGTCTCTGATAGGCAAAGCCCTAGATTGGTACTGCACACTCCCATGTGCCTCCATCTCAACCCTAGAAGAGTTGCTAAGTTAGTTCATGACCTATTTCAAGTACAACTTGAAACCAGACATCACACTAGACTAGCTCATGAGTGTTAATAAAGACCCACTAGAATCTGTGCAGAGATTCATACAGTGGTGCAGTACAACCTTGAACGAGATATGTGAGCCTATCACTGAGGCCCATTTGTTGGCCATCTTCAAGGGTGTGGTAAATGACTTCATTAAGTCTAAACTCTACTACCTAGCCCCACGGTCCCTTAGCCAAGTGTTTGCACAAACCAAGAGCATTCAGGACATGGATGAAGCTAGTAGGAACCCTACCTATGTGACATACACAAATACACACATTAAGAAAGACAAAGAGAAGGGCAAGGCCCATCAACCATGGTGGCCACTGTGGCCAATGAGACCAAGCCCAACAATAGCAACAACAAAAAGGGTGTTACAACACCCAATGCTCCCACCAACGCCACACCTAGCTCTAGCAACATAGCATAGTCATCGACCTCAACAATTGCAGTGTCAACCCAGCCAAGGTAGAAATTTGAGTGCAAGGACTACTCAAAGTACACCCCACTATCGATTAAGCCTTCAGAACTTCTAAAGAAATTATTGGGAGTAGGGTGCATATAACATAAGTGGATGTTGGAGGAAGAAATCAAATGCCACCAAAGATATTACAAAGTTCTTAGGAAGCCCTCCTTGGATATGCCTAGTGAACCTCTGATCCCAAAGAATTTTAGGCTAGAACATTTATGTGACTATCACCAACTATGTGGTCATGATACGGACTATTTTTTAGCATTGAAAGATGATATTCAATGCATGATCAATCAAGAAAAACTAGTCCTGGATGAAAGTAGTCCCGTAACTAGTCAATGCATGTTTACAAAGACCCCCTGAATGCTAACAATGTGGTGTACACTATCAATGTTATTGGCATTGATAGTAATCTAGAACCACCCTAGCAAGGTTTGCGTGCCCCCACCCCTTTCATGCTTAAAGTTTCACCACTGCCCACGCCAACACAACAAGCACCATTTGTCATCAAGGTGCCAAAACATTCAAGCTCCTCCCCAATGCAAAGACATGCAACAAAAAATGCACCACAGCCTCCTCGTCGAAAAAAATGTGAAGAGCATTTAGCAGAAAACATGGCTAGGGAACACACTACTACCTTAGGCTCCCCTAAGCCTACCCTCTTGTCCTCAATGCCCATGGCCCCTTCATCATCAGCAACTGATAACATTACACAGACGCGATCATCACCTCCCTGCCCAAGAAAGCCCAATGCTCAATCGGAAATCACTCCCCCTTGGGAGATTCGTCTTCTAGGATGAATAGAGTAGGAAAGGGGTAGCAAACAACAAGATGGTAGGCACGACCTTCTCAATGCCCTTACACAGGTCAAATAGGCCCTGAAGTAGAAAAACACAACTCTAAGCCTATATGACCTGATAATGACTTTCACGACACATCGTGAGGCCATGGTTTGCATGTTAGCATCTATCCTGGTAGACAAAAACATGTTGGCCAAAGAGAAAGCAATCCATGCTATCATGCTTCCCTTCATAGCCAAAGAACCATGGCCACCCCACTTGACATTTCATGATAAGTCCATTAAGGATGGCCCTGAAAAAGGTCAGGTGACAACATCACCCATGTTCACAATTCAAGTTGGCCAGTACAAGATCCGAAGGGTACACATTGATGATGGGGTTGCTACCAATGTCATTCCATTTCCCATAGTGGACAAACTGGGCTTGGTCGATCAAATCAAGCCCATGACAACTTCGTGCCTAAAATCATTCAACGAGGCATGCATAGTGGTAAAAGGGACTGTCCACATTAACTTTGTGGTAGGGGACCAGTTCCCCACAAGTTCGGTATTCATTGTGATGGAAGAGATGCCCAGGTTCAACCTGATCTTGGGGAGGTCATGGTTAGCCCAATTAAGGATTATCTCTTCACCGATACATTAAGAGATCCACTTACCCTACGTAGGCGGGGAAGTGGTGATCTATGGTGATGAAGCGGTTGCCCAAGCCATAAACAATGTGAACGTGGAGCAAGGTTCAGAGATAGAAATCTCTAAAAATGAAGTCCTCATTCAAACTGAAATTCCATGCTCGACAAATAAGCATGCCAAAATTTTTAGTTCAAATGAAGAAACCACATGGGTCAAGTTGCCCTTTCAAACCGTGGGCAACGACATAGACGAATACCAATGCAAGGCCTCTCGACCATATGCCTCACCTAACCCACACAAGGTTAGAAATTAGTTGCATGACTAAAACCTATTGTTACATCACTTTAGCGAAGTCATATATGTTTGATTGTATGATTTACGTTTCGCATTAAATTTCTTGGTTGCAGGACTTACATTTTCACATTTGGCTGGCTATTTACATCGTTACATTTTTACATTGAGTTTGCTAATTGTATAATTTACATTTTGCATTAAATTTATTGTTTGCACCATTTACATTTTTTATATATTAAATTTTACTATTTGGAAAATTCACATTTTGCGATTGCATTACCCTTATCATCGATACCTTGCATGGCCCGAAATGACCTAAAACTAACGATGGCTTGAAATGGCCTAAAACTAGCGATGCCCTTGAATGGCCTTAAACCACCATTGTGGCCCACGAAGGCCTAAAATTGGAAACTCTACCTCCTCTAACACAGAGAAAATAGACAAAAATAAGAAAATTATCATTGTTGCAATGACCCAAAATGGCCTTAAACTATTGTTGTGGCTTGAAATGGTCTTAAACTATTGTTGCAGCCCGAAATGGCCTTAAACTATTATTGTGGCTTAAAATGGCCTTAAACTATTGTCGCGGCCTAAAATGGCCTTAAACTAAAACAAGGGGCCCACAAAGCGCCTAAACACATTAATAAAAAAATTTAATTAGCCAAAACAAAATGAAATAATTGTTTCACGTTTCACTTTTCATTCAATTTTAGTCCATACAATAATCTTCATAAAAAAAATTAAATTCAAAAACAAAAATAAAAATATTTCGCTGCCACATTATAAATCTTCATCAGCATCCCTGTTTCTTGTTCCACTAGATCCTGTGTCTCCATCTAGATCCTGCACAAGGCAGAAAATAAAGTAGTGAATGAAAACTACAAAAAAGGCTCTCATAAAGTAAATTATGACACAATAAAGAGTGACCAACCCAAGATGGCCCCACATCCATTTTAAAGGGTATCCTATCCATGCCGGCTGCAAGATGTTGTAGGATCTCCTCCTCAATGAGGTTGGCCCAATTTTCCTCTCCCAGATCAACGCTTGCTGCAACTTTTCCTTTCTCCACAGCTGTCCATCTAGGTGGTCTTGGAGAAATGGTGGCAGTGGTAGTCTCCCTAGTGGGTAAGGTCATTTCTCTTTCAGGAAATTCACTGACCTCCACCTGTTGCATGAACTTCTCATAGGTCCTAGAAGCACCAATGACATCAAGTAATAGCCTATAGATATGCAACTCAATAGAAGCATCCAAGTATTGTTTACGATAGGTAGCATATTCCGTTTTATACATATGCTTATGATTCTTTTGTGCCTATCCCCATTTGTACACCTTTGCGCTATAATCCTTCCAGTCTTGGTTCTTCTAGGCCAGAAGGTCCATTTGCATGCATTGTTCTATGATCTCGCGAGTGGCCTCATTTTTTCTTTGTATGGCTATCCAATATCTTGCATAGTTAATGATAGTCGTATGCTAATTGCCATCGCGAGTGTCACGGGCCAACAAAAATTCATTTCTATACCAAAGGTCCTCTAGCTTAGTGGCTTGGTTGACCTTCTCTTTCTCACATTTTTACACCCTCTTCTAGAGGTCCTCATTCACATGCCTACACTCCCACAAGGAGCGTGCCTAGTATAGTGCACATTTACTTGTTTCCTCGTATATATGATGAGGCACCTCGGCTACCTCTAGAGGGAGTTTAGGCATTGCATTGACTTCGATTACTTGTCAAGGATCCCACTTGATATGAGAAGCTATCAATCACACATGGGCAAGCATCAGTCACAATGACATAGAAAAAAATGCAAAAACATGGGGAGCCTAATGTAGCAACTTCAACATACCTATCTCAAGATCAATTTTCCTTAGGCGATCAATCATTTCATCAACCACCCCCTTCATAAAGGTTAATTTATCAGGAATCTCGGTCTATGGTCAGAGGCAGATCGAGGAAGAAGGGTCTAGGGCATTAATAGTGGTATCCGCTACATGAAAAAAACACATTAGCAATGACGAAGAGAAGGACAAAAAAATTGGTGAATAACATAAATGACAGTGTAAATCTCCTACCCAAAAAACCCTCAATGATGATAGCAGGGGGATCATCCATCGACACACTGTCAAGCAAGCAATCAAACTCACCAGCATCAAATTGCAGCCCCTCTCCTTCCAACTAACTCAAAAGTATGGCAGCATCCTCAACACTCATGTGCCCCTCAGGAACTGAGGCCAATCCCAAAAAAGGGTGGTCGGTAGTAGGGGCCTCTTCCTCTATGGTAGGGGCCTCTTCTTCTGTTGTCGAGGCCTCCTCTTCCTCTTCAACAAGTGCCCTTGCTTCGGGGGCCAAAACCTCTTCTCTTTCTTCTTCTGATAGATACGTTCAAAATAAGCAGGATACTCTAACATGAAACGGGTGCTACACTATGCTACGCTACACAGCATAGTAGGTGCTACACTAACTAAACAAATAAGCACACTTACCAACTATGGGTTGAACCTTGCAAACTTTGATTAGCAGCTTTCTCCCCCTATCTTCATTTGCACGGGGAGGTTCTTCCACAGGACAAGACTTTTTACATTGCAGCCTGGTTTTCATGGTTTCTACAATAAGGCATTCCCCCCTTAACACATTGCCTATGTTGATGGGAGGCACCTCCCCAATGTTGTCTTAGGCATGAAAGGTACGCCCCACTTGATCCCTCGTCGTTATTGAAAGAGATTCTCTAATAGCTTTTGGGGGGTCTTGGGATCCAGTGGTGCAGAAAACCTGGCAAATCCATGGCTTAGATATCTAGTTACAGTCCTATTGTACCCAAGCCCCATTTTCATGGACCACCAGGAATTCCACAAAGTGTTGCAGGCAAGCTATGAAGAAGACATAATGCATGTTGAAACGAGAATCAAGCTTCTCATGAAGTTTGACCATTTCAGCACGGAAACCTTTAGAAAGGTACTTGGCCTAGTTATAATGGGTACTTTCCTCCATGACCTCCCTCATGACCCAAGCCTACTCTACTCCGAGGATTTTTCCTTGGGAGAGTAGCTTAGGGAAGGCACAAGCAAGAAAGATAGGGTAAACCATTTGGGCCACCCGCTAGCTTAACCTTGTGTATGTAAATCCCCTTTCGGTCCTTGCTTGTTCCCAACCATTCCTCTATGTCCCTTTGATGGTTTACATCTTTGCTACTCTTTACTCCCACAAGTAGTCATAAAAGGGGACACTAAAAAGGTCTACAAAATTTTATTCATTTATTTCAAACACTACTTGCACATTGTGAACCCGTGTGCAGAAGTGATCAGCCTTTTCGGAAAAGGAATCAGCTAGGGAAAGCATTCCAGCAGCTAGAACACTTGGATTTATAGCTAGGAATAAGTCCATTAGCCCAACCTCCTAAATGTTGTGAACTAATGTGGCTGGGATCCCATTGCAAATCCAATGCTGAGTCTCATCCACCTCCCCATACTTGAAGAAGAGGTTGGTCTCATCATGCCCAGAGGTAATCATTGTAACCTCTTGGGATTCACTCACCACTACAATAGTTAGCAGTAAAAAATTAGCAAAATCAAAATCAAATCATCACTTGAGCACATTAAAAATGCACAATTTAACATACCATGCCTAAATGGTGTAGGAAATGGTGGAATTTCCACCAAAACGTCTTCTACGGTAAGTAGTCGACGAGATGCCCATTTGCTATCCAACCAGTCAACTTCTTTACATTTCCCATAGAACTTAGAATACCTAGTTGGATAGGCTTTGAAATCAGGCCCAAGTTGTTCTATAACACTGGCACACACATTCCTGGTAGAGGAGAACTCTTGTAGAGTTGTTTGGGTCAATGCCAATGTATCCGTGTTACCATGAAGACCAACCTCATCAATATAAAACCTAGTAACATGCAAAAATATGGTAAGCATTTCAACTAGCGCAAGGAAAATGATGCAACACACTTAAAACACCTTAACAAGACTCACCCACTGGCATAATAAATAGTTCCAGGTGGGTTATAAAAGCAAGTGCTCATGTGATGGGCAACCTACAACATGTTGCATTTGTATTTGAGCATTTCCTAGATCGAACTTAAGCACCTCAAGCCCCTTGGGTGTTAGTCTGAGTCTTCTGCCCCTTTACCTTTAATTGACCCATTAGCCATGAATTTTAGAATTCCTCGGTTCACCCCAGGAAACAATGTTTTTGTAAGTATAGTAGCTGTTTTGGCCGATAAGTGTGACCACATGATCACATTAAAATGGCAAAGGAGAAACTCTAGGAATTCCCATGCACCCTCTCAGAACTAGACCGTTTGATGCCCTACCTGTGCGTGAGGAGGGGGGCGTTGGCCATAAGTTCACTAAGGTAGCACAAGACTCCTACCACCTCAAGAAGGATCAAGACAGGTTTTAGCATGACCCTATGCAATGCCACAAGAAATTGTTAGTGCAACATTCAAGTGACAACTACCGAATAGTGTAGCATAACTCTTACTGTATATTTTTTTCCTTAGATGTGAAACAATAAGTTCCTAGTAAAATAGGATTAAACATTGCAAAGTGTCACGCATAGTGTAGCGTAGCAGCTACTCCCTACACAATGTAGCATGACAAACATGTCCTATACAGTGTAGCTTGGTAGCCACACTTTGTACAATAGTAATAGCTACATTACGTGCAATGTAGTAGGACAACCACATGCCATGCAGCATGGCAAAGTGGCAAGTATAACAGATGCCACAATGTGACAAGTGTAATGATATGACAAGTACAAAAAGTGCAACATGTAACAAGCATGCCAATGTCACAAGAAAAAGAATCTAACAGCATGGCAGTGTAGTAGGCCTTTAACAACGTAGCAGCATGACAGATTTCTAGCATAACAGCCTAATAGGCCTATCAATATAACAACGTAGCGTAACAAGAATAAAAATGTAATAGTAACAGTCACAATGTCAAAACAATGTGATTTAGAGAAATACACGTAGCATTCCCATTGTCTCGACCTCGCCCTGCACTACCACATGAAACATAACCAAGTAAAACAAAAACAAAATAAACTCCCCCTTTGCTCGTGCTACACTACAGTATGCCAGGCACACACTATGCTACCCAGAAACTTTGCAAACAAACAATCCCTTCTAAGGATAGTAGACTACACTGAGCATGGGCTATGCTACCTAGAATCACCCAAACCCCTGCGATACTGTAGTGACCATTCTCAATAATGGTGGCCAAGGTGGTGCCGTACACAACCATAGTGTAGTGACCACTAGGGCCACAACCACAAAAGTGGTAACAGCCATGGCTCATGGGCCAAAATGACAACAAAAGCAATAGCATCAATCGCAGCATAGCCACAATGATGACTGAAATGGCCAAAAAAACAACAGCAATGGAAATCTAACCTAATACATCACATACTAAAAACGAGGCCTTTTGTTGCTCCTCAACGCATGCCTTGGAGAAGTGTCCCAGGGTTTGCTTCACTTCGTCCACCTTGGCAATCCCTTGATGCCTACGTTTACTTTTATGTGCCATTACCTCGCTCACAAATTTGTTGTATTAGCTGCTACGCTACACTTGTTATGCTCTTTCTCAGCTCAACCACGCTACGCTATGAAGGTTAGCTCTAACAATGAAAATGATAAATTTGCCAGGGGGTAATCCCCTATTTCTAGCAAGTGTAGTAAAAACACTTGTCACTTTCATATCCCAAGTAATACGGAACACCCTTGTAGCGTAGTCCCACTGTAGCATAGCACTCATCGGCAGTGTAGTAAGTGGGTCCATCAAAATTTTCACTTCATATTCACAATTTTGTCAAGTTATGGTCCACAAAGACCTTAAACTAGCAATTTAAACCTACAATACGGCCCAGTTACGGTCCACCATGACCTTAAACTAGCAATTTTAGCATTCTGTCTACAATGTAGCCCAGTTATGGTCTGCCAAGACCTTAAACTAGAAATTTTAACTTATAGTGTAACTCAGTGACAGTCCACCACGACCTTAAATTGGCAAATTTAGCATTCTTTTTACATTTTAGACCCAGTAACGATCCACTACGACCTTAAACTGGAAAATTTAACTCACAAAGTTACATGGTTACGATCCACTATGACCTTAAACTAGTTATTTTAGCATTCATTTTATGTTTAAGACCCAGTGACAATCCGCCAAGACCTTAAATTGGCAACTTCAATTTACAAATTTTGCATAGTGATGGTATGCTAAAACCTTAAACTGGAAATTTTCTTATGTTTCATTATTGCTTTACGTATATTTATTACATGCTCAAATAGGTATCACTTGACTTGGTCTATTTGCTTATTGTGCCAGGTTCAACTGAAAGATGGCTATGCATGGTGATCTTCATTCGTTGTTAATCCTAATAGGTCCCTGTGGAAAATTTACAAGATGCTTAAATCTAGAGTTGATAGACTTTGAGCCACCCCCTTGTAACACTTATGTTGCATCCTTAGAAACACCCCTGGACTGGCCTGAACATGTAGTCCAAGCCTTAGACCTAAAGGCTAGGGATGTGACTAAGGACCCTCTTATTGAAATCCCTATAACTACACTTAGAGATGAGGCGAAAACCTTCAAAGTTATCTCTTTACTAGATTCACAAGTACATCAAAACATCTCAAAAGTTCTCAATAACAATGTTAAAGTGTTTGCGTGGTCATATGAAGACATGCCAGGCTTGGACCCATAGCTCATACAACATAACATTATCCTCGATCTACGTGTCAAGGCAGTCAAGCAAAAGGCTAACAAAATCAAACTAGAAATTGCACTAGCTATATGCAATGAAATCACCAAGCTTTACCAAGCTAGCTTCATTCAAGCAATCAATTACTTGGAATGGGTATCGAACATCATTGTAGTTTCTAAGAAAACAGGAGGTATACGAATTTGTATAGACTTTCAAGACCTGAACAAAGCAACAATTAAGGATGACTTCCCATTGCCAAGTATCAATCAACTTATTGACACTACGGCTAGTCATGCCTTACTATCCTTCATGGATGGGTTCTCGGGCTATAACCAGATTCACATCAACCCAAAGGATTAGTTAGCAACTACCTTTATGACCCCTTGGAGGACTTTTTGCTACACAATGATGCCCTTTGGGTTAAAAAAATGTTGGAGGAATGTATCAATGAGCTATGACATACATCTTCAGCAAGTACCTCTTAGAAAGGCTGAACAACTACATCGATGACATAGCAATCAAGTCTAAGGAAGTTATTGATCATCCCAAAAATCTCAACCTAGTTCTCCAATGTTGTCATAGGCATGACCTGTGCCTAAACCCTAGGAAATGTATTTTTGGAGTAAAAACTGGATGCATGTTAGGCTTTTTAGTGTCAAAAATAGGGATATGAGTAGACCTTGATAAGGTTAGGGCTATCATTAACCTGGCGCCACCTACAAACCTTAAGAAGTTGCGCAAGTTGCAAGGTAGAGTACAGTTTATCAGAAGGTTTATCGCAAGGTTGACAGACAAACTACACCCCATGCAACACTTGCTTAAGAAGGGGATCAACTTCGAGTGGACAGATCAATGTCAAGAATCCTTCAATAACCTAAAGAAAGAGCTTTTACATCTTCCAATTGTTTACTCACCATAGAAGGATAGGCCTTTCTACATCTACGTTGCCACCTTGGACACATCTATTGCCACACTACTATGTCAGAAGAAAGATGACGGGTCTGAAATCCCAGTCTACTACTTGAGTCATACATTGATAACATATGAGGGAAAGTACAATGAGGTAGAGAAAAACTATCTTGCCCTAGTATTTGCACTCAAAAAGTGGAGGCATTACCTGTTTCACTGGTAAAGTTAACATCATATGCAAGAGCAACATACTTCAGGCTATCACAACTAACTTATATGAGAGTAGTAGGATAGCCTGATGGAAAGCTATAACCATGGAATTTGATTTACATTATGTAGCTCAATCATCAACAAAGGGTCAAGCAATAGCTACACAGCTTACAAATTCACCCATTGATGATTAGGCAATAATAGAATCCAAATCCCCAGATGAGCACATCAATAGCCTAAGCCCTATACCATATGATTTCAAAGCTAGTTTACATTTTGACGGTGCTTCAACTACATGAGGTGGTAGCACCACTACTATTCTTACATTTCCCTCCAGGGAAATTTAACCCTTTGCATATCGTTTTACATTCCTTTGCACCAATAACATATTCGAGTATGAAGGACTCCTTAGGGGCCTTCTAGTAGCTCAAGAATTAAGAATTCAACATTTGGCAATCTAGGGTGATTCCCAACTCGTTATCAACCAAATCATCAACGTCTATGCTTGCAAAGCTTCACATTTGCAACCTTATTGTGACTTAGCGAAAAGTTTACTGAAGCAGATTACAATTGTGGACATCCAACATGTGCCTTGTAATGAAAACACCATAGCCAATGCACTAGCCATGTTAGCATTAAATGTGTCATTCCAACTATTTGCTACCTTGCTTGCTTTGATAATAGAATGCACCAATCCTATTACTCAAGTGGTGCATGTTGCATCTGTAAGCACAACAAATACCCAAGAGAGGTACGCCAACATTAAATCTTACCTCTAACATGGCAAACCCCCACATGGTTTGACGTCTGCTCAAAAATATGCAATACAAAAATGAGCTCGGCAATATGTCCTCATAGGAGATAACACCTTATGCAAACACTCCTTTGATGGGATATTGCTAGCTTACGTTAGGAATAAAGAGGTAAAAAATATTGTTAATGAAGTCCATGAGGGATTATGTGGAGGACACATAGCTCCCAGGGCTATGGCAGCCAAAATCAGACACTTAGGGTACTACTGGCCTTGCATAGAACGTGATTACCTTGCCAAGGTTAGGATGTGCAATGTATGTCAATGCCATGCAAATCTCATACAAGTGTCACCTACTGAATTACATCCTACATAGATCATGTGACCATTCCAATGTTAGGGACTAGATATCATAGGTCCCATCACACCTAAGTCTTCTGTAGGACATAGCTTCATCATCACCACAACCGAATACTTCACAAAGTGGGTAGAAGCTATTCCCCTTAGAAAGACCACATCTCAACAGGTTTGCCACTTTATCCTAGATAACATTGTGACAAGGTTTGGTCTTCCCATGACTATTGTGATGGATAATGGACCAAAATTTAGTAGCATGGAAACCAAAACCTTTTGCAACAACCTTGGCATCAAACACTCTTTTTCATCGCCCTACTACCCACAAGCAAATGGTCAGGCAGAGGCAACAAACAAAGCCATCATTAACTTGCTGCAAAAGATTCTTAGCAGTAGCAAAAGGCGATGGCACGGGCAAATCCTCTACGTGTTGTGGGCTTATAGTAGGACATGCTAAATGGCTACAAGTAAGACTCCTTACAACCTTTGAAACACCATAAAATTTCAAGACCCTCATGCTTCAGCAGAGGCTTGGAATTTGGGCAAGGACTTCCATAAGTGCAACATCATAATGGTTCGGCAGGAAAGTGTAGGCACTGAGGATAGACTATCCAATCTAGCAAGATTTCTGTCTCCAGGGCTAACAAGGCTGTTGGACTCTCCAACCTGCCCAAGTAGACAATTGACCCAGCTGACAGTCTACCTAGAGACTATGCTAGGAGTTGTCGAAAGTGTTTGGGATGAGCAAAATAGTTTGGCAAGTTTTCTAGCAAAGAATTCTGCTATGCTATTCTATGCTATGTAGCGTAGTAAGCATTGAAAGATAACTTCTCAAGCGTCCAAATGCGAATTGACAAAATGCTTGCAAGACAAGTCAGGATTTAGCCAACACAAGGTGCTACGCTATGCAATGATATGTAGCGTAGCACAGCGTAGCAAAGGTAGAGAAAAAAGGCCTATCTTTCCAAGTGATTCCAATAAGAAGATCACACTTGGCAATGCTTTGACCTCCAAAACTGGTTGCCCCACTTAGCCCTCAGGCCTCGAGCAAAGTTTCTTACTAGAAAATGGAGAATTGAACAAGGAAGCAAGGTACACTGGCTACTACACTATGCTACACTACATAGCGTAGCATAGTGTAGCAATAATGAAAAAATAATAGAAGTGTTTCAAACATGAATTTAGCAAGTCCAAAGGCTTTCCGGTATGAAGGACAAGAGTTACAGTTGTTTGCCTGACCAAGCCCCACACCAATGGCTTCGGCTCTTATGCAAATTTCTGTCAAGACCAATGGCTACACTACGTAGTGTAGCATAGTGTAGCAAGTAGCTACCTATACTACACCAATGTGTTCAATAGTGTGAGTAGTGCAACACTGGCACAGAAGCATCAAGACATCTTCAGATAGCTCTAGAGCTTGTTGGCAACAATCTTTCTCACTCTAGCATCTCCTTGGAAAAATTAGCAATTTTACTTCATTTTGCATACCCCTAGTCAACTTCCAAAACTTTTTTCCCTACACTTGACCTTACTTATAAGAGTAGGGAAGATGTATTCCTAGAGCATAGGCTCCATTTTTCTTACATTATTAGCACACTAGATTTCAGGACATGCAGGTTCGACGGTATAGTCACAATGTAACAAAGTTCACATCCAGCATCACACACCTACATGATATGGGCATGTTAGCACCTTATGGGGCCTAGGACACATGGCATCTAGACCACATTTCTCTCTTTTTCCTGGCCCTATAAATACCCTAGCAAACAATGCTCAAGGGGTTGGCTTTTAAATTGGCTTTCGAAGAGGATAGTTGGCATTTTTTTAGCATTCTGGTTACCTTTGAGTTCTCTGGTTGGCTCCAAACATCCCTTTGAGAGTTGAGCATTTTGGCATCTTAACAAACAGAGTAGTAGCAGAAGACTTGTGATCGTACTATTTGGTGTAAGCAGTGTCTCTCCAGTGTTGCATAACTTTTTATACACCTTTTGGCAAAGCAAAGGATCAAATCTATGACCTTTGGGGGTGGTGCATTCTCTAACCAAATTTTTTTTACTATTCACTTACTATCATCATTGTTTTGCATTATTTTCATCGCTTTCCATTTACAAATCGTCGATCTACTTTACGTGTCTCACTTTCGAAACAAACATTTACAAAAGGTTAAGATACACCTATTAAGTCTCTGTCTAATTGACCAGACCATTTAAGGTGCCCTGCTTCCATTTCTCTCCAACATAGCCCTCGCATGGATCCAGGGTTAAATTATTTTCATGGTAACCTCTCGTTGTTCCAGCCACCGATGTTTTCGATCACTATAGTTTTTGGCCCCAAAAAAGGGCCTTTTGGTGCCCTTTTTGTGTCTTATGAGTAGTCCTGCATGCTCTCTGTACCCCGTCACACATTAGCATAAATGTGACACCCTTTTGTGATTGTTTATACATCGTGTGGTGTAGATTGGTTGCAACAATAGTTCCTTTAGAACCCAGTAGGACAAAAAGCCTCCGATCATCTATTGATTTCCATGTTTCTCGTTTGCGATTTCCCTTAAATCACATAAAATTATTCCTTCAATAACTAATATTTCCACATTGATCCTTGAGGCTCCTTTCCCAACCCAAAGCACCATAGGTTCTGAGCAGCCACCTAGCCCAGTGCTAGTGCCATGCTAGTCTCTTAGGATTCAACATTTGTCACCTAAGTTCTTGGCACAAGACGCAGAGCGTTTCAACTTCCTCTACACAAAGATCCAAGAAAATCCACCCCTAGATCGCCAAGAACTCAAGGACAGATGTAACTTTGAGTTCCTTCATTAGAACGGGAGGGAATTTATCCCTGCCCTTGACGTTACCATCCCCCTGACAAAAATGTATTAGTGGATCTTAGATCAGCTGCTGCGAATCAGTAAGCCTAGGAAGTGGGACTTGGCATCCCATTACGATGAAGCATTCTAGGACAGGTAAGAACACTTGGATTCCCAATTCGAGGGTGGCCAGACTTTCCCTGCGACCATCCCTCCCACCACTATATTTAGGTCAAACCCACTTTTTGTGTCTGCCTCATTTATGACTACAATGACTCCGCTGCAATCTATGTTTTCATTAGCCATGGGCAGCCATCTTGCACCCTCAGCGTACCAACATGCTCCTCCCTCAGTTTCATTCCCTGACACTCTCCCTCCTCATTCTATCCTATCCTCATACCAAGCGTCGGTCATGGCTACGTTGTCCTACATGCACACTGCGTCTAATTCACAGTTGCATGGAGTCTCCACTCCTATTCCATCATCTACACATATTCCACCATTAGTGGTAGGCCCAACCCCAACCACATGGTGAACCCTAGCCACTTCGCTCCTTGTTTCACAACCTTCCCAGATGCTACATTACCCTTACCACCAAGCATACCAAGTCCTGTAGGTGTCACAACCAAGCGCAGGACTATGGCTCGTCCCATTAGCCATGTAAACGACTAACACTACAGCACCACTAGTGGCCACCGCTTCAACAACACCACCCACTAGGTGTTGGACCTTACAGGTAACACCCTTTGTAAGGATAGCCCCAACGACACCCCCTCTAATCCAGGCTGTTGTCCTTACTACGCCACCAATGATGGTTGCCCCTGCAACCCCACAATCATATATGTTGTCTCTGGGTCTCAATCAAGTGTTTCAACTTATCCTAACCCTCACTAAAGAGATCAAGCATCTCAAAAGCCACTGATTCTAACACAGTGCAGGTCATGGATTTCTACCATGACAACCCCATCAGCCCAGCAATACCCATGCTCATGTTACCCCCTAGGATGTCACTCCCCCACTTCACAAAATACAATAGGAAGGGTGATCCCAAAGCACATTTGGTTTCATTTAGATCTGAATCTTTTTTGTTGCAGCAGTGGCTACACACTATTGTTCGCGTCTTTGCTATGTCTCTGACAAGCAAAACTTTAGACTGGTACCGTGTGCTCCTGTGTGCCTCCATCTCAACACTAGAGGAGCTGCTGACCTAGTTCATGACCCTCTTCAAGTATAAGTTGAAGCCCAAAGTCACACTAGATCAGTTGATGGGTGTTAAGAAAGACCCGCTAGAGTCGGTGCAAATGTTTATACAGCGGTGGAGTGCTACCTTGAATGAGATCCGTGAGCCTATCACGGAAGCCCATTTTTTGGCAATCTTCAAGGGGGTGGTAAATGATTTCATCAAATCCAAGCTGTATTACCTAGCCCCACACTCTCTTAGTTAATCTTTTGCCCAGATGAAGAGCATTTAAGATGCCGCTGAAGCCAATAAAGACCCAGCCTATGTTAGGTATAAAAATGTATATACCAAAAAAGACAAAGAGAAGGGCAAAGTAGTAATAGCCATGGTGGTCGCCATGGCAAACGAGGCAAAGCCCAACATCAACAATAACAAAAAGGTGGCCACAACATCAACTAACCCCATGCCTAGTCCAAGTAACACTACCCAAACTTCCACATCGACACCAAAGGCATCAACCCATCCTAAGCCCAACTTCGAGTGTAAAGATTGCTCCAAGTACACCCCTTTACCCATCAAGCCTTCAGAACTCCTAAGGTAATTATTGGGGGCTAGGTACATCCAACATAAGCAGATGTCTGAGGAGGCAACCAAATGGCATCAGTAGTATTGTGAACTCCTTAGGAACCCTTCCTTGGCTATGCCCAAGGAGCTGCTAGTTCCTAAGAATTTTAGGCTGGAGCGGTTCTATGACTACCATGAACTTTGTGGTCATGACATGGATTACTTTCTAGCATTAATAGATGACATCCAACAGATGATTGATCAGGGGAAGTTGGTTCTAGATGAAAGCAACCTTGTCCACCCTGAAAATCAATCCATGCATGTCTATAAGGACCCCCTCAATGCTAACAATGCGGGGTACATTATCAACACAATTGGCATAGACAATAACCCAGAACTGTCGTAGCAGCCATTTGTGGTTCATGTGCCTCAACATAGCATAGCAACACCAACAATAGCAAAAAAGACTCTGCAATAACCATTCATCCTCAAGGTTTCCCCTTGGACATTTGTCCTTGCATCCTTCATAATTCAAGACTGCATCACTGCCCACGTTAACACCACAAACACCATTTGTCATTAGGGGGCTAAAACACTCAACTGCCCCCATCACACAGAGCCAATCCAAGATGGCATCATAGCCTTCTCATTTGAAGAAATGGAAAGAGTATCTGACAGATGAAATGGCTAAGGAACGTACTGCCCCAGGTCCCTTCAAGCCTACCCCCATCCTTCGTGTCTACACCCCCCTCATCATCTACAGTTGACACCCCTACGTGCACACAACCATCATCATCAAGCCCAAGAAGGTCTAGCCCCAAGCCTGAAACTGCTCCTCCTCGAGAAATTCATCTTCTAGGATGAATGGAGGAAGAGAAGGGCAGGAAACAATAAGAAAGTGGATAGGACCTTCTAAATGCCCTTACTCAGGTCAAACAGGCTTTGAAACAAAAGAATACAACCTTTAGCCGTTACGACCTAGTGATGACCTCCACTACACACTGCGAGGCCTTGGTTTGCATGTTAACATCCATACCGATTGACGAAAACATGCTGGCAGAGGAGAAAGCAATCCATGCGGTCATGCTTCCTTCTACACCCGAAGAACCGTAGCCAGCTTAGTTGACGTTTTGTGATGAGTCTATTAAGGATGACCCTGAGAAGGGCCAAGCAATAACAACACCCCTGTTCATCATAATTCGGGTCAGTCAGCACAAGATCCAAAGAGTACATGTTGATGATGGGGTTACTACAAATGTCATCCCATTCCCCATAGTGGAAAAATTGGGTTTGGTGGATCAAATCAAACCCACGACAACCTCATATCTGAAGTTGTTCAATGGAGCATGGGTGGTGGACTTTCCACATTAATTTTTTGGCAGGGAACCAGTTCCCCACAAGTGCAACATTCATCATGGTTGAAGAGATGCCTAGGTCTAACCTGATCTTGGGGAGGTCGTGGTTAGTCCAACTCAGGGCCATCTCTTCACCCATACATCAAGAAATCCACCTACCTTACGTAGGTAGGGAGGTGGTGATCTACAGTGACAATGTGGCCACCCAAGCAATAAACAATGTCAACATGAAGTAAGGTTTTGAAGTAATAACTTCTGAGAATGAAGTGCCTACCTCCACTAAAGCAACTTGATTGGCAAATGAGCTGACTCAAAATGCCAGCTCAAAAAAAGAAACTACATGGGCTGAATTACCTTTTCAAGTGGTAGATAATGATATAGAAGAATACCGCAACAAATCCCCTAGGCCTTACGCATCACCAAGCCCATGATGGGTTAGAAAGTAGTTGTAAGAATGATCGTTACTTGCATAGCATAACTACTCCACTACTTCTAACATGATTAACACTTATCATATGTTTATTCTTTGTTTGCTCCATATTTGTTCATTTACGCTAAGTGTCTGCCTCATTCTTTAAACCGTTCACATCACGTCCATTGTTGACATCAAGCCATGGCCCGCTAAGGCCTAAAACTAGCAAAAAATTTCTTTACCATCATGTGATGGCCTGAAATGTCCTAAAACTAGTGATGGCCCGAAATGGCCTAAAACTAACGATGGCCCGGAATGGCCTGAAACTATTGTTACAACACGAAATGCCCTAAAACTAAAATAAGATGCTCCCAAGGAGTTTAATTAATAAGAAAAAAAGATAAAGAATAAAATCAAAATAAATACAACACATAAGAGAAAATGAAATAAATCTCTTCATATTCCATTTTTTTATTCAAAATATTAATCAATAATGTTTACAGCATTCTTTGCAAGAATCCAAATGAAATTCTCTATTGCTATCCTATGACCCTTTGCCCACTCCATCATCCCTTGCCTCATTAGGTCTTGTGTTTCCAACTAGATTCTGTACCACAAGGAAAATGAAATAGTTAGTTAAAGCTACAATAAGGATTGAAATAAAATAAATGATCACAACACCAAAAAATGATTGACCCGAGATGGCCCCGCATCTGTTTCGGGGGGTATCTGATCCATGCCTGCCACAAGACATTGCAAGATCTCCTCCTCCATAATATCAGCCTAATTCCAATCTCCCAGATTAGTGTTTTTTGCAACTTTCTCCTTTTCTATGGTTTTCCATCTCGGTGGCCTTGGAGAAAAGGTGGCAGTGGTAGTCTCACTTGTAGGAAAGGTCATTTCCCTTTCGGGAGATTCATTGACTATCACCTATTGCATAAACCTTTCGTAAGTCCCAGAAGCGCCAATAATGTTAAGGAATACCTCGTGGTTATGCAACTTGACAAAGGCATCCTGGTGTTGTTTACGGTAGGTGACATATTCTAGTTTATACATATGTTTGTGGTTTTTCTATGCTTGCCCCCACTCACAAACCTTTGCACTATAGTCTTTCCAGTCTTGGTTCTTCTGGGCTAACGGGTCCATTTGCATGTGCTATTCTATTATTTCATGAGTGGCCTCATTGTTGCATTCCATGGCCATCCAATACCTTGTGTAGTCAATGACGGCTATGCACCAACTGCCATTGTTTGTGTTTCGGGCCAATAGGAATTTGTTCCTGGATCGGAGATCTCCCACCTTAGCGGTCAAATTGGCCTTCTCCTTCTCAAGCCTCTATACCCATTTCCAGGTCTTCGTTCACACGTCTACATTCCCACAAGGAGCATGCTGAGTACCACGCACATTGCTTTGCTTTATCGTATATGCGATAGAGTACTTTGGTCACCTTCGGTGAAAATTCGGGCATGGCGTAGACCTCAACTGCTTACTTAGGATCACACCTAAGATGAGAGGCTGCCAACTGCACATAGAAAGGCATTAGTCACAATGGCATAGTGAAGGAACCAAAATTTAGAGAGTCTAGCATAACAACTTTCACGTACCCACTTATGGATCGATCTACTTCAGATGGTCGATCATGTGATTGACCACCATCTCCATGAAGGTAAATTTTTCATGGGTCTCGGTCCACGGTTGCAAGCGGATCAAAGAAGGGCTAGAGGTATCAACAGTGGTGTCTGCTGCACGATAAAATGTGTTAGCCATAGTGGAGAGAATCATAATAAAGTTGATGAATGATGTAAATGACAATGTAAAGCTCCTACCCAAAAAAACATCAGGGGTGATAGTGAGGGCGTTGCCCATTGGCACATTCTCAAATATGCGGTCAAACTCACCAGCATCAAAATGAAGCCCCTCTCCTTCTAGCTAACCCAATAACGTAGCAGCATCCTTGATACACATGTGCCCCTCTGGTACTGAACTACTCTCTGCAAAAGGATCATCAGCAGGGGCCTCTTCCTGATTATTAGGAGCCTCTTCCTCACCTTCTGAGGTCCTTTCTTCTACAACATGGGACCCTCCTTCATCAGTCAAGGCCCTTTCCTCTATGGCAGGAGCCTCTTTATTTTTGCTAGTTGCCCCTATTGTAGGGGCCACCACCTCTTCTTCCCCTTCTTCCTCTTATTCCTCTACCAATAAAGCATAGTCATAGTAAGAAAATTATGCCAACTCAAAGTAGATGCTACGTTGTGCAACGCTACCTAGCGTAACAAAGTGTAGTGAATGTTGACCAAATAAAAAAAATAAAAACTTACCAATCGGAGGCTGCACTTTGCGAAGTTTGAATTGTAGCTTCTTCCCTCTTTTCTCATTTGTGTGGGGAGGTTCCTTGGCCAGAAGAGACCTCTTGCATTGCAACTTAGTTGTCACCATCTCTGCAATGAGGTGTTTCCCCCTTGTCACACTACCGGTGGTAATGGGGGGTGCCTCTCCCACACTATCCTAGGTAAGAAAGTTGCGTGCCAACCAATCCCTACTTGTCATTGAAAATGACTCCCCAATAGCTTCTAGGGGTCTTGAGATCAGGTGGTATGGAAGACTTGGTAGATCCACAGTTTGGAAATTTGGTTACGATCTTGTAGTACCTAGACCCCATTCTTACGAAGTACCAAGAATTCTGCAAAACATGGAAGGTAGGCTATGAAGAAGGCATGATGCACGTTGAAACGAGACTCAAGCTTCCCATGGAGCTTAACCATTTCAGGTTGCAATCCTTTGCAAAGGTGTTTGGCCTAATTGTAACGAGCCTCCTCTTCCATGACATCCCTCATTATCCAAGATTTCTCAATTCCAAGGATTTTTCCTTGGGAGAGTAGCTTGGGAAAGGCACAGGCATAGAAGACTGGGTAAATCATTTGGCCACCCATAGCTTGAACTTCTCAATATAGATCCCTTTTCAATCCTTTGCTGCCCCTAACCACTCCTCAATGTCCCCTTGATGGCCTACATCTTTCTTATATTTTTCTCCTACAAGGAGACCATCAGAAGGGACATCCAAAAGATCTGCAAACAATTGCTCATTGATGTCAAACACCACTTGCACACCGTGAACACGTGTGTGGAAGTGGTCTACCTTTTCGAAGAAGGAGTCAGTTAGGAAAAGCATTTCAGCAAGCGGGACATTCAGGTTGATGGCCAAAAATAAGTCTATGAGCCCAGCCTCCTAAAGGTTGTGGACAAGCGTGGTTGGGACCCCATTGTAGAGCCAACACTGGGTCTCCTCCACCTCCCCATACTTGAAAAATAGGTTGATTTCATTAAGCCCGAAGGTGATCATAGTCATCTCTTGGGATTTCCTCGCCACTGAAATGATTAGAAAAATAAAAGAAAAAAGTTAGCAAAACAAAAGAAAAAAAATGAACATCACTCAAACATGCAATGGCAAATTCATAGTCCAGCGTACCAGGTTTAAATGGCATGGGAAATGGTGGGAGATCCACCAATACATCTTCAATGGTGAGCGGCCTAAGGGATGCCCACTCCCTATTGAACCAACCAACTTCTTTACACTTCCCATAAAATTTGAAATACCAGGTCGGATAGGTTTTGAACTCATCCCCAAATTGGCGTATTACATCGGCGTGCACATTCCCAGTAGAGGAAAACTCCCGCAGGGCCATCTGTGCCAATGCCAAGGCATCTGTATCGTCATGGAGACCACTCTTGTCAATAAAAAACCTGGCAACACACACTACTAATACCTATGTTTAGCGTAGCATGGATTACACAACATGATAAAATACCTTTTAGAACTCACCCATCAGCATAATAAATGGTTCCAGGTGGGTTCTGAAAGTAGGTGCCCATGTGATGGGCAACAAATAATGTGTTGTATAAGTGATAGCACTTATACTAAGGCATCTCCCAGATCCAACTTAAGCATCTCAAGATTTTTGGGCGTTGGTTGGAATCTTTTGCTTAATTTCCACCAATTAACCCATTAGTTAAAAATTTTTAGAATACCCCGATTTGCCCCAAGCAATAGAGTTTCTATGATTACAGCTACTGTATCTGCTGATAAGTGTGACCAAACAATCACACTAAAATGGTGGAGGAGGAACTGTAGGAAGTCCTGTGTGCCCTCCCGGAACCAAACCACTTGTCGTCCCACACATGCATGGAGAGGAGGGACATTAGCCACCAATTCGCTAATGTAGCATAGGACTCCCACAATCTCCAAGATAATCAAAATGGGCTTCAACATGACTGTGCATAATGAAGCATCAAATGTTAGCACAATGTACGAGTGAAGTTTACACGTAGCGTAGCATAACCCTCTAATTGCATAAAGCGTAGCATGACACTTTCTTTGCATGTAGTGTAGCACGATCTCCCAGTTGCATATCTCTCTAATAAAAATAAAAAGATAAAAAAAATCATAGGCGACGTAGCAACGTGATACTCACAGCGTAGCATAGTCATCAAGCCACAATGCAACAACACCTAGATGCAAACATATGACACGTGACGTAGCAAATGAACAAGAACAGACAGATGTGCAAAAATATAACAATGTAATCAACATATTACCATGACGAGCATGGCAACGTAGCAAACTTAACAAAAATAAATCGAACAACATAGTGGTGTTACAAATTCAATAGCGTAGCAATGCTACAAACTTAAAAGACCTTACAACACCAGCATAGCGTTATAAAAACATTACCAAAATTCAAAAAAGAAAGAATTCATTGTGCTACAGCCATCTCAACCATACTCTTGCCGTACAAAATACCTCATGCTACACTACATTAAACACATGTCACGATGTCTAATCTCATAGATGGCCAAACCCTCCTTAGGGCAGTACACTATGCATGCGCTACGCTACCCAGAATCACCCAAACCCCCGTAACAAGGTAGTCACAACAATGGCAGTCAAGGTGATACTGCATCCAGCTACAGTGTAACATCTGTACAGCCACTGTGGCCAACTAGTAATAGCGGTAGCGTAGCGGCCAAAATGGAAACCAAAACAATGGAAAAAGACTCATATTTCATCACGATAATGATTACTGTGGCTTGAAAAATAAGAGCAGTGTAGCAACTTATTGAGCAAATGGAGTCTCCTCCCACACTTCAACATGCACCTGGGATAGGCGCCCTAGAGTGTCCTTCACCTCGTCCACCTTAGCAAGTCCTCGATGCTTGCGTTCGCCTTTGGGTGCCATTGTCTAACTTGCAAATTCTGTCAACTACTACACTACACTGCTTCACTTTCTCTTGGCACAACCACGCTACGCTCTGAATGTGGGCTCTGTGCTTTGACAATGAAAACAACAAGTTTACCAGGGGTAAACCCCTATTTATAGCTGATGCAGTGAAAATAACTTATCATTTTCACACCTCAAATAATGTGGAATGCCTCATATAGTGTAGCACTATTGTGTCATAATCTCGCTATAGCGTAACATCACTATTTGCAATGTAATAGGTGGGCCCAACTGAAAATTTCGTCCCACCTTGAATTAGCAACCTACCTTTACAAAGCCTATCCGTTAACAGTCTGCAAAGACCTTAAACTAGTGACCTTAGTTTTCAAACTCCACCCGTTAATAGTCTACTAAGACCTTAAACTAGCAACCTCAATTTACATTTTGATGTACACTGTAGCATGAGTACAGTCCGCCATGACCTTAAACTAGTAGCCTTAGTATCCATTTCGTATTTTAAACTAGATTTTGCAATGTTACAGTCCACCATGACCTTGAACTGGCAAAGTTAATGTCCCTCACATGTTCAAACCTATTCACTGTCCGCCAAGACCTTAAACTGGTAATTTGCGAACTTGGCCAAATAGTTGACAATTATTTCATGTTCCATTGTTGCTTTGAAAATGTTTATTATGCACTATTGCTACAAACATGTATCACTTAACTTGGCTTTCTATTATTGTTGCAGGTTGAACAAAATGGCTATGCAGCATGATCTTCATTCACTTTTAACCTTGAAAGGTCCTCATGGCAAGCTTGCAAGACATCTAAACTTAGAGTCAATAGACTGGGAATCATCTATTGATAACACTATAGCATCCCTAGAAACATCCCTAGATTGGCCCAAACATTTGGTCCAAGCCTTAGACTTAGAGGCTAGGGATGTGATCGAGGACCCTCTCATCAAGGTACCTATAACAACATCCATGGGGAAAATAAGGACACTAAAACTTAGCTCTCTATCAACAAATGTGAAAGGATGTATCTAAAGTCCTCCAAGACAACGTCAAAGTGTTCATGTGGTCCTATAATGACATGTCGGGCTTAAACCCATGGCTAATACAACATAACATTCTCTTGGACCCACGTATCAAACTAGTTAAACAAAGGGCTTGAAACATTAAATCAGAAATTGCACTAGCCATATGTGATGAAATTACCAAGCTATATCAAGCAGGCTTCATCCACGTGGTCGACTACTCGAAGTGGGTGTTGAACATTGTTTTGGTCTCTAAGAAAATGGAAGGTATACGAATCTATATAGACTTTTGAGATCTAAACAAAGTAATGATTAAAGATGACTTCCCATTACCAAGTATTGACCAACTTATTGACACTACGACTGGTCATGCTTTATTATCCTTTATAGATGGGTTCTTAGGTTACAATCAAATTCGCATCAATCCAAAGCATTAGTTAATGACTACTTTCATGACCCCTTGGGGAACCTTTTATTACACTATGATGCCCTTTGGTCTCAAAAATGCTGAAGCAACCTATTAACGAGCCATGACTTACATATTTAGCGACTAGCTCCATGAGAGACTAAAAAATTATGTGGATGACATAGTAGTCAAGTTTAAGACAACTATTGATCATCCCACCGATCTAGATGTAGTCCTCAAGCATTGTCACAGGCATGACTCGTGTCTCAATCCAAAGAAATGTGTTTTCAGCATTAAAATCAGACGCATTCTAGGGTTTGCAGTATTGGAGGCTGGAATACGAGTGGACCCTGACAAAGTTAAGGCCATCACTAACCTAGCACCCCCTACCAACCCTAAAGAATTATGTGGGTTTCAAGGTAGAATACAGTTTATCAAAAGGTTTATAGCAAAGTTGATAGACAAGTTACACCCCATGCAACACTACTAAAGAAGGGGATTAACTTCGAGTGGACAACATAGTGTCAACAAGCCTTCAATGACTTGAAGAAAGAGCTTTTACACCTCCCAACTATTTACCCACCACAGAGGGAGAAGCCTTTCTACATCTACCTTTGCACTTCAAACATATCTATCACAACACTGTTATGCTAGAAAAGAAAGGACAGCTCTAAAATCCTACACTTCAAAGAGACATATCTACTTCAAACATATCTACTTGAGCCATGCATTGATAGCCTACAAAGAGAAATACAATGAAGTAGAAATGAATTGTATTGCCTTAATATTTGCACTAAAAAATGGAAACACTACCTATTTCATAGCTAGGTTAACATTATATGCAAGAGCAACGTACTTCAGGCTATCACAAACAACTTATATGAAAGCAGCAGGATAGCCCGATGGAAAGCTATAATGATAGAATTTGATTTACACTATGTATCCCAATCATCAATGAAGGGACAAGTGATAGCTGTGCAGCTCACAACCTCACCAGTCAATGATTAGGCAACCATAGAAATAGAATTCCCTGACAAACATGTTAGCAATATCAACCCTATGCCATTGCACTTCAAGGCCACTTTGCATTTTGACAGTGCCTCAACCACGCGAGGTAGTAGTGCTATCGTCATCATTACATTCCCCTCAGGGGACATTCAACCTTTTGCTTACCATTTTATGTTCCTTTGTACAAACAATGTATCTGAGTATGAAGGACTCCTTAGGGGCCTTTTAGTAGCCCAATAATTAAAGATCCAACATTTGGTAGTCTGAGGCAATTCTCAACTCATTTTCAACCAAATCATTGAAGTCTATGACTATAAAGCTTCACACTTATAGCCTTATTGTGATTTGGCCAAAAGCTTGTTGAAACATTTCAAAATGACAGACATCTAGCATGTGCCATGCAATGAGAACACTGTAGCCAATTCCTTAGCCATGCTAGCATTAAACATGTTGCCACACCTATTTGCAACTTTACTTGCTTCAATAACAGAATGCACAGAGCCTACCACTCAAGCAATACATGTTGCCTTTGTAAGTGCTACCGATGCCCAAGAGTGGTACGCTAATGTTAAAGCTTACCTTCAACATGGTGAACCCCCACACGGCTTGACATCCACCCAAAGGGATGCAATCCAAAAGTGACCACAACAATTTTTTCTCGTAAGGAGATAATACCTTATGTAAATGCTCCTTTGATGGAATATTGCTAACTTGCATGGGTGGGAAAGAGGCACAAAAAATTGTTAACAAAGTCCATGAAGGACTATGTGGAGGACACATAGCTCCCAGGGCCATGGTAGCTAAAATTAGATGCCTAGGGTATTACTAGCCTTGTATGGAATGAGATTGCTTTGCTAAAACCAAGACATGTGATACATGCCAACGTCATGAAAATCTTATACACGTTTCTGTTGGTGACCGTTTGGGACGTGACCACCAATGAGTGTCCTCGAACAGGATTTAGGTGCCTACTGATCTCTGGCAACACCAAGGCCTAGATACCTCCAAATAAACTCAGTAGCTAATGTGAGTATTTGTATGTGTTGTTGCAGCGTGCGGTTCTGAAATATGAAATGATTGCGTTGTGTGTAAACTATAGATGCTATAGACAACTTATCTTAAAGTGATTTAGCCAACTTTGCCAAGTACTGTGAGTTGTTGAGAGTTCCTATTTTGTTCAATTGACTAGTCTATGCGGTCCTTATAATACCTACTTGTAACAAATAAAATTTTGCAAAAAAATTTGAGCACAACTCTGTGAATCTACTTCTAATTTTCCCTAGAGAAAGAGATAGTTCCATAAGAAAACTAGAAATAGAGCAAGATTCGATGGAAATAGATAGAAAAGAAAGCAGATTTGTGTAGATCTCAAATATTTAAACAATGTAAAATGACACGAGTAAACACTTCGCAATAAAGCTATCCCAAATTCAATATCTTTGAATT
>MNCI01025186.1:1504-80830 GCA_015680685.1 Gnetum montanum | reverse complement strand
AATTCACATAGGACTTTGAACAATTGTTGCACAAATTCCCTTTTTAAATCAATATTAATACTTACTTGGTACACAACCAAGAGCTGTCAAACTTACATCAGCAATTAAATAATTTATATCAAAACCCAAAGTTAATTAAAATAAATGTGGTATTCTGCAATTAGAGCCTCGATGTAGTTGTGAATGTGGTGTGGTGAGCGTGGAAGTTATTGTTGATGTTAACGCGCAACAGGCATGCCTGATGGTGATAGAGAGTCTTCCAACCCTATGATAGACCCAGAGTGACCAACTTCAAGCAAGTCCAGATCCTCAGGTTGAAGTAGCAACTTTGGTAGCTGGGTATTGATTCCTCTTCTTTGTATTCTGGAATAGGCTTGCGCATTTCTCTGCAATGCAACCATCACTTGGTTGGTCTAATCACTACCCATGTAGAAGACTGGAACATGTCTTTGAGATGCAGAAACAATGTAGCGCTACCGAGATTGATGTATGTTAGACTTTGATTCATCAGAGAAAACTTGGTTGGAATCAAACCCATGTATCCATTATCAAATAAATCAAGTTTCTGCAGAGATCTCATGCCAACTAGAGGAGGAATTCTTTTGCTTATAAAGTTGTCTAACAAACTCAGGTTTATCCGTGATGACAAATTCCTAATGGTGGTTGGTAAAGTACCGTTGATAAAATTTCAGGATAGCAGAAGGTACTAGAAAGTCTACCCTAGCTTCCCCAAACTTGGGAGGCACAACCCCTATGAGATGATTATTGTACATCTCCAAATTTACAAATTTTGAGCAATTTGACACTTCTTTCAGCACAGAAATCTCTTGGTTTGGACCCTCCCTTTTGCTTTGAAGCATAATTTTGCCAAGATCCAGGAACTCCAGTTTTGGTAACTGTATCATGGAGTTTCATCACTGTAATCCCTACTCCGGGAATGAAGAACCAGTAGGAATCTAAATCATCTAGCTAATGAATCAAGAATCTGCCATAAATAAGCAACGTAACTATGATCGTGTTTGTAGAGATAGCTCACCATCATCACCACGCTGAGAATAGACATGAGCTTGTGCTGGATCTTTGGTTAGGAAAGGGTTGTTTCCCTGCTCCATCTCGTGGATGAAACGACCTTCTGTTGTATATATGTTCTTGCACAGCCCATGGTGAACCAGCGGCGACTCTCCTTCTTTGTAAATGTATATCTTAAACCGCTTCTCCATCTCCTTGTAACTCCAATGGAAAACTCTAGCGTTGCGGTAGACTCTGCCTTTGGGGATGTACTTGTCGGGGACACTGTTGGGAGGCTTGAATTGGGGCTTGGAAGTGCTCCTGATCATGGATCTTGCCCTCCGCAGCTCTGCTTCCATTGGCACTAGTGCCAGCCTCGTTTGGAAGAGTATAACTTTGGCGTCATCTTTGGGTTTCATTGATCTTTGCATGCCACATAATCCATAGCCAGGTCGCCTGTACTACAGGTGTTTTTTTCTCCTTGATCTGAAATGCATTGGCAATTTTCACAGCAGCAACAGAATGAAAATGGCGATGGTAGAGTGACGTTGCTGAGTTGCAAATAATTGATTGAGGTGGAAGCATCAGGAACAACCCCAAGCCAAAGGCAAAGCAAAGTGACCATAATATTATTTCATTGACAAATTGGTTTTCATCAATATTCGCATTGCTTTTTAACGTAACTGGCTTCCATCAGTTAAATCAAATTACATCATAAAATTCTGTGTTTCATCACCACATAATAACTAACATGAACCTTTGGTAAGTTCAAGAGTTATTCTTTTGAAATTCTTTCCAAATTATTTGAGGTAGAGCACAGATGCTTTGAACAAATATCGGCAACCTGAAGCACTATTTTCTATCACCTTTTCCCTAAGGATAGCTCCTACTCATTCTTTACCAGTATCTAAAGATTTGCCAGTTATTTTATTTATTATTTCTTTTGTACCATCTTTTCATCCAATCATTTTTAGCTAACGGAAACGAATGACATGAATCAATACATTTTCAACCTACATCTTGTCATTTGAAATAGTGATATTGAAATATTTTGAAGGTCTCAATCATCCCATATCTCTGTTCCATCAAATGGCCAAAATCTACCAATAGTTTCACCTACTGAGTTGCACCCTACACAAATCACGTGGCCATTCCAATGATGGGGATTAGATATCATAGGACCCATAACACTTATGTCTTCCGTAGAACATAGCTTCATCATCACTGCCATCGAGTATTTTACAAAGTGGGTAGAGGCTATCACCCTTAGGAAAACTACATCCCAATAGGTTTGTCACTTTATCTTAGATAACATAGTAATAAGGTTTGGTCTTCCCATGACTATTGTGATAGACAATGGGCCATAATTTGGTAGCATGAAAACCAAAACCTTTTGTAATAACTTTGGCATCAAGCAATCCTTTTCATAGCCATACTACCCATAGGCAAACGGTTAGGCAGAGGCAACAAACAAGGCCATCATCAACTTGCTTAAAAGGATGCTTAGCAACAACAAGAGGTGATGGCATGAGCAAATCCTCTACATGCTATAGGCCTATTGTACGACGTGCAAAATGACTATAGGCAAGACTCCTTATAGCCTAGTTTATAGATCTGAAGCAGTGTTACCTCTTTAATTGCAAGTACCATCAATACGGATAATCCTCTCAAGTGTCATGAACGAGACCCAGAACAACAAGTC
Source organism: Gnetum montanum (assembly GCA_015680685.1). Classification (NCBI taxonomy): domain Eukaryota; kingdom Viridiplantae; phylum Streptophyta; class Gnetopsida; order Gnetales; family Gnetaceae; genus Gnetum; species Gnetum montanum. The sequence continues at coordinate 78,120 of MNCI01025186.1, read as the reverse complement.
AATGATCATTGACCTCGACTACATAGAGGAGGAGCATGCACAAAAACTTGATCATATCAAACGATACCAAGACAAGCAACGGAAAAAGCATCATTTCAACCTACATCGACAGCCAATCAAAAAGTGGAACCTAGTCCTCAAAGCTATCCATGAACATGCAAACAAGTTTTCAGGAAACTGGGAAGGTCCATTCATAGTCACAAAAGACTATGAGAATGGATCCTTCAAACTAGTAGACATGGATGGTAGAGAGTCTGCAAATCCAATGAATCACTTGTACCTCAATCCATACTACGTCTAATGCAGAAGCAAGGTAAGCATCCATAGTCCTCTATGACTATAAATTGGCACAGATAGTCCGCTATGACTATAAATTGGTACAAACCATCTACTACGATGTAAAATGGGCATAGACGGTCTTCTACGACCTTAAATTAGCCCATCCACTATCTGCTAAGATGAGAAACTAGCATAGCAATCTGCTAGGACCTTAAACTAGCACAGCGGTCTGCTAGGACCTTAAACTAGCACAACGGTCTACTAGGACCTTAAACTAGCACATTGCGGTCTGTTGGGACCTTAAACCAGTACATCTGATGGTCTACCAAGACCTTAAACTGGGTTTATGGCACAACATTCCTAGCTCGCATCCATGACCCTATAAAAAAGCGAGCGTGCACAGTGCCGACACAGGGTGGGGTGTTGCAGTTCCAAAACGTAGTTCACAATGATAAGAGAACACTCTATGGAACATATGCAATGCCACTACCCCTGGCATCTTGCTAATCCTTCGAAGATGTCATCTAACATCTTGTTGACCTTCTGAAGCTACTGCCACCATAGCACATTTCCCTAGCAGTAGCTTTCATTGTCAGTGCTTGTTGTTGGAGTCCCAGCACTATTGTGGCCCACCCACAAAGTTGCTACCCTCCAGCCCTCACCATCGTTCGAACTTACCAAAAGTTTAGCTATTAGGTCTCTCCACTTACAGCTAAACTACATGATATTTTCCTTGGGTGGGGATTCCTGGGCACTTGCATTAGTGCAACTCCTAGCCTCCTTGGTGCCGACCCCTTTAGTCTGCCACTACCAGAACTACTACTAGCCTTCATGCTTTGGATATCGCATGCCTCAGCAACATTTCCTGCCACTTCAGTGGTGTCCAAAGCAAGTAAGACCTTTTCCTAACTACATTTCATGGTTACATTTCTCTTGTCTACTTTCTATTGTGCTTGTAGGATATGGGTCGAGATGGTGTCGGTCAGGGATGCATTTCATCGGGAGGATAGGACACTACATTGTTCCGAGGTGATTGCTCTAACTAGCTTAGCTACTTGGGAGTGCACATCCTACCCTTCCTCTTAACCTTCATCATCTCGTTTCTTACACCCGCATTTTCCCTTTTCACACCTCCTTTACAAGCTTTCTTGATGCATATAAAGCCCTCCCATATGCTTAACCGCAAAGTCCATGACACGTATAACGCAGCTCACCACATGGGAAGCATCTGTAGGTTGGTCAAAGCCCCACATAGATGTAACACAACTCATCTTAGGGAGGAAACACCTATCCTACAACAACAAGGTTGTTTGCAAGTGAACATGGCTAAATAGCAAAAGAAAAGCAAAAAAGCGTAAAAGAGCTAAAAAAATGAACGTGTGCCCAAAAAAAATGTCACACTAGTTGTTTCATTTCACAATGACCATCTCTAAGCATTCCAATGAGAGGTCAAAATCCAACAAAAGAAGGATGTCCACCTGTACTAACTCCCTCACAAGCACTCCGATGAGGGACCACACTACATTTCATCTTTTATTTTCCTAAACTTTTCCCCTAAAATGCACCCTTTTCCTCCTTTTTCCTACACAACTATCCTGATACTCCCAAGCACAGCAAAGCAACATCTGAGCAAACACTCGAGAGCGATGTTGATGTCTTTTCCTTCATGGTGTTTTGTATTCTTTGTTGATGTCTCTCGAGTAGATCCTCTAGACACCAACAAAGAGGGGCCAGTGAAACACCATAAAATTTCAAGATCCTCATGCTTCAATAGAGTCTTGGAATTTGGGCAAGGACTTCCACAAGTGCAACGTCATAATGGTTCAGTAGCAAAGTGTAGGCACTAAGGATAGACTATTTAGTCTGGCAATTTTTCTATCTCCAGGGTTGACAGACCCGCTAGACTCTCCAGCCTAACCAACTGGATAATTGACCTAGCTGATAGTCTACCCAGAGACTATGCTAGGAGTTGTCAAAAGTATTCAAATGAGCAAAACAGTTCAGCAAGTTTTTTAGCGAAGAAGTCTACTACACTATGTAGTGTAGCAAGCATTGAAAGATAACTACTCAAGTGTCCAAATGCGAATTGAAAAAATGATTGCAATACAAGTTAATATTTAGCCAACACAAGGTGCTACGCTATGCAACATAGCACAGTGTAGTAAAGCTAGAGAAAAAAGGCCCATCTTTCCAAGTAATTCCAACAAGAATATTGCACTTGGCAATGCTTCAACCTTCAAAACTAGTTGCCCCACTTAGCCCTCAGGCCTTGGGCAAAGTTTCTTGCTAGAAAATGGTGGATTGAACAAGGAAGCAAGGTACACTGGCTACTATGTTATGCTATGCTACATAGCATAGCATAGTGTAGCAACAATGAAAAAATAATAGAAGTGTTCCAAACATGAACTTAGCAAGTCCAAAGGCTTCCTGACATGAAGGATAGGAGTTGCAGTTGTTTGCTTGACCAAGCCCCACGCCAATGGCTTCAACTCTTAGGTAAATTTTTGTGAAGATGATTGGCTACACTATGCTATGCTACGTAGCATAGCATAGCATAGCAAGTAGCTACGTATGCTACACCAATGTGTTCAACAACGTGAGTAGTGCAACACTGGCACAAAAGCATTAAGACATCTTCGGTTAGCTCTAGAAATTGTTGGCAACAATCTTTCTCACTCTGGCATCTCCTTGGCAAAATCAGCAAATTTACTTCATTTTGCATACCCCTAGTCAACTCCCAAAAAAATTTTTCCTACGCTTGACCTTGCTTGTAAGAGCAGGGAAGATGTAGTCCTAGAGAATAGGCTCCATTTTGCTTACATTATTAGGACACTAGATTTTGGCACATGCAGTTTCGACAGTATAGTCACAGCGTAACAAAGTTCACATCTAGCATCACATACCTACACAATGATCTTAGCACCTTGTGGGGTCCATGACACATGGCATCCAAACCATGTTTCTCTCCTACTCCTGGCCCTATAAATACCCCAGCAAACAACACTCAACAAGTTGGATTTTTTGTGGGGTTGGCCTTTTTGCGTGTTGGCTTTTAGAAATCATAGTTGACATTTTTTGAGTATTTTGGTTACCTTTGAGTTCTCTAGTTGGCTCCAAACATCCCTTTGTGAGTTGAGCATTGTGACATCTTAACAAATAGAGTAGCAAGTAGAAGACCTGTGATCATACTATTCAGTGTAAGTAGTGTCTCTCTAGTGTTGCATAACCTGTTGTACACCTTTCAGCAAGGCAAAGGATCAAATCTGCAAGCTTTGGGGGTGATGCATTCTCTCACCCAAATCTATTTTTCTATTCGCTTACTATCATCATTATTTTACATTATTTTCACCACTTTACATTTACTGATCGTCGATTTACTTTACGTGTCTCACTTTCAAAACAAACATTTACAAAAGGTTAAGATACACCTATTAAGTCCTTGTCTGATCAACCAGACCGTTTAGGGTACCTTGCTTTAGTTTCTCTCTAGCATAGTCCTCGCATGGATCTAGGGTTAAAATGTTCACCTGGAAACCTCTCGGTGTTCTAGACACTAAAGTTTTTGGTCGCTACAAACTTGTTTATGGATTTGAAGCTATGTTACCTTTTGAACTACAGGTTCCATCACTTCGGATGATCCTTTCGAACGTTTTGGACGAGACTCAAAACAACAAGTCAAGGGTTATTGATCTTGACTCCATAGAAGAGGAGCATGCTGAAACACTTGGTCACATCGAATGGTATCAGGATAAACAATGGCAGAAGCATCACTGCAACTTACACTAATGGCCAATCAAAAAAGGGGACCTAGTCCTCAAAGCTATTCACGAACCAATAAGAAAATTCTCAGCCAACTGGGAAGGCCCTTTCATAGTCATGAAAGCCTATGAGAATGGGGCATTCAAACTTGCTGATATGGGTGGCAACAAGTTTGCAAATCCTATTAACCACTTGTATCTTAAGCCATACTATGTTTGACATAAAGAATTGCAACAAACACAAAGCAAGGTAAGCACCAACGTCTGCTATGACGTAAAACTAGCACAGATAGTCTACTATGACTATAAACTGGCATAACTAGTTTACTATGACTATAAACTGGCATAGACCATCTACCATGATGTTAAACTGGCACAACATGTCTTTGGGCCATGACATAAAACTGGCACCCACAGGGTCCGCTATGACCTTAAACTAGCCATCCATCATCTGCTACGATGTTAAACTAGAACAACGCTTTGTTAGGACCTTAAACTAGCACATCACGATTTTCTAGGACCTTAAACTAGCACATTCGACAGTCTACCAAGACTTTAAACTAGGTTCGTAGTGTAATGCTTCCTAGCGCGCACATGTGACTATTGTGAACAAGCAAGTGTGCACACTTTCAAACCTCCTAGACAACACAGGGTGGGACATTGCAGTTTTAGAATGTAGTTCATGTGGCTAACGAAAAACCATCTAGAACACATACAACATGACTTCCCCTGGCATCTTGTTGATCTTCCAGAGATGTCGTTTAACATCTTTCTAACCTTCAAGAGCTATCGCTACCACTGCCAATCATCTTGGTCATAGCTCCCACTATCAATGCTTGTTGCTGGAGTCCTAGCACTATTGTGGCCTAGCCAAAAAGTTGCCACCCTCTAGCCCCTGCCATCACTAGAGTTCAAAAGACATTTAACTATTAGGCTTCTTACCTTGCAGCTAGACTACATGATGTTTTCCTTGGGTGGGGATTCCTGAGCATTCGCATCACCATCACTCCTAGCCTCTTCAGTGTTAACCTTTCTGGCCTACCACTACCAGAACTGGTGTTGGCTTTCCTGCTTTGGACATTGTGTACATCAAGCACAACACTCGTCACTCTTGCAGTGTCTAGAGCAATAGGACTTTGCCTTCACTTCACTTCATGGTTGCTTCTTCTGGTTTTCTCTCTGTTGTGTTTGCAGGATAAAAGCCAAGATGGCATCGTTTAGAGATGTGTTTCACCATGAGAGCAAGGTACTACACTACTCCAAAGCACCTACTTTGATAAGCCTAGCTACTTGAGAGTGCATACCCTACTCTTCCTTTCAGCTGACTTAATCCCTATTCCCTATACTTGCAGTCTTTTACAACCCCTTTACAAGATTTCCGAATGCACAAAAATCCCTTTCACATACCCAACCCCCAAGTCCTAGATGGACGTAATGTAACTCACCCTATGGGAAGAATTTGTAGGTAGGTCAAAGCCCCACACAGATGTAACACAACTCATCTTGGGGAGGAAACACCTGTCTTGAAACAACAACAAGGTTGTTTACAAGTAAACGTGGGTGTACAACAAAGGAAAAGCACAAAAATTCAAAAGAGAAAAATGCTAAAAAATGACAAGTGCCTAAAAAAATGGCATAGTAGTTGCTTTTCAATCACTTTGGCCTCTCTAAGAACTCTAGTGAGCGGTCGAAGGCCAACAAATAAATACACCCATGTGTGTTGGCTCCCTCATAAGCACTTTGACGAGGGATCATGCTATGGCAACATTTTTTCTAAGTGTCACATTTTACGTTAATTCCTTTCCCAAACCTATTTTCTCAAATCCATCCTTTGCCTTCCTATCCTACATCACTCTCCTAGTACTCTCAAATTTAGTGAAGTGTGATCCAAGCGGGCACTGAAGCGCGATGTTGCTATCTTGTTCTTCATGGTGTTTCGTATTCTTTGTCGAAGTCTCTTAAGCATATCCTCTAGACATCAACAAAGAGGGACCATTGAAATACTATTAATTATGGGACTTTCATGACTTAGCATAGTCTCGAAATTTGGGTGAGGATCACTACATGCACAGTGTCATGTCAGACCATGCCGAAAACATGGCATTCCAGAAGTCCTAACACTTGCATAATGGCTTTTGAGCCTGCCTACCACCCTCAGTGGCACAGTCAACATGGCACCCAGCCACAAGGCTAGTTTGCATGAAAGAGGAACTAGAAGTAGACTGTATAGTCTAGAAAATTTTCTACCTCCCAAGCTAACAAGCTTGCTACACCCCCTAGCTTGCCCAGCTTGACACTTGACCCGATTGATAGTCTACCCAGGGACCATGCTAGGATTTTTTGAAAGTCTTCAAGATGAGTGAAATAGTGTGACAAGTTTTCTAACTATGAGACCTGCTATGCTACACAACATAGCAAACCTTGGGAAGATTGATCAGGCATCCAAGATGCCGATTGACAATGACTCAATCCTCTGGGATATCTACACCACTTCATCCTTGATGCATGAGCAACATGACATAGCAAAATATGGTAAGTTTTGTCAGAAATCATTTCAATATAAGTGCTATGCTACACAGCGTAGCAAGGATGAACTTTGACAATAATCCTACTTAGATAGCTCTGATGGAGTAAGCATATTTGTCCATGCTTCAACCATTAAATAGGTTTGCTCTGCTGTCACTCCAGGACATGACTAACATGTTGTGATAAAATTTTTGCAAAGTAAGTTAGAATTCAAGCCAAATTTGGTCCTATGTTGTGCTACGCTGCACAGCGTAGTAGGGTAAGAATGCACGAAGGTCCTCTGCCAAGTGGTTTTAGCAAGGGAATTACACTTGGCCACATTCAGACCTCCAAGATTTCCTGTCCCACTTCGCCCCTCGGGTTCTAAGCAAGATTTCTTGACAAAGAATTTCATATTGAATAGGAATTCATGTCACATTGGCTATTACGCTGTGCTATGCCATGCAGCATAGCACAACGTAGAAGGGACACAAATCCTAAAAGTGTCCCAAGGATGAACTTCACAAGTCCCAGGACCTTTTAGCATAGATGGTAGAGTTGTCAATTATAGAAGTTGCTTGCCCAGCCAGGCCTCATATAGGTATTTTCAGCTTTTAGACAAGATTTCTCTCAACACTGGTGGCTCTACTACACAATGTAGCATAGCATAGCATGCAAGTGCTTATGCTATGCCCATACACTAGGTAGCGTAAGTAGCGTAACACTCATGTGAAAGCATCAAGAAGCCTCTAGTTAACTCCAGAACTTGTTGGAAATGGTCATTGCCATCCTGGCATTTCTTCAACAAATAGAATCAGCAAGTTTGCTTTGTTTTACACCCCCTTGATTATCCCCAAAGTTTTCCCTACGCTTCACCCTACTCGCAAGAGTAGGAAAGACGTAGTCCTAAAGCACAGGCTTCACTTTGCATTCACTGTTGGCATTCCTTGTAAGAAACATAGCAGTTCACTGGACTTTGGCACATGCAACTTGAACGGTATGATCATAGTATAGCAAGCTTCACAATCAACATTACACAGTAGCATAGCATAGTCACGTTTGCATCCTGTGGGACCCAGGACACATGGCATCCAAACCACATTTTTCTCCTACCCCTGGCTCTATAAATACCCCAACAAACAATGTTCAAGAGGTTGGCTTTGAAGGTTGGCTTTTTTGCATCATTGGCTTTTGGAATCATCTTTCCTATTATTGGAATTTAAGGTTGGGTCCTGGAATTTTCTAACTTTTTGGGAATTTTGGCTTTCTTGTGATTGGCATCTTGGCATTTTGGCTTTTTGGAGATTAGTTATGGCAAAGAGGCTGGAAAGTAGAAGGATCTTGTTAGCAAGCTGTTGACTGTAGTTCAAGAGGTTGTGACCATACCGCTTTGTTGTAAGTTGTGCCTATCCATGTTGTGCATCAATTGTACACCTTCTAGCCAAACAAAGATCAAATTCCTTGATCTTGGGGAAGTGCACTCTTTCACTCAAGCCTCTTTCATTTCATTTTACTATTATCATATTTTGCATTACTCTCTACCAATTTGCATTGGCCGCTTATCACTTAAGTTACATATAACGTCTTTAAAGCAAATGTTTACAAAAGGTTATCGTACATTGATTAAGTCCTTTTCTGATCGACCAAACCATTCAAGGCACCCCACTTTCATTTTTCTCTTGCACAACCCTCGCATAGATCTGGGGTTAGGTTGTACGCTCGGTGACCTCTCAGTGTTCTAGCCATTGACATTTTTGGTCGCTACACCCACCTGAAGTCTCTACCATGTCTCTACCTGTTATAATTTTCTGTGCTCTTCACCTACTTCCATCTCCACATTTTGCACCATGTTTCTCACTATGCTTCATCACCACCATTTGTGTCTATGTTGCTAATGTTTCTACTACCACCATTGTCACTGCCTTTGCTGAAAAACACTCCAGAGATTTTGGCAGTCTACGGTGTCCACAAGCAGCATTGACACTACAGGCATCGTGCAAGGTTGCCTCCCATGGAGCCCCACAGACACTATGGACATCATGTAAAGCTACCTCCCATGGAGCTCCATGAACATCATGGATACTGTACAAGGTTTCCTTTCGCAGAGCTTTGCAAACACCATGGATACCACCTAAGGTTGCCTTTCATGGAGCTTCGAAAATACTACAGACATTACCCAAGGTTGCCTTTCATGGAGCCTTGTGGACATCATGAACACCATGTAAGGCTATCTCCTGCGGAGCTTCATGGACACCATGGATACCATGCAAGGCTACCTCCCACATATCTCTATAGACACCACACAAGGCTACCTCCCATGGAGATTCGTAGACATCATGAACCCCATCCAAGGCTACCTCCCATGGAGTTTCATAGATACCATGGACACCATCTAAGGTTGCCTCCAATGGAGCCCTATAGATACAATGGACATTGTTAAAGGTTTCCTCCCATGGAGCTCCACAAACATAATGGACACTACTCAAGGTTGCCTCCCATAGAGCTCCATGCACACTATGGACATTACCCAAGCCTACCTCCCATGGAGCACCACAGACACCATCAACTATAAAATTTTTCATCAACTTAATGGAAAATTTTATAAACCCCAAGAAAATAGGTGGAAAAATTAAATGTAAAACATGGATAAAAATTTTTCAAAAAAAGAAATTTGGCTCCTTGGTAGCAAGTGAGATAAGTATTTCATAATTAATTATGTTGTCTCTAGAGTAGTACTGGGATGGATGACCTCTCGGGAAGTCTTCTTTTTCGTGCTTAAAAATTTCAGCTTTAGAAACCATAATTTTTTATTCTAGAGGCATTTTTCAGCCATCAAAGAGTCATTTCATATAGATTTCAATCTTCTAGACACAATGATGAAGTCAGATATACCTTATGGAGCTCCAAAAATTAGTTTTTATTCCTTGCTCAACATGGTGACTTGAGACCCTAAAAAGATTATTTTAGCATAACGTGGGCATATGATATCCATTTTTAACATATGAATAGTTATTTCTAACATTTTTTTAACCTTCTATACTTAATGGTGAGGTTATCATCTAGATACCTAATAATTCAACGATATCTTAAATTATGCCTTGAGAATCCATAACTTAGACAATTAACCATGCCTAACAATCTAATTTTTGGATACAAAAAATTTAACCTCTTATACCATCTTGAGCCTTAGCACTAAGTGCTTAACCTATGGAGATAGATAGCCTTAGCTTTCTAACCTTTGGTTTATCATTAGTTACATTACCGAAGTCAATGTCTTAAGGGAGGTAGAAAGGTCATTAAGATTTAGATAATGTAGCTAGATGTTACTAATCCAAAATTAATTAATGAATCAATTGGTGAACTAGAATAGTAAAGAATATGTATATTGATTCATCTTGCAACCAACTCATATGGTAGTACAACATAGAGAAAATCCAAAAATGAGAATGAAAGTGGCAACATATAATATGCTAACATGAGTATCGATACTCATGCATCTTAACAAAGTTACAAGATTCAGATGCGAATGTCTTATACCTATAAGAAGTCTTGCCATGGAAATTCCTATACCAATTCCAATAAAACTTGAAAAAGATGGGATACAAAGATGTTTATAAGCAAAATGGTCCTTATGAAGTTCTTCTTTCTAGACATATAGATTAGCCTCTTGCAGAAATCACAACATGGATGGTTGCACAATCTTTCATAAAGAAGCTATGTTTGAATTAGTACAAAGATTTGAATGGAGTTAAGAAGATGTGATTTTTTGAAATTCCATAACTTCAAATCATGGGAAAGAAAGAATGGTCAAGGTTTGAGAGAAGCCACATAACTTTGGTAGTGATATCAAAAATCAAGTTATTAGGAAGATGTGTATGCATGATTAACATCCATTTAATTTCCAAATCAACATGTCCAAATTTTAGATTGTGGCAAAGAACCTACTTAATTAAGATAATAGAGGAAATTTTAAAGAATAAGTTATTCTTAAGGTATGTTGATCTAGTGCCAATTGTCCTTTGTGAAGACTTCAATGTGAAAGTTGGAAGTAGTGTTTATCAATTCTTAAAATATGTATATGTAAAGGAATCCTTGTAAGATGAACCTTATTTGAAGAAGATGTTTTCATCAATTTAACATGAATTTCTATTGTCTAGTGCATATTCCAATTTCTTTGAATCTTCAATAGACAAGTTAAATCCTAGAATTTATGAACAAATGATGTTGATTGATAGTACTCATCAAGAACCATAGTTTAGTAATAACTCTACCATGATTAATGAAGATGGGTCAACAACATTATTCATTGAGAACATAGATTATATTTGGTACAATGTCTGATTCTATCAAGTTACCAAGTTACTAGAGTCAATTTCTAAAGAAAAAGTTGAGAAGAAGCAAGATCAAGCCCTTCCATCCCAAACAAGACATTCCAATCATATGCCACTTATGACAGAACTACAACTACTTCCATTGATTCCTAAGGTTAAATAAGATCAAGAAGTATCTTAACCTTAATTTTATTTATGATTTTCATAATTTTCTTTATTAGTTAATTTATATTTTAATTATATAAGTAAAATATCTAGGATAATGCAAGTTGAGAATAAGGATTTAGCCTACCTTCACTTGGATATCTAGACAGGTGATTCGTGGTTGGTTGACCTTTAATTCACCTCTTGTCATTATCTTAGAAAATGATGTAAGTATTAATAAAGTAATTTTCAATTTTTCATATAACTTCTTCTACTTATATTTTGTTTGTAGAATAAGCAAGAGACAACTTCAAGCCCTAAGGAGAAATCAAATTATTGGAGCATAGGATCATAAAAGGAGCATTTCAGCTTGAAAAATATAGTGAACGTGGACTCATTCAAGGACAAAAAAAACCTAAAGGGGATAGATTAAAACATCCTCATTCCCAAATGGTACCACTACATAACAAAGATGGTGTCCCTTCATAACTAATCTTGAGTTTAGTGTAATAAGACCCAAAAGGAGAGTTGTAATTAAGATCCAAAAGGATGTATTGTAATAATGGAAATGTCTCTCAAGGTGGCCTTTATGGATTTGACCTATTTATACTTAGACATTAGAGATCATATTAGCATGGGTTGTAGAGACAGTAAAGACGAGTACTGAGTGCTCGGTGAAGCATGATAGGAAGGGGACAAGCCATTCCTTTTGGCTGGTTATAGGCCTAACCATCGTGGTAGTGCTAGATTTCTTCTAAGGGAGAGATGCCAAAGAAAGAAAATCCCAAGGAACACCCAATGCATGATCCAAATACACTATTCCACATCAATAAAGTATTCTTTTTCTTTTTCCTTATGTAGTTTCTTATTATTTTTTTATACATAATGTCGAATGTCACATGTATTTGATGTTTGATATATTATCCTCTTATGCATAATGTCTAATATAATGTATATTTTACATTTACCATGACATCTGGGAAAGGGATTTCATAGATATGGATTGGTTATCTTACTATTAGAATAGCTTGGATTATTATCATGAGAAACTTGTATTGGTGATAAATGATGGTGCTTAGGTGGCCTTGCATACTAGGATATGAAAAATTAAGTTGAATATGGCTTCTTTAAGATCTTTCCACTTCTTATTGTGGAAGGATCATTATTTCTTTACAATTTTCATTAGTGAACCTTCTCCTTTGCAGTGGATAAATTTAAGTCCTATTATCTATAAGTTCTTTGATTTCTTCCATTTAGAGTTTCTTGATTTTTCTCCAAGGTGTGAGGTTGAGTTTGAGATTACTATCAAACCTAGTATTGAACCTATCTCTAAGGTTCCAAATAGAATGTTAATTATTGAGTTACCTAAACTAAGGATTTAATTTTAGGAGTTAGTGGATAAGAACTTGATTCATCCAAGTGTATATGTTTGGGATGCTCCTCTTTTCTTCATTAAGAAGAAGGATGGTAGCATGAGGTTGTGTAAAAATTATTGATAGATCAATTAGGTGACTTTAAAGAATAAATATTCTTTGTCTTACATAGATGATTTGTTTGATCAATTGAGAGAAGCTTGAGTATTCTTAAAGATAGATACAAAGTTAGGATATCATAAACTTCATATCAAGAGGAAGGATGTCCTTAAAATATCTTTTAGGACTTGGTATAAACATTATGGATTCATGATATTGTCATTTGGACTTACTAATGTTCTTTCTATATTCATGAATCTTATGGATAGTGTGATGAGACCTTCTTTGTACGATTTTATTGGTGTGCTCATTGATAGCATTTTGATGTACACAATCTTGAAGAATATTCATGAGCAACATTTAAAAATAGTTTTGTAGATGCTTAAGGAGGACCACTTATTATCTTAAGCTTCAAAGTAATCATTTCGACATTAAAAAGTCTAGTTCTTAGGACATGTCATTTTTTTAAGGATGATATAATGATGGATCCTACTAAGATATTAGTCATTAAGAATTGACTTATCCCTAAGGATGTTGGAGAGATTTGTTATTAGCTTAGTAGGTTACTATAGGAGGTTCATTGAATTTTTTTTTCACATCACTTTTTCTTTTATGAAGCTATTGTAGAAGGATGTTGGATTCTTATGGGATTCATAATGTTAGGCTACTTTTGAAAATCTTAAGAGTAGAATAATTTTTACTACTACTTTAATCTCATCTACTATAGGTAAATTATACATTATTTGTACTAATGTGCTAGCTTAAGGTTATGAGTGTATCCTTATGCAAGAGGAAAAAGTGATAGCATACGCTTTGATGAAACTAAATCCTTATAAGACATTATTCCACTCATGATCTTGAGTTATGAGCTATGGTATTTGTCTTAAGGGTTTGATGCCATTATTTTTTCGGTGAGTAGGTAATGATCTAGACTAATCATAAAGATCTATAGTACCTGATGAGCTAGCCATAGTTAGATCTAAGTAAGAGGAGGTGGATTAAATATTTGGCCAATTTTAACTTTACCATATAATATCAGACAAGTAAAACAACATTGTTTTGAATTCCTTGAGCCACATAATTAGTAAGCTTCATAGCTTGATGATTTTGCTAGATGTGCTAAATAAGATTCGTGTAAGAGTAGTAGTGAGATACTTGATGCAATTAGCTTAGATAGTTTGGTAATTCATCTTTTATAGTAGATATTATTTAGTTGATCATTGTAAGGATTAGGTGTATGTACTTGATTCACGGTGACATTGTTTGTTAGAGGAAGCTGTTCTAATCAGTTTCTAATGCATCATGGTAGTGATAAGATGTATCAGATGCTGGAGAAATTGTATTAATGGTTAGACATAAAAATTTTTTTGCATAAATTGGAAAAGTGATTAATTTTCTAGTAGGTTAAGATTAAGCATCAATGACCAAGTGGTTACTTATACCCTCATACTATTCTATAGTTGAAGTAAAAGATGATCAATATACATTTTATTATTGGTTTGTATCACACTACTATGAATGAAAAAGATGTCATCTTCTTTGTTGTTAACTTGTTAACTAAGTCAATTGATTTTATTGCTCTAAAGATGACAAAAAACATAGAGGATGCTACATAGTTATTCATCTATGAAATTATTCAATTGCATGAAATTCCTATCAAAATTATTTCTAATAATGATGCTAAATGTACCTTTCAATTTTGATAAGCATTCATGAGTAACTTAGACAATAGGCTAAATTTAATTTTAGCATACAATTCTTATATAGATAGGAATGTTGAGAGAGTTAACTAGATTTTTGAAGTAATGCTTTAATCTTGTGCTTTATAGTTTTCAAACAACTAGAATAGTATATTACCATTGATTAAATTTTTCTACAACAACAAGTAATAAGTGACTTATAGAGTAGCATTGTATGAGGTTTTATATTCTAAACGTTGCAAAACCACTTTCTATTAGGATGCAATTATAGATATGAGATGGATTATTTTAGATATAGTTTTATACATGACATACGAAATTTGGAAGATTCATAAATGACTCAAAGTAGCTTAAGACTATTAGGTAAGCTACATAAATCATAGGAGGAAATATCTTAAGTTCATAGTTGGTAACAAAGTGTTTATTTATATCTCTCTACTAGAGGGTTTGCTAAATTTTAGTTAGAAAAACTAGCTTACATCTCATTACAAGGCCATTTGATGTTCTTTAGTGCATGGAAGAGGTGACGTATCATATGAGTTTTCCTTCATAACTTTTAAGCATACATGATATCTTTGATGTACTAATGCTTTAGAAGCATGTTCTTAATGATATCCATGTTGTTGATTCAATCAAACTACAAAGTTATGATTGTAACAACGGAAAACGTCGGTCGTTGGAAATACCGAGCGAAGATCCATGTACATAGTCTTAACCATGGATCCGTGCGAGGACCGTGCTGGAGAAAACGAATCCAAGGTGCGCTGAACGGTCTTATCGATCAAACAGGGACTTACTTAATAAGTAAATTATCGAATATCATGGTAGTATATATATTATATATATATATTTCATGAAATGAATTAATTCAATGAATCGTAGAGGGAGTAGAAAACAATGTAGAGAACTTGAAATAACGATAACGTCAACGCAACAAGGAAGATTAGATTTAGAAAAGATGCGTAATTCCAAGATCTATGATTTGACTCAAAAGCTGAATATATTGCATACAATGTTCTAACGGCAGACTTCGCTTATCTTTGTGCAAAGCATACATGAAACAATAAGAAAACTGTTTAAAAGGGAGAATAGAATGAAGGTTGATCTACCTCGTAAGCCAAAAGTGGAATGCAAGGAAGGTCAAGCTTGGATGTCTATCGATCAACTATTTCTGATCAATAAACCTTGCCAATCATACCAGATGATCTCTCGATCTCTGATATGCTCCTTTTGCCCTCGATAGTCTTTGCTTCAAGCTACTAATGATCACCAATGAAGAGGATAATGTTTTCGCCAAAAGACTGATCGCTCCTATTGCCAATGCTCAAAAAATGCCTTGTGTCCTTCAAAAGAAGAAAATCCTCCTCTCTCTTCTCTCCTCTGCCAACTGGAGTATTTATAAGTTCAGCATCATGTGGGAAGGCACAGCCCTGATGACACGTGTCTCGAACTTTCAAAACACTGTTGACTTGACAATTTTTATGTTAAAGCTAGTCATGCTGCATTATGTCTTGGGGGGAAGGGCAAAGTATGCTATAAACCACTCTTGCTGAAGCCACCTCATGATTACGCTGCAATACGTTGATAAGCGTATTGCTGCGTATGGATAGCAGGTGCGTGTCTAGTACTGCCTTAGCTGACTTTACACTGTATTACACTTGTTTATGCTGCGTAGCATGGCAGAGCATAATAGAGCATAAAAGTAGTTAACTCAAGCTGCTTTGCACTTATTTACGTCACAAAGCGTAATGGAGCATAAAAATATTCAACCTCACAATAAGTTACGCTTGTTTACACTTCGTAGGGTAATAAGCGTAAAGCGACCAATCTGCAAAAAAGAAGCCAATCTGTCATGCTTCTTTGGACTCTGACTTTGACTTCCTCGAAGCTCATTACGCTGCTCTGCGTAATGGAGCGTAAATTCAATCCTGAATAAAAGACTTGGTGGAATATGCGACAAGTTGTAGTCTACTACTTAGGCCTTAAACTTTGTCGTATTCGCCAAAGTAAGCTACCTTCCAATATCATGCTACATTAAGCAGAATTACGCCAAGTGACATGACATTATGTTGCATAATGTGGCATAAAGAGAGAAAAAAAACAAAGTTAGAATTTTTAAGAAACTTGGAGACTTGATGTTGCGCGCCTCTTTGCCTTATTCTATCTTCTGGATTTTTGTTGCAAACTTTTGCCCGAATCGTGAATCTTCGCCCCAGGCCGATTCGCAATTTTCACGATGTTTCAATGGCCCCTCTTTGTTGACGTTTAGAGGGCTTGCCCAAAAGACATCAACAAAGAATACAAAACACCATATGGGTAAAAGTACCAACAGCTTCCATCAACGGTTACTCAAGTGTCGCCCTATCAATCTAGAAGTGCAAAAGTGAGGAAAATTGAAGATAAAATGATGCGGGAGGGAATTCTTACAAAGGAAAGAAGAGAGAGGTTCAGGGAAGACTCAAGTGTGTGAGTATGGCTTTTCACGGATAAGCGATCAGGCCTCCTCTTGAAATTGCATTTGCATGGAGTTATACAGTCATATTGTAGATAAAGGGGCTTGCATGAAAGAATTGTCTTACGTCTACACGACCTAGATGGGTTGTGTTTCATCCATTTTGCCAACTCCCCCTTTTTCTTGGTGCCCACTAGGCAAGTTGCGTTGCACCAGTTCATGGACTTGATTGTAATGTAGATGCAGAAAGCGTATGTTGCGTATTCACATTTTGTACAAGGAAAATAGATGGAATGGCCAAGGAGGGGAATAGGAACAATTGGTCGGATTATGAGGAAGACAGGGTTGCACTCCTAAGTAGACAAGCTAACTTAAGTGGCCATCTCAAAACTCTATCTATACTTCACTACTTTGGTGAACGTACTTTTGAACGACGTCCTCATAGCAAGTAACCTACAATCAAAAAAGAAAACAGAGGACACCATTGCTCAGCTGAATCACCGGAGAAGTTTTTGAAACAAGTACCATCCAGGGCTAGAAGAAGTGAGCGGGCCATGGGTAAGGGACCATAACAAGAGGCCAGGGTCTCAATGTTGATGCTTGGCCCAGCATATCTTCACAAAAAAAATCAGACTCATCACACCCAATTGGTTATGCAAAGAACTAGCTAGGTGAATCTGTGAAGCCAGAGTCTGACAGTGATGATGAGTGGAGATCCCCAAGGCCGTGGTTGATGAGAACTCCTTTGGGGCTCCGGATAATAAAACTGACCTCCCAGAGGTGCCACTGCTGAAATGGGTGCAGTGACGGTATCTATGAGGGATCAGTAGTATGTCTTTTGGCATATCCAAGGAATCAGCAAATTGCCCATGAGGTAGCGATGCTGGCGGTGTCCCAACATCCCATCCCATTCATTTTGCAGCCTTGCAGAGACATTTACGCTCTCTTGATTCATATGTTGGCGGTCTGTAGGTTCCACTTTTAAGTCTTGGTAGACCGTTGTTGCTAGTTTTAAGTCCTAGCAGACCATGGTCCTGGTTTAAAGTTTGGGTGAACTGAAAAATGCTAGTTTTACGTCGTAGCAGATGGCGGTAGAGCTGATTTATGGTCTTAGCAAACCGTGCTGTGGATGTCAGTTTCATGTCATGACCCAGGGACAAGTCTGTGCTGGTTTTACGTCTTAGCAGATGGATGCTTACCTTTGCCAGTTTTATGTCATGGTAGACAGCTGGTGTCAGTTTAGTGTCATGGCGGAGGCATGCAGGAAATGCCAGTTTTATGTCTTGGTGGACCTGTACAACACTACCAGTTTTACGTCGTAGCAGACGATTGCAATTTGCTAGTTTTATGTTGTGACAGACGATCGTTGCCAGTTTAGCGTCGTGGCAGATGCGTGCAGAAAGTGTCAATTTTACATCGTAGCAGACGATCATTGCCAGTTTAGCGTCGTGATGGATGCGTGCGGAGAATGCCAGTTTTACATTGTAGCGGTCGATTGTTGCACCTGATGTTAACACTGGATATGCAACTAGATGTAGTACCGCTTCAGGTATATATGGTTCACAGGATTTGATAACTTGTTGCCATTGATATCTGCTAGCTTGAATGCACCATTGCCATACACGCTAGCTACTAAGAAAGGGCCCTCCTAGTTTGCAAAGAATTTACCTATTGGTTCATGAACGGCCTTGAGAACCAAATCTCCTTTCTCGATCAGACGTTGTTGAAGATTATGATAGTGCTTCTGCCTCTGCTTATCTTGATACTTTTCGATGGTATTAAGCATCTATATTCGCTTCTCCGCTACTGAGTCCAAATCCATGATCTAAGACTCGGTGTGTTGAGCGTCATTTATAATCATGGAGAGGACCATCCACAGAGAAGGAACTTGTAATTCGAGGGGTAGCATAGCTTTAGATCCATAAACTAGGCTATAGGGTGTACTGTCTGTAGCTATTCTACATGTGGTACGATATGCCCATAGCACATAGAGGATATTTTCATGTCATTGTCTTTTGTTACTACTGAGCATTTTCTTGAGCAAATTGATAATGACTTTATTCGTTGCTTCAGCTTGACCATTCACTTGCGGGTAATAAGATGAGGAAAAAGATTGTTTGATACCAAGGCTATCACAAAAAGATTTGGTTTCCACACTACTAAATTATGGCCCATTGTCGATCACAATAGTCATGGGGAGGCCAAATCTAGTTACAATGTTGTCCAAAATGAAATGGAAGACCTGTTGAGATATGATCTTTTGCAAAGGGATGGCTTCAACCCACTTCGTGAAATATTCAGTAGCGGTGATTATGAAGCTATGCCCTGCAGAGGATTTTGATGCGATAGGCCCTATAATGTCTAATCCCCATCGTTGGACGGGCCATGTAATCTGAGTCGTGTGTAGTTCCGTAGGCGACACATGTATAAGGTTCGCGTAACGCTAATACATGTCGCACGTTTAAACCTTCATAAGATAGTCTTTTTCCATATACGGCCAATAATACCCTAAGCAACGGATTTTAGCGACCATGGCCCATGGGGCTACGTGTCCTCCGCACAATCCCTCATGAAATTCGCCAACTATACGTTGTGCTTGGTCTTTGTTAACGCAAGTGAGCAATACTCTATTGAAAGAGCATCTACAAAGGGTACTATCTCCTATGATGACGTATTACCTAGCTCACTTGTGGATTGCATCTTTTTGTGCGTGCGTTAGCTCGTGTGGTGGTTCACCATGCAGGAGGTAAGTTTTAATGTTATCGTACCATTTTGGCATTTCATCTGCGAGCAGTGAAAATATTTGCATCGTCTGAATGAAAGGATCTACACACTCTATCATTAAGGTGGACAAGTGTCAAACAGGTGCGGTGGCACATTCAGTGCTAATGTAGCCAGTGCATCAGCTAGCATGTTGTCATTTTGAGGCATGTGTTGGGCATCAGTTGCTATGAACTGCTTCAGAAGATCTTTAGCCATATTGCAGTAGGGATGTAAATGTACAACCTTGCAGGCATAGACTCCTATGATTTGATTTATAATGAGCATCGAATTTCCCCTTATCGCTAGGTGTTGAACGTTAAGCTCTCTGGCTATTAATAATCCCCTGAGGAGCCCCTTGTACTCTTCCATGTTGTTCATACAGGGAAAGGTCAAGCGGTAGGTGTGCAGACGTACATCCTCAGGTGACAGCATAATGACCATGGCGGCATTGCCACCTCTAGCAGTTGAAGCTCCGTCAAAATGTAACATTGCTTCGAGGCCTATTAGAACAGGGCTTAGACTATGTATATGTTCGTCAGGAAATTCAGGCTCTATCATCGCCTGAATGTCAATAGGTGATGTCATTAATTAGTCGACTATCGCTTGGCCTTTCATGGAAGATTGGCCAATGTAATGCAGATCGAATTCTACCGTGATAGCTTTCCAACGAGCTATCCTACTACTTTCATATAGGTTGTGCGTAATAGCTCTTAGGATGTTATTCTTGAAAATTATATTGACTTTGCTATGGAAGAGATAGTGTCTACACTTTTTGAGCGCAAGCACTAATGCTAAACAATTACACTCTACTTCATTATACCTCGTTTCATATGCACATAGAGCATGACTCAAGTAGTAGATGGGTACTTCTAACCCATCAGCTCTCTTTTCACAGAGTAATGCAGCTAGGGCTACATCTGAAGTTGTGAGGTAAATGTAGAATGGCTGATCCCTTTGTGGCAAGAATACTGTTGGCAAGCATTGAAGTTCTTGTTTCAAGTTGTCAAACGCATGCTGACAATCGTCTGTCCATTCGAAATTAACCCCCTTCTTAAGTAGATGCTGCATAGGGTGTAATTTATCTGTAAATTTTGAGATGAACAACCTGATAAACTGTAACCGCCCTTGCAACCTGCGTAATTGCTTGAGACTCGTAGGGGGTGCCAACTCAGCGATGGCCTTGACCTTGTCAAGGTCTACTCGTATGCCAGTTTCTGACACCACAAACCCCAGCATGAGCCTGGTTTTGACTCTGAATACGCACTTCTTTGGGTTGAGCTGGAGATCATATTTAGAGCATCTTTTAAGAACTAATTCTAGATCCTCTTAATGATCTTTCAACCTTACAGACTTAACAGCTATATCGTCAACATAATCATTCAGTCTTCCTAGGAGATAATCACTAAAGATGTACATCATAGCTTGTTGATACATAGCTCTAATATTTTTTAAACCAAAAGCCATCATAGTGTAACAGAAGGTCCCCCAGGGTGTCATGAATGTTGTGGTCAACTGGTGTTCTAGGTTGATGCGAATCTAATTATAGCCTGAAAACCCATCCATGAAGGATAAAAGCGCATGCCCAGTGGTTGTATCCACTAGTTGGTCGATACTCGGTAGTGGGAAGTTGTCCTTGATTGTGGCTTTGTTCAAGTCCTAGAAGTTTATGCAGATACGTATCCCTCCGATCTTCTTAGGGACAACTATGATGTTAGATACCCAGTCTGAGTAATCGACTACGTGGATGAAACCAGCCTGGTATAGTTTAGTGATCTCATCACGTACTGCTAGCATGATTTCTGACTTAATTTTCAGTGCTTTTTGTCTAATCGCTTTAATATGCAGGTCTAGAATTATGTTATGTTGTATTATCCTTGGATCTAGTCCCAACATATCTTCATATGACCATGCGAATATTGTGACGTTATTTTGGAGTACCTATTTTATATTCTCATGTGCCTTTTGCTCCAATAAAGAACTAACCTTAAGAGTTTTGTTCTCACCTTTATGCGTAACCACAGGGATCTCATTGAGGGGGTCTTCAATTACATCTCCAGCCTCCAGGTCTAGCGTGCGCATCAATTATTCTAACCAGTCTAGAGATGTTTCCGACGTGGCTATGGTTGCGTCATTGAGGAAAAGGTTAGTTTCTACTAGTGTGAGATCAAATTGTCTAACGATTCCCCCATGTGGTCCTGTTACGGCTAGGGGTGCAGATAAAGTTGCGTCCATTTGCCAACTATCCTGCAAAATTGCCAAATATGAAAGTGATTAGGAAAATGCTAAGTTAAATGCCATAAGTATTAGTGTATGACGCTTGGTGTAGTTTGAAAAGGTATGGTATGACATTGCCGAGCATGAAGAGCTAACTGAATTTCGAATACCATGAACAGTTTGTAATTAATATGACCCGATTACGAAGTGATAAGGTGTAGTATTTTAAGGTCGTTTCGGACCGTAATGTATGCGATATCTGCCGCATTAATGCCCTGATCTTCGAGTTCCAACTCATGGTGACACCAGCATTTGGAAAAGTCCCACTTTAATCGGGCGTCAAGTCGGTTAGTCTTGCATGTTATAAGTAAGCGGTTCATATTGAAAACAGGTTGTTGGCTATTGCGAATTCGAATTCACCTATTGCAGAGAGAGAGAAAGAGCAAAAGATAGCAGTGCATTATTTGTGAAGGTTTACAGAACTATAACTATGGTGCTGAAGGTGAGAGGAAAGAATGCCAAATTGGCAACAATCGATGAAGTGCAGGGGAGTCTATAGCACGCTTTGCAAGCCTTGGTTGAAGTACAAGATGTTACTCCCTTGAATCGGTAGGCCATCTCTTACTTATTCGCATTTCTTTTGGTGATATATTTTTTTCTTTTGTTTATTCTTTTCAGTTATCTGCGTAAAGTAGAGTCTTAGGATATAGACCTTGTATTAAAACAAGGGTTTAGATAGCAGTATTGCGTCTATCACCATTGTCTCAGACAAACCTTGCATTGTTGCAAGGGTTTAAGTGATTTTGGCTACGTGGCTAAAGCGTAATCTATAGTTTTCCTAAGCATGCAATGAAATCTAGATTTAGATTTTTGTCTGATGGTAATGAGTTTATGTTCTGTACAGTATAATGATGAAACCTGTCCTAATTGTTTTGGACATAGTCAGAGTTTTGTGTTGTATAAACCCTCCCGCAGCCAATGTTCCTCCCCCTCAAATTCTCCTACAGGGGAAAGCAATATGGTTCTGGAAGGATTCGCCGGAGTTCTTGCAGTTTTTATTGCGTAACTACAGCATCATCATTTGGTCGATATTGTCAGGCGATGTGGCTGCAGCCATTTTGGAAAATTTGTTAGTCGGTTATACATAGGGCGTTTTGGCTTTCCTGACAAATGAAGCTATTGACACTAGTTGACCTCAAGACCTCGAACTTAGCACCAAAGGATTGAGGTGTTTAAGTTGGATCTGGGAAATGCCCAAATTTAGCTGTTATCATGCCTATAACACTTTGTTCGTAGCCCGTCATGTCTCAACCTACTTTCATAATCCACCGGGCACGGTGTATTACTCAGGCGGGTTAGTCGTTTTACTTGCAGTAACGTTAATATGTTTTCTAATGTTTGAACTTATAGAGCGTGGGATAGTAATATGCTATATGATATAGGTTCTTTATCAATGAAAATGGGTTATTGGGCAACAATGATACATTGTCCCTGACCAAAGGGGCGATAAATGAGTTTACGTCTACTAGCAACGTACGTGTCGGTGTCATGGGGCAAATGGCCTTTGAAATTCCTGAGTATCCCACTCATTACTTTGATTTCAAGAATTGTCAAAGCCTCAGATGGTTACATGAGGAATGGACTTTGAACCCGCCCCTCACCCTCGCGGACGTGCAAAGGAAACTTCCTCCATTTCCTTTGCCATTCAGACCTAGTAAGGTTTTGTCTTTACAATTAGTTACAGGATATTATTGTTTGAAATGTTGTATAACATTGTCTTTGCTATCTTGATTTGTGTTATTAGTTAGGGAGTCTCGGGAAGTTACCATCATGATTTTCGGCCATGAGGCGAACACCCTCCTCTTCTGTTACAGTGACATAAAGGAAGCACAACATTGGCTCAGCCACGCGGTGGCCCCAGCTGCGTTGGTTACTAAGCTACGAGAGGCAAGGCTGATGCATTTGTTTTTGGCTGTAACCCTCGATGTCCTTGCAAGTGAAATGCTAACCCTGGTTAACTCCTTCAGCGAGGGGGCTGAACGTTTTTGCACGCGCATGCATAACGTGCGTGTGCATTTTGATATTGATGCTCATCTGTTTACTGACCTTTTCAGTGTCCCCTTCGATGGTCTTCCCATAGAAGAGAAGTCGAGGAGAAGCCTCAAATGTCAGGAAGAGCTGGAGGAGTGGTTGGGGACTAAGAAGGACATGAAGGGGATTCCTTGTGAAAATATTGAGTTGGAGGTTGCCAAGACCATTTATCCCCTCTTTCGAGCCTGGGCCTTCCCCAGAATGCTCTTGCAGGGGAAGTTCTTCATCATAGAACAGGCCCGTATCATGCGAGAGGTGATAGAGGAAGGGACCTAATTCAACTGGGTGAGCTATTTCGCCGAAGGGTTACGCACTGAAATGATCAGGCTCCGCCAAAAGCTTGAGTCTTGTTTTAGTGTGTACTTCACCTTTTTCATAGCTTGCCTCTGGCGTTTTGCTGAATTTTTGGTGGTCTAGAGGAATGGGGTTTGGGTGCAATAGGACCGAGACCAGTTATCCAAACCCTAGATCTCCCATCTCTTCGACACTACCCGACCACAGGATCCTCTAGAGGGAATTGGGAAGTTTTTTTCTATAACGACTAGGAATGTGGCGACACCTCGAACACGAGGCTCTGACAGTGTAGGTGGGGTGCTTCCCTCTTACACCAGTGATGCGTTACGGGGGAAGCGCCTAGCGACAGAAATAGTGCATGCTTCGGTTCAGCGTAAAAGGCCTCGTCTAACTGAGGCGCCTATGGAGCCAGTAGGTGGCGCAAGCAGAACTGTACAAGTCAGGTTTTAGCAGAGTAAAATTCCACCTGGTAAGCGAGAGGATACAGTAAACGTTATGGTAATTGTTACATTACANCCCATCGAAGGCGAGCTCCTGATGACAAATATTAGATCAAATATAATTAAGCATTGTAACCTTATAACAAAATAAGCATACGATAGCCGTGACATACCAGCCCCAGGATCGACATGTTCTAAGCGCTCGATCATATCACTGACGACGCCTTCCATAAAGGCAAATTTATCGGGGAATTTGCCTTACACTTTACTTACAACGGTGGACAAGGAAGCACCTTGTTCATCTGTAGTATAATTAAATCAAAAATCTTGGCTAATAACAGAATCTCTTAAAAATTTTAACAGACTGATTACCTCTTCTTGTCCCAGTGGGAAGTGTGTCAACGTTCTCCGCCCCCACTCTCTCTTCCTCGCACAGGAGTCTGTGCGTCACTCACTCTAATAACTGGGGCCTCCTCTTCCAAAACTAGGGGCCCCTTCCCCATGCTGTANGTTCAACTCACTCCTTTTGGGAAAGTCAGAATGCCAATGAAGACCTTTGGAAGAAGCTGCAGAGATCAGAGAAGGAAAGGATGTCTCTAACCAGAGAGGTCAGAGACTTAAGGTCGCGATGTGAATTCCTGCAAGCTCGAGAAACAAGTGAAGAGGACTGGTGAACAGCTATCATTGACTATGCTCGCTACTGGACTGTAGTCAGAAACAACGTACAAACCAATCATGAATTAGTTGAGCAAAGGATGCAGATGGAGCTCCTGGCTCAGAAGAATCAATACTGGAAGGACTTTTGTGCAAGGGTCCAAGAGTGGGGACAGACGCAGAAAGATCATAAGCATCTGTATAAGTGAGAAAGCATCACTTATCGTCAGCATTATCAAGATTCTACCATTGAAGCTTAATCCTTGCCATTGTTCCTCGATGTCATTGTTGCGTCTGAGGCCTTTGAGAAGTTCCAGGAGTAGGTGATTGTGAGCGCATCCCCGAAAAGAGAAATTACTCTTCCCGGGGGAGAGACCACAGTCCCTACCTTCTTTCCCAAACAACCCCAGTGGACTAGTGTGGAGAAAGGGAAGGTTAAGGCTAGAACTAATTTGGGGAACGAGGTTTGGTCTGAGTTGACTAAAGAGGAGATTATGCAACGTCTGTGGGTCGGCTTAGATCAACTTCCCTTTGCTGCTGATGTAGGGCCATCGCGAGTAAGTTTTAGTGTTATTAAATTTAAATTTTCTGAATTGTCCTATCATGGCTTTTGCTGATATACTTGTTGTATGTAGTTATAAGAAACGAATGAAGAAGGTGAACAAGATGAGGCATATGTTCAAGGAGGAGAGTGTAATAACGCAGATCGTCACCTTAGGGAGCAAGTTTTAGTGGAAGAACCCTGTGAAGATGATGTTTCTCATGAGGGAATACTTCCTAAAAGGGATGGCCCATATGAAGATGATTTGCTAGGCTTGGAAGCAGAGTTAAGGGATACAGGAGACAGTGGTGCTAGAGGGGATACATAATTATGATTACACACAATTTTATTTATGAGATGGAACAAAGAAAATATGAATTTTGACATGATTAATCATGTAATTATCTCTATGGTATTTAATTTTATGTTTTTATTTATACAAAGCATAAATAGAATTATTGATGGTTTTAGGTAGGTGGCGTTATCGTGACCGTTGGATGGAATTGCTAGTTTAAGGCCATTGTGGGCCGTTACATAGTGTTTGCATAAAATATAGATGAATTTGCTAGTTTGAGGCCGTCCCAGGCCGTTAAGTATTTTTTTTGTGTGTGTAAAGATAGAAATTAGATATTTTAGTTTAGGACCATTTCGGGCCTTCGCTAGTTTTAGGCCGTTGTGGGCCTTTACTAGTTTTAGGCCGTTGTGGGCCATTTGCGTATGTCAGAGAGTGAAATTGATAAAGGTATAAATATTTTCATAATTGTACTAATGTAACTAATAGCAGTGAAGAAGCATAAATGGTGTAGACTAGGAAATGTAAATGGCATAATTGATAGAAGACATAAATATATGTATACTAAACAAAACTGACAGTCAAAACTGATAAGCATAAATGGCAAAGCTAGTGAAAGTGTAAAGATATGCGTAAATATCACCCAGGTCAATCGCTAGCCCGTAATTATTTTTTGATAGATTTTACATTGAGTGGTGCATAAGAGCGAGGAGATCTATGACCTGACTCCTTCACATCATCTTCCTCTCCCTGAAATGGTAGGTCGGCCCAGGCTAGGCTATCATTAGTCATTTCGACTTGTTCAGGAATTTGGACATGGATTTGATCTTCGAGCATTTCAATTTCCAAACCTCGTTCTTCCTCGATGTTATTGATGGTTCTAGGAGTTATTTCATCACCATGTATTACTACCTCTCCCCTTGCATAAGGTAGGTGTATCTCTTAGTGTATCGGTGATGAAACTACCCTCAGTTGGGCTAGCCAGGACCTCCCTAGAATCAGGTTGAAGCCAAGCATCTCCTCAATAATGATAAATGTGGAGTCTGTTGGGAACTGGTCTCCTGCAACAAAATCGATATGTACCATCCCTTTGACTTGAACTCGTGCCCTGTTGAACAAGTTTAGGCACGATGTCATCGTAGGACTGATCTGGTCGACCAGGCCCAACTTATCCACTATAGGATAAGGGATGACATTCATAGTCGCACCATCATCAACGTGCACCCTTCGGATCTGATGTTGACCAACCTGGATGGTGATGAACATGGGTTCTGTTGTCACTCGACTTTTCTCAGGATCATCTTTGATGGATTCATCATGAAAGGTCAATGGGGTAGGTTTGGGTTGCTCAGCGGTGGGGGGAATCATGACAACATGTATTGCTTTCTCTTCCACTGGTAAGCTTTCATCCACAGGTATGGATGTCAGCATACGGACCATAGCCTCACAGTGCTTTTGAGACGTCATAAGAAAGTCATAGAGGCTCAATGTTGTGTTCTTCTATTTTAAAGCTTGCTTGACTTGCATAAATGCATCAAGGAGGTCCTACTCTCGGCTGGGTTGCTTGTCCCCTCTTTCTTCTTCCATTTGCCCTAAGAGACGAATTTCCCAAGGCGAAATTGCGTCGGTCGAAGGGTTGTATTTATTTTTTCCAAGGGGAGGTGGCTATGTTTCTGTACCTTTGTCTTGCCCAGGAGGTGCAGGTGAAGGTAGAAAAGCTAGGGGCCTGGGCTTAGTAAACCCTAGCATAGAGAGGTCTTTGGTTGCATTAATTAGTGCATCTCCTTCCCTTTTTTTGTTGGATGGAGGTTGATGGTTTTGGTTAGACACTCGCCCCTGCATAAAAGGGGCAGCTGGTGGTTTTTTTGCCCTAAGGATAAAAGGCACCTTAGGAGTAGGCATGGGCATGGCTGTGGCTTTATTGTTAATGTGAGACTGAGTTATAGTTTGAGAGGGCGTCCGAATAACAAAGGGTGGCCTTGAGGCGCTGCTAACTACCAGTGAAGAACTCACCCACTAGGGTGAACTAATAGGTACACGTAACACAAAGGGTTTCTTAGGCGGTACCTTCCCCTCACTGTCCGTAATTACCATGTTGATGGTGTATGTTGCATTATTTGCATTTAACGAGTCTTTATACACATGCATCGCCTGGTTTTCGAGACGTGTTGGACTATTGTTCTCTAATGTCAAAGAACCATTGTCAATCATGCATTGAATATCGTCCTTCAATGCCTAGTAGTAATCGGTGTCGTGACCATACAACTGATGGTAGTTACAAAAATGGTCCAGCCTGAAAGTCTTAGGAACTGGCGGTTCATTGGGTAGAGCTAAAGAAGGGTTCTTCAGCAATTCACAATTACGCCTGTGATGCTGCAGAGCTTCTTCGGATATTTTTTTGTTTTGAATATATCCTGCTCCTAATAATTGTTTCAACAGTTCCGAATGCTTTATAGGCAAGGTTGTATATTTCAAACGATCTTTACGCTCGAAGTTTGGTTTTGACTGTGAGGGCTGTTTAGGGGCAAGTGCTTCTTGGCCGATGTTGCTTGCACTAGTCATGGTCTCAGCAGGCGCTGTGGGTGCCTTCTTATTATTCTTGTTTTTGGTGCCCTTGGCCAACGTAGCTACTATCGTTGTTGTTGTTTTACCTTTGTCTTTACCCTTATTGTTGGTGTTCTTATAGGCCACATATGCTGGGTCTTTGCTAGCCTCCGCAGCATCTTGGATGCTCTTAGTTTTCATGAAGGCTTAACTCAAGGAGTGAGGGGCAAGGTAGTATAGTTTAGACTTGATGAAGTCATTAACTAGTCCTTTGAAAATAGCCAACAGATGGGCTTCCATGATAGGTTCACAGATTTCATTCAAAGTAGTGCTCCATTGCTGTATAAACTTCTAGACTGGCTCAAGCAGATCTTGTTTCACTCCCATAAGTTGATCTAACATGACTTCCGGCTTTAAATTTTATTTAAAGCGAGTCACAAATTGTGTTAGAAGCTCTTCCAAGGTTGAGATGGAAGAGCGAGGGAGTGCTCGATACTAGTCCAAGGCCTTACCTGCCAGAGACATTACAAAGACACGAATAATTTTATGTGGCCATTGTTGTAGTAGCAAGGATTTAGAACTAAAAGTAACGAGATGAGCATTAGGATCACCTTCCCCATTGTATTTAGTAAAATGGGGCAAAGACATCCCTAGAGGAAATGACAACATGGGGACTACTGGGTTGATGGGATCATCATGGTAGAAATCCATGACCTGTATTATATCAGAGCCAACAGCTTTAAGGTGCTTAACTTCCTCGGTGAGGGTCTGAATAAGCAAAAAAGCTTGATCCAGACCTATTGATGAGGAAGTTGGCACTAGAGGAGTAGGGGGTTGGACTGAAAGAGTAGTACCAAGAAGTGGAAAGGGAGCAATAGCTTGGCTGACAGATAGTGCGATGGGGACTGTTGCTGCTGACGGAGCTACCTGTGAAACCCACCACTCGATAGGCTATGCGGAGAAATTGGCCATCACCGGATGTGTAGGATGGAAGGTGTAGGGATGTTGTGTAGTTACCTATGGGACATGTGTGGTAGATGCAGCCAAGGGTTGCACACCATAGAACGCAGATTGTTGTGCAATAGGCGTG
Source organism: Gnetum montanum (assembly GCA_015680685.1). Taxonomy (NCBI): domain Eukaryota; kingdom Viridiplantae; phylum Streptophyta; class Gnetopsida; order Gnetales; family Gnetaceae; genus Gnetum; species Gnetum montanum. The sequence continues at coordinate 48,556 of MNCI01025186.1, read as the reverse complement.
ATCCACTGACCAGCCGTAGGTTGTTGAATAGATCGCTGCAATTGAATGGTGGTTGCAATTTGTTGCATTGCAATGGGCTGCGACAATAAGGTTTGCATCAGATTTTGCACCGGTAGAGTTATAGGTGTGGTATGGACCTGCACTTGGGGAATGAAATGGGGGGCAGTAGACGTAGGTATCACCGATAGAATCCTAATTACATGTGGCGAGGGGATTGCTCCCACATTATTTTGAGGTGGCATTTGTACCTGTAAGGCCAAGGATTGCGTGGTAGCCTGCGGGATGATGGGAATATGTGTTTGGGTGATCATGATTGGGTTGAGATGGGCAGCCTCTCTGGTGAGGGGATTAAATAGGGGATTCACATATGTATGGGGACTGAGGGTATGGTATGAATCCGCATGTTCAGACTAAGCTGCGAATTCATCTTCTTCCTCCTCCTCTTTTTGAGGCTCTAGAATAGACTGTGCAGTCTGATTCTTAGCCATAACCAGTTGGGATAGGAGTTCATGATAATGATCGGTAAGGGGGATGATGTCATATGTAGTAGGGGTGAAGTCTTCACCCCCTTTGTGGATCAGCTTGTAATTTTGTTTTGCCTCCATCTCGGCTCGGCTAAGGGCAAGCTTTGCCTAGATCTTCACGCAAATGAAATTATACTCTTCAGGAGTCAAGACAGTGAATGAAGGATCCTTACCCTATAATCTCAATGAACGACGCGACGGTCCCTGAGGTCCTATCGCACCGAAAGCTGATCTGGGAACGGTGATGGGATTTACAATTGTGGCACTCAAGTCAGTGGTGATCATAGCGGCAGTGGTTGTATGTGCAGAATCCATCTCTCAGATAGATCGATAACAACAAATGAAAATATTTAAAAGGTGACAGAAAAATGGAATTACAATTGGGCTTTCTACCTTGTAGGATTCCAAAGGAATCGTTACTGTGACCAATCTACACCACACAATTTTGTAAACTTCCCTAGAGGTATTATGTTTACGTTATGTGAACGTGGGTACGGATTGCTTACAGGGTTACTCGTAAAATATGAATCAGAGGTTCAAGCCCTTCTTCTAGCGCCAGAAAATGGTAACGATGGAAAACGTCGGTCGCTGGAAATACCGAGCGAAGATCCATGTACACAGTCTTAACCACGGATCCATGTGAGGGCCATGCTAGAGAAAACGAATCCGAGGTGCCCTGAACAGTCTTATCGATTAGACAGGGACTTACTTAATTAGTAAATTATCAAATATCGCGGTAGTATATATATTTTATATATATTTTTCATGAAACGAATTAATTTAGTGAATCATAGAGGGAGTAGAAAACAATGTAGAGAACTTGAAATAATGATAACGTCAACGTGATAAGGAAGATCAGATTTAGAAAAGATGCGTAATTCCAAGATCTATGATTTGACTCAAAAGCTGAATATATTGCATACAATGTTCTAATGGCAAACTTCGCTTATCTTTGTGCGAAGCATACACGAAACAATAAGAAAACTGTTTAAAAGGGAGAACAGAATGAAGGTTGATCTACCTCGTAAGCCAAAAGTGGAATGCAAGGAAGGGCAAGCCTGGATGTCTATCGATCAACTGTTTCTGATCAATAAACCTTGCCAATCGTACCAGATGATCTCTCGATCTCTGATCTGCTCCTTTTGCCCTCGGTAATCTTTGCTTCAAGCTGCTAATGATCTCCAATGAAGAGGATAATTTTTTTGCAAAAGACTGATCACTCCTGTTGCCAATGCTCAAAAAATGCCTTGTTTCCTTCAAAAGAAGAAAATCCTCCTCTCTCTTCTCTCCTCTGCCAACTGGAGTATTTATAAGTTCAGCATCACGTGGGAAGGCACAGCCCTGATGACACGTGTCTCAAACTTTCAAAACACCGTTGACTTGATAATTTTTTTGTTAAAGCTGGTCATGCCGCATTATGTCTTGGGGGGGGGGGGCGAAGTATGCTGTAAACCACTCCTGCTGAAGCTGCCTCATGATTATGATGCGATACGCTGATAAGCGTATTGCTGTGTATGGATAGCAGGTGCGTGTCTGGTACTGCCTTAGCTAAATTTACACTATATTACACTTGTTTACGCTGCATAGCGTGGCAGAGCATAATAGAGCATAAAAGTAGTTAACTCAAGCTGCTTTACACTTATTTACTTCACAAAGCGTAATGGAGCGTAAAAATAGTCAACCTCATAATAAGTTATGCTTGTTTACGCTTCGTAGTGTAATAAGCGTAAAGCGAAAAATCTGCAAAAAAGAAGCCAATCTGCCACGCTCCTTTGGACTCTAACTTTGACTTCCTCGAAGCTCATTACACTGCTCTGCGTAATGGAGCGTAAATTCAGTCTTGAACAAAAGACTTGGTAGAATGTGCGACAAGTTGTAGTCCGCTGCTTAGGCCTTAAACTTTGTCATATTCGCCAAAGTAAACTACCTTCCAATATCGCGCTACATTAAGCAGAATTACGCCGAGCGACATGACGCTATGTTGCGTAATGTGGCGTAAAGAGAGAAAACAAAACAAAGTTAGAATTTTTAAGAAACTTGGAGACTTGATGTTGCACGCCTCTTTGCCTTATTCTGTCTTCTAGATTTCTACTGCAAACTTTTGCCCGAATCGTGAATCTTCGCCCTAGGCCGATTCGCAATTTTCACGGTGTTTCAATGATGATGCTTCATATATGGAATTTGCTATTAGGATCATGTATCAAATGAAGGTTTGATTACACAACAAGGTAGTTTCTATGGTAAAAGTCTTGTGAAGTCATTATGATTCCCAAGAATTGACTTAGGAGTTTGAGTGTGATAAGTTTCCATCTTATCCTAAGATCTTACACAAGGAAGTTTCTTAAGGAAGGGAGGATGTCACAACTTGTATTTTTAGATGCCTAGGTTAGTATCTTCATCTTATGCTCTTGGATTCTTAGATGTTTTTGTGTGGTGAGTTTTGCTTTATAGTCATTCTTTGAATTATGCATATTGGTTAGTTGGATTTCTAGTATCATATTTTTATACTCATGTATATTTATTTTTATGCATTTTTAATTCATGTTTAGCTTATATGTACTAACCTGGTGCATGAGTTTGGTAGGCTTTTCATGCTGGTTATGGATAAGACATATATGGAATGTAAAGATAAGATTGTATTTTTTAATATGTAGGGTATTTTTTATAATTAAATTAAATATTTAGTATTTTTTATTTTATTGATTAAAACTATGGCATAATTTTTATTAGTCTTTGACATGTTTATGTGAGTTAAGAAAAGTTTAGTGATAATTTTTTTTATTTAAGATAGGAAGGTTTTTGTTATATTTGGAATGTACCATTATTTTTGGAATCTTTAAAATTATTAATTTTTTTGATAAATGAGTAGTAATATTTACAAATATTATAATATATGGTAAAATTACTACATTACTTAAATTGATAATCATAAATATCTACCATTGTGTGATTTTCATTAATATTAAAAAGTAATTCATATCATGTCAACTTAAAGTAAGCACTTATATATTTCAAAGTATATATTAGTAGATACTTCAATAGAGTTAATTCAATCCTTTCAGAAAAATTATTTATATCACTTCACAATGAGGAAAGTATAAGGAAATCTTGTCATATATGCATATCATTCTTAGAAATATAAGTATGGATATCATCTTGTAATCATATATTATGCAATTTTATCCATGCTCTATACATTAGCAATTGCATTCTCTCACAACATATCTTTGATTGTAAACTTTGCTTTCCTATTCAGTTTCACCTTTTTTTTATCTCTTGTTTTTGTTATCCACGTAAAAACCACTTAGGTAGGTTGCATAATTCTAATTTTAGTATCCTTCTCATGATATATCCATTCATAATCCATGCATTTTTTTACTTTTTATTTTGGTATGAACAAGTTCACTATTATATCTTTTATAATGTCCTTCCTTGATTCAATATTTCTTGCTTTTTCCACCAATATAATATCTGCTTCATTTCCATCTCCTTGCCTAAAAAAAAGCATCATCCCATTTGTGATTAAAAAAAATAGACTAAATAACCTTCTTATCTTCTTATTCCATAATCAAACATATGAAACTTTCTTCTTCTTTACTTGAGTTCCATCAATGTGTAATCTTGAATCCATAATATCCTTCTAAAGAGTTCTTGGCTAGAAATATTCTCTGATGACATCTCCACATACTATCATGTCTTGAAAATAATTTAATTTTTCTAAGAATTTTTTCCAATAATTTATTTTTTCCATCCACTTTAACTTTTTATTTTTCCAAAGATGTGAGCTCTAATGCAATATGTAATCATTGTTATGTACTCTATTTGAATAAATGTAATGTCTAGGATCCTTAGGAAAACTTGGATGTCCATTAACAATTTCCAATAGCTTGAACGGTTTAGACCAATCTTTTTCCTAATCTTTCTTTTCCATATCATCATAGGAGTTCTCTTCTTCAAGTAGAATTTGATATAATGAATATGTTGCATTTCACAAAGATTCTTTACTTGACTTGATATCTATCCTTTAATAAATCCTTTAAAGTCATATACCATATCAATATAATATGGGACGTAGGTGCTTCCACTATCTTTATCAATAATATGATACATGTCCATAAGCTCTAGTAGAAAAATTATATCTTCTTTTTTTCATAGCCATTGAAAGTCTTTTGAAACTTCCATCAATATCCTCATGTGTATGCCCTATTGGAAGAAAGCTTAACTCTATAACCTTGAAAATTATTCTTGTTGTAAGCAATGAAAAATAAAGGAAAAAATATCTATTCTTGTTATTTCCTTTGTAGCTATCCATTTGTAGAAAAAGTGTGGTAGGCAATGACTTAAAATTAGGTCTTGTATTGATTTCATCTAAATAATCTAAATGATTCTATTCTCCATGTACTATTTTTGAATGGTGGAGTAGGGCTTTCATAAGTGAGCATCTTCTAAAATTGTATTTTTCCTTAATCATATCACCATACCTATCTACAAGATTAACCTCCAAATCTCTCAAGCATTTTGATAAAGATCTTATGATAAATTACGAACCCATATGTATATAAAATAACTAAAATTCCTGAGACCTCCATATTCCCATCCTTTCACTAGGATTCCTATAAGAGATATTTTGAATCTCTTCTTCTTGGGAACTCACTTAGGCAAGATTGGTAGTTTTAGCAATGAAGTTTTTGACTTATCCATTCTATCATTAATGATGCATATGTAATTATCAAGTTGCTTTGTTGCTAGATCCATGTAAATGTAGTATATGTTCCTACACATAGTTCCAAAATCATATAAATTCTGAAGATCCCTTTGAATTCTATTTCTTTCAAAAGGGTCTTTGCTACATTTCTTTTACTTGTCCAACGCATGACAAGTTCTACGAATTGAGAAATCATTATTTCTATTGAAAGTTTCATATGGATAGTATTTGTTGAAAATCTTTGATAATTGACTTTTGCTAATTAGTGGTAATCCTAGATTAGCTAATCTAGTATTAATATAATTTTTCAATAAAAGGCATTGACTCATATTCATAGACAATGTTTTAATTGGTTTAGATGTTCCATCCCTCATAATTGTCTACATTTTAACACTGACTAGTTAGCCATATCATCAACCACTCTCTCAAAAATCATTATTGCTGCAATTGTGCTTGATCTAGGCTTTACCTCTCATGTGTTTTCATGATTAAAAAATGCATGTACATCCTTGAAATTATAGAAATGATTGTAGAATGTACTACTTAGAATACCATGAATTGTATGCCAAGACTTATAAATCTAAATCCAAAAATATTTTATTTTCTTCAATATATGTATTCCATCCTTGATAACATGATTTGATTCAAATTCATGCATAAATGTATGATCTTCTTTCATTATAGCTCATCATGAACATCATTTTTAGAGTCCTCTCAATATCTCCCATAGTAATAGTTTGCATACAATTCCTCTTACAACAATTAGCATACATGATGGATAGAAAATAGTCAGGATGGTGAGATGATTTAGTTATATTCTCTATTATCAATAAGGTCATCCTTCCTCATACTCTTATAATGTTTCTAATCTATGAATGCAATGCATATAGGATGCATTGGCCTACTATTTATAGGATCAACAAACTTAATTTCTACCCATATATTTATCTTAGCAAGATTGGAAATACTTCTTGGAAGGGAAAGGAATTGAGAATTCAAGATATCATATACATGATCCTCTTTCTATACTATCATTAATAGGATATCCTTGAAGAATAGATAATATTCATGACATTCTTCATCAATTGATTCAATATATACACCAATTTCATTATCAAATGGATGAATAACACAACAATCCATTGTGTCTTCTATATTACATATAAACTCTATTGTATTTTATGTTTATGAATCTACCATAGTATCATCTACTTAAATTCTATAAATTGTTCCTCTCACAAGGAATCCATCCTTTGTACATTCATGCTTTAACAAAACCTTTCCTTTAAATAAATTTTCATAGATCCTCTTTATATCATCTGACAAGGGATCCATATCCAACATAGATAATTCTAAATAAAAATAAAACTAAAAATATGTTAGTTACACCTCAACACATATCATTTTTTTTGTATAATATGATTCCATAATAGAGAATAAATACATTGTCATCATCTTTTCAATGAAACAAGACCAGGTTTGATTATCCAATCCAAATTAGAGATATCCTATATTTTTTTGTGAAATATGTAAACTTGGACAAGATTATTATTACCCTCCAATAGAAAAAATAATGTGGCTAATCTTATCAAGAAGATCCTAGTAAGAGGAATTTGCAAGGTAAGCAAGCTTGGAGAACCAATGAATAAGAGGAAAGGATGATATTTGATGAAATTGGAGGATAAAATACATAACTAATAAAAATTATCAATCCTATTATTTTAAAGAACATTAGCATGAAAAAGCAGCAATCTCAAATGAATTTGAAGATTCAAACAAAGATGTTAATGACAGAAAAGGTAAGCAATAGTTGCATGCTAGGGTAATACTCTATGATGGAGGATCCCATCTCAAATTTCATTAATCATTTCCATGTTTAGAATCAAGAAAGTTAAGCAATGGTAAATCTTTATTTCTTGGCTTGCTAAAGTTAGTTTAGATTAGTATATTGTTATGAATATTAATTAGAAAATTAATTAAATTGATGCTTGGAAATCTTTGGTTATCCAAAGAAAACTTTGATCTTATAAGATGTTGAGCTGTAGATAAAAACATGTGACCATTAAAATTTTAATGGGCATTGAATTATTTTAAGGATTAAGAAAAAAGAACACATAAGGTAAGGTTTGGTAAGTTTTCTTGAAAGACCATCTCTTTGTTGATAGAGAGTATATGTCCTATGGTCTAACACATATCATATTATTATGTTCCAAATTACTTGTTGGACAATATTATATGATTTGATGATAAATCAAATGATTAGGATGCTTCAATGTAATTCATGAATCTATTAGGAAAGGCAACTATCAAAAGGAGATACTTGTTGAGATTACGCTGATATCTATGTTGAAAAGTTTGAAATTTATATTTTATTAAAGGGACTACTAATGGGATATTTTAAGGTCAAAGGTCTCTATACTTGATCTTGCCACTATAATGTAGATTTAGTACTATATGAATGGTGATCAAGTACTATCTTGCTAACTTGGAAAATCATAGATGCATTTTTTTTAAAGATGTTGGGAAGAAGTCTAGCAATTGTGTTGGGGAGCCTATACCTCATCAACAATATTTTCTTTTTTCCACTAGTGTAGGGAGAGTCTCTTAGACTCTCACCAAAAAACACTTAAGAATAAGACTTCTCTCTCTAGATAATGAGAAAGAATAGGTTTATTCATATTTTTTTTTGCTAAATTATCTAAGTGAAAGTATAAGCTAATGTTGATCAAGTTACTTTTGAATCTTTTATCTTGTGATAAATTTTCTTTGTACTAGTATTTGTAATTAAAATGAATATATAAATATACCTCTTCGAGGTCATTGTGAGCATATCATTAACAATTGAATCCATTTGAGTTATTAAGCTAATCTTATGTTTTTTTTGGAAGCTATCAAGATGTTTGTGTAATTCATCTCTCCATTTCCAATAGAGAATTATTGTGTATTATCTTTTTGCTTATGTCCAAAAAAGGAAAGAAAGTTTGATATGTTAAAGGTATTTGATATATTAAAGGTATGATATATTCTTGAGGTTACTAAGTTATCATATGATGTGAAGACTATCTGCTAAAATTTGATCATTATTGTCTTTGTAAAAATAGTCTTTACAATTATATGATTGAAATAATTAGTATATACAACTAATAAATGTTTTGGTATTATAAATGATATATTTGGATACATATCTTTACTTATGGCATGTTGGTTCAAGGACATGATACTTGATCTTTAATACTTACTTGTTGGTCCTAAATGGAAATAATGTAGATCAACATTTGAAAGGCTTTGATTATGTCTCTTTGTGTTATATGGATTATGTGCTTTAAGTATAAGGAGAAGCTCTTAATGGAACTTGTTTTAATTAGCCCTATGTTGAAGGATGTGTACCCATCAACTACTATCCATCTCTTCCATCCTTATATATATATATATATACACACACACAATTGTGCTTTAATTGTTTAATCATATGGTATTATACTAACCCATTTTCTTAAGTTTTCGACATCACTCAAAAGGGGGATATTTTTTACCTTTTTGTTTGTTTAATTATTGTTCTTCTTGTAAGAAAGAATCTATTGAGCTTATCAGGACCATGTGGGATTAAGTATGTATCTAATGAGAAAACAGTTTGTGTGGAGCTCATGTCATTGTAAAGGTTGTGGGATTCTTGAAGCCACATTTTAAGCTTTTTGGGATCTGTTGAGGGTGAGTGTATTTCCTACAAGAAAAACTCCATGTAGAGCTCTAACTTTGTAAATGTTTTGGTATTCTTTAAATTACATTTTTAATGAAATAAATTTTGGAGGTATGCAAGGATTCTACCCTCCAAATGTGGAAGTACCTAAGTTTGGAAATGACATAAATTTGAGTGTGATTTTGGTTGTCTTAGTTGTTCAAATTGGAAAACCTATTCAACCTTTTTTCTAAGTTCTTGATCCTTACGAATCCTCATAGACAATTGTGTTCTTATTTTCCTTACAAAAATGGTTTTGTCTATGAGATGATGACTTTCATGCCATGGAAGGAACATGATTATTATGGTACTACCTAATAGTATATGATTATTGAAAATGAGGGTAGTACATGGCATTAAGGAACTAAACATATTCTTGTTATGGTTGATTTAAAATTCCCTCCTGTAATGGCATAGGATATCATGATAAACATTGTTGAATTTTTCATTGTCAAGATGATTATGGTGAATGTGATTAATATTGAGGGGTTTCTTCATGAGATATTTGGTTCATAGGCTATTGATTTTCATGGTAGAAAGGAGGATGACATGATGAAGTTTGTTGTAATGTAGAGGAAACACTTCAAGGATCAAGTTTCATTCCTTGTTGAAGTTGAAGCTAGAAAAAAGGACCATAAGGATAAGAAATTTAATCATGGTAAGACCTCTTACCCATTTTATTTCTTTCATTTTTACCTTATGGTGTAACTTCCCTTAAATATTTTTCATTAACTTTATTTTTCAAATGTTTAAAACCTAATTCCATCTTTTGATTTAATATTATCAAGGTCTACCAAAGTCTTTTAGATTCTCAAGATTTCTTAAACATGGGCTTCAATAGTGTCAAAAGGTTAGATCATACATTCAACATTCTTTACATCCTTTTGATATTAAGGATTTATTTTAGCTTCCTCTACATTGGCATGCTTATGTTGTTCACCTTTCAATTTAGATACATCATCTAAAATAATAGTAATTTGAGACATTGAGCTTTGTTATAGATTACCAATGACATACATATCCACTATTTCATGACTTTGTAGATGTACTTCTTCTACTAGGTGCATTAATTGGTCATGTTTGCTAAACCCATGATTTGAACATTAATTAAGCATGTAATTATACCATTCTATGATAACATCCAATGATTTATTGGTATGTTGCTTCCATCCTACTATCTTATTTCTAAGGTTTGTAACTCGAGCATAAGATTGAAATCTAACATTAAAATAGTTTAACATATTTACCAAAGAAGAGATGGAATTGAGTGGAAGAGCTTGATACCATATTTTGGAATGATTATTATGTGTGTGGGAAAAAGGATGAAGTTTCAACCACTCACTGTTCAACCCTTATAGTTCACAAGAGGTGAAAAATATTTAAACATGGAGCTACAAATCATCATTTAACTTCCCACTAAATGTTGGAATGTCAACCATATCATCCTCTTTAATTCTAATTTTTTGAATTCTTTTAGAAGAGATGAAAACTACTTCATGAATTTGACCTTGGTAGATCTCGAGAGACAATGGCTCAACCAATCCATAAACACCTTCATCCAAATGTTGGTAAGATAAATGTGGAATGATAGACTACTTCAAATTACCACAAGTATAGCTTAGGTGCCATGGATAAAGATGCATGACCTCATTATTGTAAAATCATTCATGTTGTAGCAATGGAAGCATCTAGGAGAATGTCATGTCTATTTTTTAGCATGTATGCACTTATACTCCTACTTTGTAATATATCATGAAGCTCTTACTTTTCATGAATAGCATACTTTGATTATTGGGGTGAAAAGAATTTGTAATCTACCAAATTCTCAATGAAGTATTGATTGAACAAATTCTCTTTGAAGGTGATAGGTGTAGCTTCTCTAGGTTATTTGCAAAATCATCGATGTATATCATACCCTCTTTCTAATTTGTCCAATGAGGAGCTTCCTTGGATTCCAGAATCCACACTCTCTCTCAATTCAAAAATAACTAAATTGAATAAAAAAGAAAGGTAAACTCTTTATTATTACTCAAAAGAAAATTTTACAAACGTAAAGGAAACATACACTTCCAAGGATAGATAAGTGATTCAATCCAACTCTCACAATATACTCAAACAAAGTAATCACACATAAGGATGATGATCAAGGTAACTGGCTAAAGCTCTCTCTTCTCACTTTTCACTCTTGAGCTCTCCTCTCACTTTATATACTCTCTTAACTAAAAATGAAGGACCAAAAGATCTATTTATACATTTTCCCCCATGTCTCTTCATCTTTCTATATCTCAAATTTATAATTTTAAGTCATTAAAAATTTGTATAATAACATCTCATTCTCAACAAAAATGTCTTGGAGAAGTAAGAGACATCCTAATTGAAAGTTTTTAATTTGTAGAGAAGACATATTGAAGCTAAAGGACATATCTTGTAGTCATCTGAGACATCTTGCATGAGGCTTCTTGATTTAGTAGAGATGTCTTGAGCATGAAGGAGATTTCTTTCTCCCAAAGGAGATATCTCTCCAAACATGTTCATAAAAAATAAAAATTATTATCTTGAAACCTTGATCATCTAGACATATCTAAACATTCCCACATATGTCAAAACATTCTTGAATCATCAAGATCAATATCACACACACACACACACAAAAGACATGCATACAAAACACATTAAGAATTACATATGGGCTAGGTGATATCCTCATTATTGTCTTGATGAAATTTCATCATGATAGGAGGTGCTACATCATTCACCATAATTTTTAAAGTAATTTGAAGCAATTGAGGTTTTTGCTTCAATATATCTTTATCATTTAATTCAACCATGGTTGCTTCGATCCTTTATTTTTTTACAAAATAAAAAACTTAAAAAGTGGAAAATTGTAAATGTATAAGTATTTTAAGATAATTCACAAATGCCTTTCCTAGTAATGGTGCCAATGATATGGATCTCACAGTTTTGATCAATGGAATTTATTATATAGAATTTAGTGCAATCCGGTCATAGGCTTCAAAGACGATATTGAGTGTATTTCCAAGAACACTCATGTATATCATTGTGTTAAATAAATATAAAAGATGATATGATACATATAATATCATTAATAATTATTTTGTCTTGGTATAGAGATTGAGAAAGTTTTATAATTTTATAGATTTTATGGATATTTTTATAGATTTTATGAATATTTTTATAGATTTTATGAATATAAGACCAAAACAATAATAATCACTCTTACATCACTATCCCTTATGGGAATAGATGCAATGTTTGTGTTGCAATCCCTTATGAGATAGGTGTAACACCAAACATGGAAAGTGATAAATGGCTCTTAGTCACAACCTTGATGGCCGAAAACCATGTTGTATAGTTATCACCTCCTTGGATAAGGATGAATTTTTGTAGCTTATTTAAATAGAAATTAAATAAATATTTTTATGTTTTTAATATTTAAGATATTAACAATAAAAAAGAGAAGCCACAAGTTTTATTCACTATGTAAAAGCTTGACTCTGCATCAACCAAATGGTTTTGGGCTATGTAAGTAAGGTAGCACTCTAACATATTCTAGCCACACTTGTGAAAGAGATGACCCAAAATACACATATAAATAAGGAAGGATACCAATTTACCTAGGGGAAGAAGATCTCTTCACAAAAACTAGATGCCAAAAGCCCAAACGAAATGCCCAAGTTATGAATGATATGCAAAAGGGCTCATCTTAGGTATTTATAGTTTTCTTAATAAAATATAGAAGATTCATCAATGCTTAGGATTTAATGGAGGTTTATCAACATAGACCTAGCCAATCGGATCATAGTTTTGGTAGCTAGACATAACCTGGGGTAATCAAGAGGTGCAATGATGTCATTGCACTAATGCAAGATAGTTAGTGCATCCCCTTAGCAAGAAACCAAGACTCAATTCCAAATGAAATACAAAATCTAAAGGTACATATCAAAAGAATCTTAAGGTATCTAAATGAGGTCAAAAATATACTAAGAAGCTTAGGACATGCACAATATCCAAAAGTATGATACAATAGACAAGGGAGCATACCTAGGAGGCACAAACCATAATTGAATATGCTAGGACTACAAACACAAGGTGCATGAAATGTTGACCTTTTTATATGTCAAACCTTGAAAACTGGAAAATGGGCTTGTAAGATCTTGTACGACTAAGAAAGAGGATAACAAGAACTTAGATGTGGTTAAGATGAGATCTAGCAAAAAATCTATATATGCTTTAGATGAGAATAAGATAAGAGCTTCATGGTATGAAGACAAAGAGAAAGATGAATCCAAGACAAGAGCTGAATTGAGATGATAAGAAGTCTCAACCAAGATGAAAGACTTCAAGAATTCATGAAGCCTACAAGCTAAAAGAAGATGTTTTGGTATCTATCTAGATGTCCCAAAATTTTAGTAGATGTCCTAGAGGGGAAGGATCAATTTTAGGTTAGATGTTCCATAAAAATAGCAAATGTCCCAATTGCTACTAAGATGCTCCAATAAGAAAGTTCAAAGTGAGATGTCCTAATTTCTAGTTGGATGTCCCGCTTGTAAGTAAGGATGTCCCAACTAGCCATTTCCAAGCTATTGCATGAATACCAAGGATTATTAGAAAAGTAAAAGCCTATAAAATGGAGTGGAATCCTTGTATAAATGATAAGCACTATTCATTGAAATATCCATTTTCTAAGTGAATTTTTTGTGTCCTTCCATTTTATATCTATTGTGGATTATTTTATATTGTAAGACCTTTAAAGCAAGGAATTTGTAAAACTTAGTTACACTTTCTCCTTGATTATTTTTCTCTCTTTGTAGAATTGTGGGGTTGAGTGTACTTCCAATGATAAAACACTCCATGTAGAGCTCACATCATTGTAAAGGTTGTGAGATCCATGAAACCACATTTTGAGCTTATTGAGACCTTGTGGGATTGATTGTATTTCTTTTAAGAAAACACTCCAAGAGGAACTCAAAATTTGTGTAAAGGTTATGGTGCCCTATAAATCATATTTTTCAAGGAATAAAGTTCAAAGGTATGCAAGGATTCTATTCTCCATGTATGGAAGTACACCAGTTGGAGATTCCAATAAATTTGAGTGAGGTTTTGCCTTGGTCATTTAAATTGGGGAACTTATTCAACCTCCATTCCAAGTTCTTGGTCCTCAAGTGGTATTAGAGCCTGGTACTCTAATTTTTAGAGCTTCACATCTTAAGAGTAAATGATGGATCATATACCAAGCCACCAATGTTTGATGGGATTGAATTCACATACTAGAAGGCTAGAATGGAAGGATTCCTCAAATTCATGGAGTTTGAAGTTTGGGAGTTCATTATTAAAGGATACAAGCCACCCATAAACAACACCATAAGAGCTACAAAAGTAAGAAGCAAATGGACACAAGATGAAAAAGATAAGTTCATTGTTTGATTCAAAATAAAAAAAATTATATTTATTATGCTTTGAGTACATCTAAATTTAATAGAGTAGCTAGGTGCAAAAACATAAAAGAAATTTGGGAAACTCTAAATGCAACATATGAAGGTACATTTGTTGTCAAGCAATCTAAGCTTCTAGTGTTAGAAAGTGAGTATAATAAACTCAAAAAGAAAGAAGAAGAGAAAATTAAGGACTATTTTCTAGAGCAAATGATTTAGCTATAGACATTCATGGAACATGAAAAGATATACCTAAAAGTGATGTTATTATTTAAATGATTAGAACTTTGTAGCCTAAATTTATACCAAAAGTTACAAGCATGGAGTAAATCATAGATTTCTTAGTTCTAAAATTTGAAGAACTTCAAAGTTCACTCCTTTCTTATGAGATGAATTTCATTAGCAAAGGTGCTATCAAAGAAAATTCTATCACTTTCAAAATTTTAGCAAAGAAGAAGGGGCCACTTGAACACGAAGGCAATAGTGAAGATGAATTGGCTCTCTTGTCTATCAGAGTTCAAAGATTACTTGCATGAAAAGGAAAGGGCTTCAACCAATCTAGCATCAAAGGTAAGAAAAGAGGTAAGAGTTTTAAAATTTTAAATCTTGATGCATACTTTATAGAATGTTGGATTGATGCTAGAGGCCATGCAGCCTTCGAATGTCCAAGCCTTGGCAAGTTTATAAAGAAGGATCAATTTGAAAATGATATAAAAAAGAAAAATCTTTACACAAGCTAGGATAATTAACATAATGAGGAGGAAGTAGATGATTTTACAATAGATTCACATCTTATCTACATGGCTCTTAGATATGAAAATTCCACATGTCCTTGAAGAGTCTAAAGGTAAAGTTAACGAAAGGTATAGTAAGTTGCATGAGGAAATTATCACTCTTCATTATTTACTTAAAAAATCAAGAAAAAATATGCATTAAAAAGAGAAGAAAATTTATGAACTCTATACTATATTATCCACTCCAAGAATGAAATTCTCAGATGTAAAGGCTAAGGTTCAATTACTAACTCATTTATATGAGCAGAAGTGGAGAGATACACAAGATGCAAGGACTAGAAAAAATCATAAAGTGCCTCAAAATTAGCACAACGATGAAAATCTAAAAGAGTCTTCTTAAAAGAACACTTACATAATTTGTGTTTCATCCAAAAGGAGAAACAAGACTAGGTTTGATTATCCAATCCAAATTAGGAATACCAAGAGTATTATCAATTGATAATAGAGAAAAATAATGAGGATACTTGATCTTTTCAAGAAGAGCCTAGTAAGGGTAACTTGCAAATTACAAAGGCTTAGAAAATCAATGAATAGGAGGAAGGGATGATCTCTGATGTAATTGGAGGATAAAGATCCATAACTAGCAAGAATTATTATTCCTCTCATTTTAAAGAACATGAGTAAGATAAAGAAGTAACCTCAAATGAATTTGAAGATTCAAACAAAGATGTTGATGATAGAAAAGATATGGAACAATTGCATGCTAGGAAGGTGCTCTATGATGGAGGACCCCATATCAAAATTTATTAATCATGTCCATGATTAGAAGCAAGCAAGATCCAAAAATAAATGGACATTAAAGTCACTTAAGAAAGGATCAAGAACCACAAACACATAAGATAAGGTTAGGTAAGTTTTCCTATGACATTATATAGGAGTAAGACTATCTCATGACTATTAGAAAATATATGTGATTCAATTCATATCATTTAGATTTTATTATGATCTACTTTATTTTTTTTGGATATAATATGTTGTAGTTTCCTGCTTATGTTAAAGATCCATATGGTTTTAAAAGGATTTTTGATGAATATTGGTAAATCATGTTTTGGGCCCTTAACAAGTAAGTAATGATTTTAATTTGTTTAATGTCCTTTATGAGTAGTGGAGTAATCCAAACACTATACCATACATGTCATGAATGCTAGCGTGCAGCCATATCATAATTTTTGGATGGACAATGTAATTATGCTAGTAATTGATGTGAGGTTTGGGATCATTGTCTTCTCACCTTGAGTTAGTGAAGTATAAATCTATGGTTTAACTCTCAATGAGGCATATGTTATGTGCTATTGTAGGGCTCATTTTACTCCTAACTATAAACATAATGAAAATGAAATTAACTAATAAATCTAAATAATGATGGAAATGTAAATCTGTTTCTATCCTATAGCAATGAGCATCTATTTTTAGCTTACCATACATGTCTTGAACTCATGTAATCATTATTGGGATTACCAAGTTAATTCACCACTGAGTGAATCAAGTGAAATCACTACTACATTACCAAACAATTACACTTTAATGCCCAAAACAAGTTGTGCTCATTTCATTTTACTAATCAACAAGTAAACTAAAGTGCTTGGAAAATGTAAATGATTAAGCTAAGAAAATAAGAAAATTATGCTAAGTAAACAAATAGAACTAAGTGGATGCTACAATGATGGAAAGAAATCTCAATATTTATTGTCATCATGAACTACATCTAAGTATAATTCACTCAAATAAAGGTTCTATTCAACTTCTCAACATCACACTACAGGCATTCACTCTATCATTAACTACAAAAATAAATTACATGGGTTTCCCTAAGAATTGGAATGAAAACTTGTTGATTGTGCATCCAAGTGTTGGTATTTATAGGACTACACACATCCCAAGACATTGTATCAATGATTATGTAACATGGATTACAACATCATTGATACAATATCGTGTTCTCTAAAAATTTAACTTTGTCATACCACCATAACTGATTGGAAACTTATCCTCAAGTTAAAAAAATGAGGATAGAGTCCCTTACAAAATTGGGAGGTAGACTTGACTTGACATGAATAACTAACTATTTACATGACTTAGAATACCATAGTGGTGGTTTTTACAAAATGACACAATAACATGACAAAACAAAAAATCAAACTTGAAGTAGTGCAATGTAGTTCATGTTCCAAGCAATGGATGCTCTTCCATTGGCCTCTTTCCCTTGTCATCGGGCATCTAAAATTGATAGCCATTCAGGAGTGCCTAAAGCTTCTCTTCTTCTATCCTTGGATTGTATATCATCCATGCTTGTTGAGTAATGTTGGATGTAGTAGGTACATTCCATGAGCATGGTAGCTATGGAAACACTTTTTTAGCCTTCACATACCAAGCTATAAACTACCTTCTTTTCTCTTCAAAAGTCATGGTCATCTTCCTTAATTAGTGGTAATCTATCATTTTGCTTTTTAGGTTCACCACTACATCTTTTTGTCCTTGATGGCTAGCCTTAATAATTTCAAGCTTAGAGTTTACGACATGTAACTTCTATAATATATCTTTTCTTTCAGTAAAATTCTTCTCGTACATGTCGTATATTACTACTACCTACTACTCAAGCTCATTTTGAGGTCATCCTACTATTAACATAGCCAAGTTAGTGTATCTAAGATTCACTAACCTCATGTATTCTATCAGATCCTCTATCTACAGGTCTTTTTCTTTTCATCTCAACCTAGTGAACATGGGAGAGACTGTCCAAGATGGGTTTCTAGTCTAGATTTTGAGTAGAGAGGGTGAAACACCGTGAAAATTTCGAGGCCTCAGCTGTACAGCAAAAAGTTAGTGATTCAGACAAAGGGTCACAACAAGGCATGGCGTAGCAAGTTCCTTTTCATTCAACGGTCTATCCCACCATGCTACGTGGCACAACACAAGCAAATTCTAGAAGACGGAGCAAAGTGACTGATGCACAGTGGAAAAACCTCCAACTTTGCAAGTTCTCTGTTTCAAAAAACTTAACTTTTTGGCAAATTACACTGCATTACGCAACATAGCATAGCATCACATTATGTAGTGTAATGTCAAAAAATAGCACACTGCAAACATCAAGGATGACAAATGTTCAAGGCCTCAACAAACACTTCATTTTTCTTTACTGGTGCGTTGTTTTACACTGGATTATGCTACAAAGCGTAATTTAGCACAGCACAATGTAATTCAAGCATGGACAACGGTGTCTTAATACAAGTAGCAGAAATCTGTACAATGCGATACGCTCTCCAAAGTGTTGTTGCATAGCCAAGAAGTAGCCTGTCGCCAAACTCCCAGTTTACAATGCATTATGCTTTAAAACGTAAGGCAGTGTGGCGTCGTAAGCTTCAGCAACCACCACATTAAATCAACGGCATTTTGCAGGTTCAGGACATGCGTCACCTAAACCACATTTTTCTCTTGATCTTAACCTTATAAATGCTCCAGTTGACAAAGATCAAAGGGTTGGCAAATTTCTCTTTCAACATTGGCAAGAAAGCAAAAAAGAGGATCAGTGATCGTGAGAACATCGGAGGTGATTGGGGAGAGCTCTGGATCAAAAACAATTAGCTATCTGATATTCTCCCTGGGGGCCAACTTCCTTGCATCTAGATTGGCTAGAACAAGGTAGATTGACCCCTCATTTGTTTCATCATTAGATAACTTTCTTGCTGCTGGCATGTGCTTCGTCCAAACCGAAGCCCGCCTGTAATCATTGTATCAAACATATTGTATTCATAAATTAAATCCTAGATCTTGTAATCATATTTCTTACAAATCTGATTCTTTGCATCCTATTTATATAGATCTGACAATCACATCTAAATCGTTTACATCGTTTTCAATTATTTCTAGAATTAACAACATTGCATTTCCTTATAAAGGATCTTCATTTTGCCATCAAATTATTACAAAAAGTTTATTGGTTAAGTAAGTTCATGTCTGATCAACAAGACCCTTCAGGGCACCTCGGATTCATCTTTCTCTAGCACGGCCCTCACATGGATCTAGGGTTAAAACTGTGTACACGAACTTTTGTTCAGTATTTCCAGCAACCGACGTTTTCTATCGTTACAGTTTTCTGGTGCTAGAAGGAGGGCTTGAACCTCCGATCCACATTTTACGGGTAGTCTTGTAAGTTGTTTATACCCATTATCAATCAGCATAAATGTAATACCTTTGAGGTTGTTTATAGGATTATGCAGTGCAGATCGTTCGCTCCGACGATTCCTCTAGAATCCTACAAGATAGAAAGCCCCGATTAGTACATCGATTTACCTTTGTCTTTCCGACCTTTATCTTCATAGTCATTATTTACCTATCATGTAGAGAATGACTACATCAACTACCACCGTTGACACTGCTAGCCTTGAGAACCCTTGGACCATGCAAGTCATGCCTCCTATGGTCGAGCAACCACTTAGTCCAGTGCGACCACGCCGCTTCCTCAAGCTACAAAACAAGGAGCTTGAGGGACAAGCTCAACATAGGGAAAACTACAATTTCCTCTATGCTAAAATAGCAGCAAACCTACCCTTGTATCCACAAGAACTCAAGGAAAAATGAGAATATGAGTTCATGTACTACAACGGGAAGGAACTTATTCCTACACCTATCACTATCATACCTCTGACAGAGCAACAAAGGTGGATCTTAGATCAAATGCTGATGGAAAAAACATTTCTAGAACAGCTAGACACCTTGTTCCATGATGAATGGCTTCATGATGGACAAGACAATCTAGAATCTCACTCTGAAGGAGGCAGTCATGCTGATCTCACCATGGCGCCTCCCTCCACAACATCTCGCGTGAATCCCTTATTCATGGTCACTACACCTTTGATGTTATCTAACACCAATCGAGTCCCGCATTCACCGCGTTTACATTTTCTCTCCCCGACCATTTTCTCGGGTGATGGTCCATCACAAATCACTCCTCAGCTAGTGCAATTACCTAATCCACCTAATCGTGTGCCTACGCCTACATCGTTGCACGTACACGCAACACCTATGTTGCAAATACCTACAATACCAACCTTGCTCCTGATCCATACAACTGGGATAGCCACCATAGCATGGTGGGCTCCCAACATGCCTCTTGTTGTGCAACCTGTGCACATACCCCACCATCCCCATCACCAAAGCCAAGTCCCACAAGTGTTAAACCCAACTCCAGGATTGTTGCTCATGCCCCTGATTACACAAGAAACACACCCAATGGCGCAGCCGACGGTGGTTGCCCCATCTACACCAACTACCAGATGGTGGATGTCATAAGTGGCACCACCTGCAAGGACCACTCCGATAGCACCAACTATCAACCAAGCCGCTGCCTCCGTTCCGCACCCGGTGCAGCTCCACTAGCCATTCCATAGATAACCTCGTCATCTACGGGTCTGGATCAAGCCTTCCAGCTCATTCAGACCCTTACAGAGGAGGTCAAGCACCTCAACGTTATTGGTTCTAACGTGGTACAAGTCATGGATTTCTACCATGACGATCCTATTAGTCCAGCAATCCCTATCTTTTCATTGCCACCTGGGATGCCCCTTCCTCATTTCACAAAATACAATGGGGAAGGTGATCCCAACGCCCACCTTGTCACTTTTAGGTCAGAGTCCTTATTGTTGCAACAATGGCCACATACTATAATCCATGTCTTTGTTATGTCCTTAATGGGTAGAGCTTTAGATTGGTATCGAGCACTTTCACGCACTTCCATTTCAACTTTGGAAGAGCTGCTAACCTAGATTGTGATTCGCTTCAAATACAACCTGAAGCCAGAAGTCACACTGGACCAGCTTATGGGAGTTAAACAAGACTAGCTCGAGTCGGTCCAAAGTTTCATACAGCAGTGGAGCGCTACCTTGAATGAAATCCGCCAACCCATCGTGGGGGCCCATCTACTGGCAATCTTCAAGGGAGCAGTCAATGACTTTATCAAGTCTAAGCTGTACTACCTCACTCTCCGTTCCCTCAGCCAAGCCTTTGCTCAAACTAAGAGCATCCAAAATGCGGTGGAGGCTAGTAAAGATCCAGCGTACATGGTCTACAAGAATGCCCATAGCAAGGGTAAGGATAAAGGCAAAGCCACAACAACGACAGTGGCAGCTATTGCTGAAGGGGCCAAGAAGAAAAACAACAATAATAAGAAAAACACTGCAGAGCCAGCTAAGCTGAGAACTAGCTCAAATGATGCCAATCAAGAAGCTCCTTTCACCCCCGAAGCACCTCCACAACCAAGGCTGAAATTTGAGTGTAAAGATCGCTCAAATTATGCAACTCTACCTGTGAAGCCTTTAGAACTTCTAAAGAAATTATTGGAAACCGGTCACATCCGACACAAGGCAGTGTTAGAGGAGGCTCTGAAACGTCACAGGTGCCACTGTGAGTTACTCAAGAATCCCTCCTTAGCCCAACCTAATGAACCGCCTGTTCCCAAGAACTTTAAGCTGGACCAATTCTACGACTACCACCAATTATGTGGCCATGACACAGACTACTGCTGGATGTTGAAGGATGACATTCAACATCTGATAGATCAAGGTAACTTGATCTTAGATAGTAGTAGCCCTACATGCCCGAAAAACTAGGCCATGCATGTGTACCAAGACCTGTTGAATGCAAACAACGTAGGGTACACAATCAATGTGGTAGGCGCAGAGGGCAATAATCAGATGTAGCTAAAATGGCCTTTCATGTTGCGAATGCATCCTCACTCGCCCCAAACAATAGGTCTATCAACGCCAACGAGTGGCACTCCAAGGAAGCCTTTCATCCTTCGAACTTTGTCTCAGAATACTTCACAATAGCCCCCTATCATTAAAGCCGTGGCCCAGCCCACACCTACACCTAGGACACCCTTAGTCATCAGGGTGCCAAAACTATCAACCGCCCCTCCTATGCAGGGGCAATCTTCTAAGTCAAACCCTCTTACTATTACTGTTGATGCGGCCAAGGACCCTCTTACTCTGGGGTTTCCCAAACCTCAATCCCTCACTTCCGTACCCTTGGCCCCACTCACTAAAAACGACAAGGTTACACAAACGCAATTAACCCCTCCCAGCCAAAGGAAACGCAACCCTCGGCCAAATATCACTCCTCCCCGCGAAATTCGCCTCTTAGGGCGAATGGAAGAGGAAAAGGTTGACAAGAAACCCAATTGTGGGTGAGATCTCTTCGATGCCCTGACACAAGTCAAATAGGCTCTAAAGCAAAAAAATACAACATTGAGCCTTTATGACTTACTCATGACATCGTAGACACATCGTGAGGCTATGGTTCACATGCTAACGTCCATACCTATGGATGAAAACCTGCCAACGGACGAAGAAGCAATCCATTCTATTATGCTTCCCCACATTGCTAAAAAACCATATTCCACCCTGCTGACCTTTCACGACGAATCCATCAAGGACACTCCTGAAGGTCAGGTAACAATGGCACCCATGTTCATCACCATCCGGGTTGTCCAACACCGAATACGGAGGGTACATGTAGATGATGGGGCAGCCACTAATGTCATCCCTTATCTTATAGTGGATAAATTAGGCCTGATCGATCAGATCAGTCCTACAACAACGTCATGCCTAAAGTCATTCAATGGGGCATAGGTGTAGATCAAAGGGACTGTCCACATCAACTTTGTGGCAAGGGACCAGTTCCTCATAGACGCTATGTTTATTGTGGTTGAGGAAATGCCCAAATTCAATTTGATTCTAGGGAGGTCTTGGTTAGCCCAACTAAGGGCAATTTCATCACCCATTCACCAGGAGATCCATTTGCCCTATGCAGGAGGAGAAGTAGTTATCCACAGTGATGAAATAACCCCTCAAGCTGTTAATAACATAGAGACAGAAAAAGGGTCAGAAATTGAAACGCCTGAGAATCAATCCCCTACCCGAATACCCGAACAAGCCAAAACAGTGGCTGATGATAGCCTAACTTGGGCTGAACTACCATTCCAAGGGGAAGACTGTGACGTGAAAGAGAAGGGTCATACTCCCCATCCTTATGCGTCATTAAAGATGAAGGCAATCAAAAAACAGTTATAGAGTTAGCAAGTAAACAAATGTTGCCTAACTACTACAGTTCCACCATCCATTCTATTTATGCTTACCGCTTATACTTCTTATGTTTACGCATGTATTTATGCTTTCCACTAGCTAGTATTATTATGCTCATATTTATCTTTTTGTTTAGCTTTACATTTATATTCTCTTTACTTGAATTACGCAAAGGCCCGAAATGGCCTTAAACAAGCAACCTTATCTACAATTTGCACCCGAATTACGCAAAGGCCCAAAATGGCCCTAAACTAGCAACTTCATTTATGCACACCACCTGAGTTAGCTGCAACCCGAAATGGCCTTAAACTAGCAATTTCATTTACGCTTTGTATCTAAATCTCATTTACACTTGGAACGCAAATTTCATTTATGCTTTATACTTGAATCTAATTTATGCTTCATACCTTAAACTAAAAAAAAGAAGGCCCGAAATGGCCTTAAACTAAAAAAAAGGGGCCCGAAATGGCCTTAAAATATCCAAGGCACGAAATGGCCCTAAACTAGCAACTTCATTTACGTGTGACACCTAACTCAGCTGCAACCTGAAATGGCCTTAAACTAGCAATTTCATTTACACTTTGTATCTAAATCTCATTTATGCTTGGAACACAAATTTCATTTATGCTTTATACTTGAATCTAATTTACGCTTCATACCTTAAACTAAAAAAAAAAGAATGCCCGAAATGGCCTTAAACTAAAAAAAAAAGGGCCCGAAATGGCCTTAAACTAGCGATGTCATTTACGCTCTGTACGTGAATTTCCATTATGCTCTGTACTAGAAATTCATTTATGCTTGGTACCTTAAACTACTCAAAATTCCAAAATAGCTGTAAACTACCAATTTCATTTACGCTTTACATTTGGATAATTTAACAGCCTGTAATGGCTTTAAACTAGTAACTGCATTGACGCTATGCTCTTAAAACTAATCACAATTTGTCATAACGTCAAAACCTACGATATGCTTTACATAAATAGAAACAAAAAAAAGAACATTAAAATTAATACCAAAACTTGTTTCAAATACTTTAAAAGAAAAAAAATATTGTCTCTTGTTTCGTTACACCACAATAAAACCTGAGGCTAATTCAGCCACACTACACATCCCCCTTGTTACCACTGTCTCCTGTATCCCCTAGTTCAACTTCTATTCTAAGGAGGTCATCCTCATAGGGGCCACCCTTTGCATGAGGGACCCCTTCATAAGGGTGGTCCTCTTCGTGAGGCCCTTCAGTATGCTCTATTTCCTGTAAACCCTCTTCCTGAGGACCACCACCTTCGTTAGCTTCATCCTATTGAGGAACCTCCTCAGGTCGTTCCTGTAATCAGACATGATACATATATTAACATCATCATCAAGACTAGGTATAACAAAACGCAATAATACTGCAACTTACCTATGATGGTCCCGCATCAGCAGCAAAGGGGACTTGTTCTAAGCCAATCCATAGACGTTGCATGATTTCATCCTCAGTGAGCTCAGACCAAACCCCATCCCCTAGATTAGTTCTAGCCTTGACCTTCCCCTTCTCCATGGGAGTCCATCGGGGTGGTTCGGGAAAGAAAGAAGGGACAGTAGTCTCACCTCCAGGAAGAGTCACTTCCCTTTCCAGAGAGGCACTCACTGTCACTTGCTCCTGGAACTTTTCAAATGCCTTGGAAGCACCAATAATATCAAGAAACAGGCAAAGGGATTGAGCCTCAATGACAGAGTCCCTATAATGTTAATAGTAGGAAGCGCTTTCTCGTTTGTAGACCTATTTGTGATTTTTTTGCATCTGCCCCCACTCTTGAATACTCACGTTAAAGTCCTTCCAGTCTTGGTTCTTCTAAGTAAGGAGGTCCATTTGCGTACATTGTTCAACCAATTCACGACTAGTTTGAATACTATTCCTGACGACAGCCCAATAATGGGTGTAGTCAATGAAAACTATTCTCCAGTCCTCGCTTCCCATCTCCTGGGCTTGCAGGAACTCATTCCATGATCTTAGATCCTCAACCTCATCACGTAATGCTACTCTCTCCTTCTCTGACCTTTGCAACCTCTTCTAGAGGTCCTCATTTAGGCTTTGACATTCCCATAAGGAGCGAGTTGAGCATAAAGCACATTTACACATCTCATCGTAAATTTTGTATGGCATGATGGTCGTGTCTGATGAGGGCTTGACGGTGTCTAAATTGATAGGCTCTGACGGGTCCCATATGAGGCGAGCTCCTAATAACATAGAAAATAATAGTTAGGCATAATTGGGTAGCATAATTCCACAGTAAAATGACCTCTGCATAATGATTGTAGCATACCAGCTTCAGGATCGATTCGTTCTAAGCGAGAAATCATATCTTGAACGACGCCTTCCATAAAGGCGAATTTATCACGAAATTCGTCCCAGGATTGAGTCACCACTATTGTCAAAGGCACGTTCTGATCACCTGTTACGCAGAATAAAAGGTATGACTGAGACATTACGATGACCAGTACAACTTGTAGAATTTGTCTAGGGTCTACTACTACGTCGTAAAGAAACAACAATTAATTTTATCATGTAACAAACCACTTGCCTCGGTTAATTCCAGTCGAAAGGACTTCGGCATCCTCCACAGCTGTTTCCTCTTTACATGCAGGAGGTTGTGCACTCCTCACCTTATTAACTGGGGCCTCTTCTTTGGAGACTGAGGTCCCTTCCCCACGTCGTAAGACCATAGCCCCTATTGCAGTGGTCAACCGGTCTACAACCTTTTCTCTCACTGTCATACAACATGGCTAGTTAACATAAGATTTCACTTTTTGTTTAACAAATGTTATGCTACATAACAGTGTCTCTACGCAAACCATAATCATTAATACATTTTAACACTTACCACCTAGAAGACTACTCCGCTGGAATCTAATTTACATTTTCTTCTCGATACCACCCGTTGGCTTGGCAGATCCCTCATTCAAATGAGGCTTTTTTTGCAACACTGATGAATCCACTATCTCAGCAGCCAGGTGCTTCCCCCTTGACACATTGCCAGTGTAAGAGGGGGGTGCTCCATCTACACTTTCTTGTCCCTACATTCGAGGTGCCGCCATACTTTTAGTCATTACCGACAACAACTCCCCGATCCCCTTAGGAGGGTCTTGCGATCAGATAGTGCCAAAAATATGGGAAATCCATGGTTTGGAAATCTAGCTACGATCTTGTTGCACCCAGATCCCATTCTTCTAGACCACTAGAAATTCAACAAAACACCATAAACAGGCTATGAAGAAGGAAAAATTCATGTTGAAACAGGTTTCAAGCTTCTGGTGAAGCCTGACCATCTCAACGCGCAAGCCTTTGGTAAAATAGCTCGCCTAATTGAATCGTGTCCCCTCCTCTAAGACCTCTCGCATAATTCAAGCCGACTCGATGGTGAGGAATCTCCCTTGCGAGAGTGTCTTGGGGAAGGCCCGGGCCCGAAAAAGGGGATAAATGGTATGGGCTACCTCCAACTCAATCCTATCACCGGGGATCCCCTTAGCTTCTTTATAAACCCCCAGCCACTCCTCTATCTCTTTCTAAATCTTGGAGCTCCTCTTCAAATTTTCATCTATAGGAAAACTGTCGAAGGGGACACCAAAGAGATTGGCAAATAGCTAAGCGTCAATGTCAAAATTTACGCACACATTATGTACGCATATGCAGAGAGGCTCAGCTTCCTTGTAAAGGAGTTGACTAGGGTCAACATTTCACTTCCAGTAGCATCAGGGGTTATGGCCAAGAAAAGGTCCATCAGTCCAGCTTCCTAAATGTTATTAGTTACTACAATTGGGGCTGCTCTATGACTGAGCCAGCATTGTGCCTCCTTTATATCATCATAACGGAAGAAGAGACTACTGGCCTCGTGACCGGAAGCCATGATTGTAATCTCCTCTAATTCCCTGACTATTAACATGAAACCACAATTAAACCGAGACAATTTCACATCATCATCACACATTGATAAACATTGATACAATTCATCATTACGACAAAGCTTACCAGGCCCGAAAGCTAAAGGAAACAGAGGGATTTTCCATTGCACATCTGCAACAGTAAGGGGAGTGTCCAAGGTCCACTTCCTATCCAGCCATCTGAGTTTCTTGCACCTAGAAAAGAAGTCGGCATAACAGGTAGGATATTTTGGGATCTCGAATGCCAGATGTTCCATGACGGCAACCTGCACGTTGCTGATAGAGGTAAACTCCCCTATAGCCCTCTCGGCCAATGAAAATGTATCATTATTTCCCATAAGACCACTTTCATTAATAAAAAACCTATTCCAGAGAATACAAACAACTCTTTACACTCAATATGCATCTAAACAGTAGTTAGCATTACAATACTGCGAAGTGAAACAAAACTTACCCGCCTACATAATACACAGTACCAGGTGGATTCTGGAAATAGGTTGTGGGATGACGGGCCATGAACAGAGTGTTATAGGCATGATAATAGTTAAACTTGGGCATTTCCCAGATCTAGTTTAAACATCTTAAACCCCTGACATTCTGTTCGCGGTCTTGCAACCACACAGTTTCAATCACGCCATCTGACAAAAATGCTAAGATGCTCTGCATCGAACCGACCAATAACATCTCTAAAATAGTAGCAACTACATCACCTAGTAGATGTGACTAGATGATTATGTTGTGATTGTGAAGCAAAAATTGTAAAAAATCCTGTGTGCCTCTTCAGAACTACACCGCCTCCTCCTTTAGATGAGCATGAGGAGGAGGAACATTGGCCGCGGGGACATGAACGCAACATAGAACGTCCACGATGCCCAGAACGATTAGGATGGGCTTTAGCATAATACTATAAGATACAAATGTATTACTGTTAGAAAAAATCTAGACATCAATATTCGTTACGCCACACTAGGGCTTGCACAATTCCTAGAAAATTACAGCGTATACTGGAGATGCATAGCCAAAATCCCTTAAACCCTTGTAACAACTCAAGGTCCATCTCTAACAATGATGATGAAAGCAAATACTGTGTATTACTCCAGTGTAATATATAATTATTACATAACTCTAATTACATTACATCTACACGCTATACATTATCTTTACACAACATTATTCTGTATCATCTAAACCTTCATAACAATTGTTCAGTTCATACAAATAGATATTAACGCCTGAAACAGCATAAGAACCCAAAATATACAAACCATGATGCTACAACAAATATGAAAATAGCATAAAATGGTGGATAGCGACTTACCGGTTAAGCGGAGTAACTTCCAGAGCTTCTACTCTAGCCTATGAAATCCGCTGCAAACTCTCTTGCATCTCGTTAATCCTAGCCAACTTAGCATTCTTTCCTTCAACCTTGGATGCCATTGTTGCAAAGGTCATAATTGAAAAAATTCCTCGTAAAATTTTCTGCTCATGCCTTGCTCACACTCTCTTCTCGTTATAACCAAGTCCAAATTTGCGATATCGGTAACCTATTTTGAGTATGAACCACTGGTTTATAAAAAAAATGCTTGAAACCAACTAATTATTTCTGCCCGATTGACGTGGAACTTTCCCGAAATGTGGGTGTCAATATGACATAAAACGCGAAGATCTGGGCATTAATTTTGTAGATATCGCGTGAGTTACGATCCAAAATGACCCTAAACTAACACATAGCTTATCACCTCGTAATTCGGCCGCATTAACTACGGTTTGTGTGAAGTGCAAATCCAACCATTTCAACACGCTAGACACGCCATGTTACACCTTTCATCTCATTTCATATGCTAGCATCTAGGAAGCTTAGCCCGACATTTCTTTTTACAAACTATGCATATTTGTAATGGTCCACTAAGACCTTAAATTGGAAACTTCTCTAACACGCAATTCTGATGCAGGAAAAAAAAATTTGTCATTTAACAGATTGGCAAAAAAATGATGTAACAACTTCCATTTTTGGCAATTTTGCAAGGCCACTCGCAAATGGATGTAGCTTTATCCATACCCTTAGCCTTAACAGGGCCGCATGGGAAGATCATTAGACAATACGATCACACGCTGATAGAAATAGATCCTTCCCTTTATGATGCAACCATAGCAACATTGGAAACATCCCCATACTGGCTAGAACATCTAGCCCAAACACTCAACCTGGAGGTTGGTGATGTAACTAAGGACCCTCTCAGCGAGGTCCCTGTGGTTACGCATAAGGGTAAAAATAAAACTCTTAGGGTTAGTTCCCTTCTACCAACAGATGCAAAGTGACATAACCCAAGTACTCCAAAACAACGTTGTTGTATTCGCATGGTCATATGAAGACATGCCAGGTTTAAACCCAAGATTAATACAACACAACATAATCTTAGACCCACACATCAAACCAATTAGATAGAAGGCACGAAAGATTAAGCTAGAAATCTCACTAGCAGTGCGTGATGAAATCACCAAGCTGTACCAAGCTGGTTTCATTTGCACGGTTGATTACTCCAACTGGGTATCTAACATCATAGTTGTCTCTAAGAAAATGGGAGGCATACGCATCTTCATAGACTTCCGGGATCTGAATAAAGCTACGATTAAGGACAATTTCCCATTATCGAGTATCGACCAATTAATCGACACAATAGCTAGTCACGCACTCCTATCCTTTATGGATGATTTTTCAGGCTATAATCAAATTTGTATCAACCCAGTGCACCAATTGACCACAACATTCATGATGCCCTAGGGGACCTTCTGTTACACCACGATGCCTTTTGGGTTAAAAAATGCCAGAGCAATGTACCAACGAGCCATGACATACATCTTTAGCAATTATCTCTTAGGGAGATTGAACGACTACGCAGATGACATAGCTGTCAAGTCTATAAAGTCAAAAGATCATTCAGAAGACCTGGAGTTAGTCCTTAAACGATGTCTCAAACATGACTTGCGGCTCAACCCAAAGAAATGCGTATTCGGAGTCAAAACCGGAAGCATGTTGGTATTAGAGACTGGCATCCGAGTCAACCCCGACAAGGTTAAAGCCATCATCGATTTAAACCCACCAACAAATCTCAAGGAACTACGTGGGTTATAGGGCAAGCTTCAGTTTATCAGGTGGTTCATTTCAAAGTTAACAGATAAATTACACACCATGCAACATCTTCTGAAGAAGGGTGTCAATTTTGAATGGGTCGATGACTGTCAATGTGCATTTGATAATTTAAAAGAAGAGCTGCAACATTTACCAACAGTTTTCCCACCACAAAGGGATCAGCCTTTCTACATTTATCTAGCTAACTGTAACGTGTCTATAGCTATGTTACTCTACCAGAGAAGGAACGATGGGTCAGAAGCCCCTATCTATTATCTCATTCATGCTCTATTTACGTACGAAACAAGGTATAATGAAGTAGAGTGTAACTACTTGGCATTAGTTTTTGCACTTAAAAAATATAGGCATTATCTTTTCCGTAGTCAGGTCAACATAATTTATAAAAGTAACATTTTGCGGGCTATCTCCAAAAATTTGTATAAAAGTAGTAGGATAGCTCGTTGGAAGGCTATGACAACCGAGTTTGATTTACATTATATTGGTCAGTCAACCACCAAAGGTCAAGCCATAGTTGATCAATTAGCAATGTCGCCGATTAACGATCAAGCTACAATAGAGCCAAAGTTTCTAGATGAACATGTACATAGTTTAAGCCCCATGCCAATAGGCCTTGAAGTAGCGTTATACTTCGATGGAGCTTCAACCACTAGAGGTGGTAGTGCTGCCGTCGTTATTACGCTTTCTCTTAAGGATGTGCGTCCATTGGCTTACCGCCTGACCTTCCCTTCTACGAACAACATGGTAGAGTATGAGGGGCTTCTCAGAGGATTGTTGACAGCCAGAGAGCTCAATGTTCAACACCTGGCAATCCGAGGTGATTCGATGCTATGCACCTACAGCTCTACTACGATATGGCTAAAGATCTCCTGAAACAATTTGCGACAACCGATGCCCAACACGTGTCGTGCAACGAAAATGTTGTTGCCGATGCACTGGCAACACTGGCACTAAACGTGTCACCACACTTGTTTGCCACTTGGTCCACTTTAATGATAGAATGTACAGAGCCTATCATTCAAGCTACTCAAATTTCTTCATTAAACGTGGAAGGAACATCAGAATGGTATGACAACATTAAAACTTACCTTTTGCATGGCGAACCACCGCACGAGCTAATGCATGCACAAAAAGATGCAATGTGCAAGTGTGCCAGGCAATATGTCATCTTTGGAGATAGTACTCTCTGTAGACGCTCCTTCAATGAGGTATTTCTTACCTGCGTTAACAGTGACCAAGCATAGCGAATTGTTAACGAAGTCCATGAAGGGCTGTGCATAGGACACGTGGCCCCGTGAGCAATGACTGCTAAAATCATACACTTAGGGTACTATTGGTCATACATGGAAAAAGACTACCTTGCCAAGGTTAAAACATATGACATGTGCCAACATTACACAAATCTAATACACGTGTCACCAACTGAGTTACACACTATGCAAATTACTTGGCCATTCCAATGATGGGGACTGGACATCATAGGTCCCATCACACCTAAATCTTCCACAGGTCATAGCTTCATTATCACTATCACTGAGTATTTTACAAAGTGGGTTGAGGCTATCCCCCTACGAAATATTACATCTTGACAAGTTTTCCATTTCATCTTAGACAATATTGTAACCAATTTGGACTTCCTATGACTATTGTAATTGACAACGGACCACAATTTAGTAGCACAGAAACTAAATCTTTTTGCAATAATCTTGGCATCAAACAATATTTTTCTTCACTCTATTACCCGCAAGAAAATGGTCAAGCAGAAGCAACAAACAAGGTGATCATCAATTTACTCAAGAAGATGCTCAATAGTAATAAGAATCGGTGGCATGAAAAAATCCTCTATGTGCTATGGACGTATCGTACGATGTGCAGAACAGCCACAGACAGGACACCCTATAGCCTAGTCTACAGATCCGAAGTAGTGTTGCCCTTGGAATTACAAGTTCCCTCATTGCAGATGGTCCTATCTACGGTTATAAATGAGACTCAACACAATGAGTCCAGAATCGTGGATTTAGACTCAGTGGAGCAGAAACGCATCCAGACACTCGACACCATCAAAAGATATCAGGATAAATAGAGATAGAAGCATTGGCACAACCTGCATCAACAACCAATCGAGAAAGGAGACTTAGTTCTCAAGGCCATTCATAAACCAGTAGGCAAGTTCTCTACAAACTGGGAAGGCCCTTTCCTGGTCATCGGCGCATACGACAACAAAGCATTCAAGTTAGCAGATATCGACGGCAACGAGTTATCAAATCCAGTAAATCATTTGTATTTGAAATGGTATTACATCTGAACATCGACTCGGTTCAAACTAAAGTAACAAACATCTGCTACAACATAAAACTGGCAAAGTTGTACACATTTGCTAAGATGTAAAACTGGTAGCTCTTGCACGTGTCGGTCAAGATGCTAAACTGGCAAAGTTTCCGACCATCTGCCATGACATGAAACTGGCAAGGTAAGCACATGTGTGCTGAGATGCTAAATTAGCACAAACTTATCCCTAGGTTACGACATAAAACTAACATCCATAGCACAATCTGCTAGGACCATAAACTAGCCCTTTCGTCATCCAATACGATGTAAAACTAGCAGATTTTGGTCCGCCCAAATGCTAAACCGGGACCACGGTCTGATGAGACTTAAAACCAACAACAATGGTTAACTAGGACCCAAAACTAGAATCTATCAACAAGCCATCCATGAAGCAAGTGATGATGATCATTCTTGTACTACATCCCTACCAGATGGAGCGGGTAAGGCATTGGAACAGACGTAACGTCGTTACCCCATCGACATCCTACTGACTCCTCGGACATGCCGAAAGACATACTACTGACCCCTCGAAGATGTTGCTACAATGGCCAGGTCATAGTTGTAGCTCCTGGGATCAACTTCGCTACTTGGGGCCCTGATGAAACTATGGCCATCCATAGCCTCAACAGCCTCCATCTATCGCCGTCACCAGATTCTGGCTTAGCAGATTCACCTGACATGTTCTTTGCATAGTCCTGCAAGCAAGATGAATCTGGCTATCGATGGTAACTTCAGGAACCATGGCATCAAAATTGAGACCCTTGCTCTGGGCCCCTCTTTTGTGGTCTCCATCTGCCTTTTTGCTTCGGATAGTGCTTGTTTCAATAGCCTCCCTCCTTAGCGATTGGGACATTTGTTTCTGGCTTTCTATTCTATGTTGTGTTTTGTAGGTTACTTGTTACAACGGTGTTGATCGAGAATACTTTCATTGGAAGGTGAGGTGTTATGGTGTTCTGAGGTGGCTGCTCAGACTAGCCTGGTCACTTAGAAGTGCAAACCCTACCTCTCCCTCCATCGGGTACCTTACCTTGTTTTCCCCCTTTTCTTATCCTTACAATTGTCCCTACTTTCTTCTTCTCTTGTACAGAACGTGAGCATTAAGTCGATCCATTTTTATTATCATGCCCAAAAACTAGTGTAACATAGCTCACCTTGTGGCATGCAATCTACATTTTTTGAAAAAAAAATTTTGGGGGGGGGGGGGGATGTTTGGCAAAATGGATGTAAAAAAATTCATCCAGGCCATGCAGGCATAACAAAACTCATCCTTGTAAGCCCTTCATATGCAGTATAACGGCATAACCTTTTGCAAACACATTAGTGAAAGGATGTAATGACTTATTCGGAAAGACTTCATGTTCATGTATTTGAGTCTTCTCCAAACCTACCATCTCTAACTCCTATAAGATCCCTCCTACACTTTGTTTCTTTCCATCCTCGCACTTCTAAGTTTGATAGAAAAACATTTGAGCAGTCTCCGACAGATGCTGTTGAAGCCTTTACCTTTCTGGTGTTTCGTATTCTTTGTCGACGTCTTTCGGGCAAGCCCTCTAAACTTCAACAAAGAAGGGCCATTGAAACACCATGAAAATTTCGAGGCCTCAACCTTATAGCAAAAAATTGGTGATTTAGACAAAGGGTCACAACAAGGCGCGGCATAGCAAGTTCCTTTTCAGTCAAAGGTTTGTCCCACCACGTTGCGTGGCACAGCACAAGTAAATTCCAAAAGATGGAGCAAAGTGAGGGATGCACGGTGCCAAAACCTCCAACTTTGCAAGTTCTCTGTTTCAAAAAACTTAACTTTTTGGCAAATTACGCTGCATTACGCAACATAGCATAACATCACATTATGTAGTGTAATGTCAGAAAATAGCATGCTACAAACATCAGGGATGACAAATATTTAAGGCTTCAACAAACACTTCATTTTTCTTTACTGGTGCACTGTTTTATGCTGGATTATGCTGCAAATCATAATCTAGCACAGCGCAACGTAATTCAAGCATGGACAATGGTGGCTTAATACAAGTAGCGGTAGTTTGTACGACACAATACGCTCTCTAGTGTGTTGTTGCATAGTTAAGAAGTAGCCTATTGCCAAACTTCCAGTTTATGATGCATTACGCTTTAAAACATAAGGTAGTGGGGAATCATAAGCTTCAGCAACCACCACATCAAATCAATGGCATTTTATAGGTTCAGGACACACGTCACCTAAACCACGTTTTTCTCCTGATCTTAACCTTATAAATGCTCCAATTAATGAAGATCAAAGGGTTGGCAAATTTTTCTCTTTCAAGATTGGCAAGAAAGCAAAAAGAGGATCAGCGATCGTGAGAACATCGAAGGTGATTGGCGAGAGCTCTGGATCAGAAACAATTAGCTATCTGATATTCTCCCTGGGGTCCAACTTCCTTGCACCTAGATTGGCTAGATCAAGGTAGATTAACCCCTCGTTTGTTTGATCATTAGATAACTTTCTTGCTGCTGGCATGTGCTTCATCCAAATCGAAGCCCACCTGTAATCATTGTATCAAACATATTGTATTCATAAATTAAATCCCAAATCTTGTAATCATATTCCCTACAAATCTAATTCTTTACATCCTATTTATATAGATTTGGCAATCACATCTAAATCATTTACATCATTTTCAATTATTTCCAGAATTAACAACATTGCATTGCCTTATAAAGGATCTTCATTTTGCCATCAAATTATTACAAAAAATTTACTGGTTAAGTAAGTCCCTATCTGATCGACAAGACCATTTAGGGTACCACGGATTCATCTTTCTCTAGCATGGCCCTCACACAGATCCGAGGTTAAAACTGTGTACACGGACTTTCGTTCGGTATTTCCAGCGATCGACGTTTTCTGTTGTTACAGAGGGAACTAATTTTTTCCTTCATCAACTAGATTTTTGTTTCATTTATTTGCTTATACATGCCCACCTGATCTCTAAAATGATCCTTTAGTCATTAATGTCTCTTGGCCTCATTTTTCGACATGCTTATTTTAATTGCAAACTTTTGATGGATGGTGCAGACTTCCTCCATTGATAAGTTTCTATT
This sequence comes from Gnetum montanum, assembly GCA_015680685.1. Classification (NCBI taxonomy): domain Eukaryota; kingdom Viridiplantae; phylum Streptophyta; class Gnetopsida; order Gnetales; family Gnetaceae; genus Gnetum; species Gnetum montanum. The sequence continues at coordinate 12,794 of MNCI01025186.1, read as the reverse complement.
TTCTTTGGCTCATCAGCTCATGTTTTGGTTGACTCTCATGAGTTGTTCTCTTAGCTAGTTAATGCTTTCTTCAAGAACATTTTTCAATTTTTTAATATTTGTCAACCTACTATTATTAGCAGCGAGCTTTTTGTTTTCCTCTTGTAAGGCTATAAGAGCATTAGCATGTGCATACATTTGTGCTTCAGTAACAGATGCATCCCACACTACCTTCTCCTTATTCTTTTCCATTTGAATGTTGTGGATAATCAGCTATCTCATGTGATTAGTCCTAAATTAATCAATTTGATCTAGTGTCATGAATTCTGTAGGATCTCTCCTTTCAACTTTTAGAGTTGCTAATTCTTCTTGCAGCATTTGCACTTCATTTTCTACATGTTCAACTTTGGTTTATTCCATGATCTACTTTTCCTTTGTGGTAATTAGATCAGACTACACTACAGTGATATCACTTAGGATATCAAACAAATTTCACATGACCTAGCCTAGCTACACTAATCTGTCTAGTATGTCCTCATGTTCTGGAAGAGTCATTGAGGTACCGATGAGCATTTGAGCATCTCTTGCTCCAAAAACATTAGTCAATGGCATAATAGGAATGTTGAATGATTTCATTGATGTGGTTAGTGATGACCTTTGTAGCTCCTACTACATCTTGATGCTACATCACGACTACTATGGTACCTTCACCATTTTCTAGCATGACTTGAAATGTGTTAGTACATTTTTAGCCATTTCATGAAATAGATTTGATAAGGTTGTAGCATTGAAAGTAAATTATTACCAAAAAGAAAGAAGCACTTAAGACTAAAAGGAGATTTCATTCTAAAAGAAGAGAGGTTTCAAATGCTAAAGAGCTTTGAAGGTATTAAAGCTTGAACAATGGTTTATATTTCTTGAAGTAGTTTTAGATTCCTATGAAATAAGCTCAAAAAGATCTTTGGAATAATAGCTTTTGAGAATTATAAATTCTAGTGGAAAAAAAATCTTAACTTACTACTTAAGAAAAAGCTTCAAATCTAGTTCCGTCTTGGCTCTAGCACATAAGCTATTATTTAATTAAAGTCTTAAAATTATGAGAGGAACAAGATGAGAGAAGTAGAAATTTTTTTAGCCATGGAAAATCCTATAAGAAACAAGCTTCATTGCACTCACTATAAACCTAATGCTTCCATTAGCTATAGTTTATTTTGCTTTTAGTTTCTCCATTAGCTCCATACAATAAGGATCCAGGATTATGAAGGCATAAAAGGCTTAGTAAAGATATTTAAGCTCTAAAAATAAAATGAAAGGAAGCTTCATAAGCCATTATTAATGTGTCTAACTTATTAGGAGTGTTATGACCACAATGGCTTGAAGAATAGCTTAGCACAAACACATTGGCCTTGCAAGCTATTTTGATCAAGCTATGGTATGGTAACTTTAGATAAATGATGAAAAGTATAAGCTATAATAATATGCATAATGAGGAGCCAAATATCTCATAAGCTTTTTGGGATTGGTCTGATAAAGAGCTTTTGGACATTTGTGGATTCTCATCTAGATGAGATTCACCCATATAGGTGCTTAAAAAGCACATCATGATCTTCTAACACCACATCAACTTTCCACATCAATCTATAGCCAAGCATTTGTCAAACATAAGCTATACAAGTGCATCCCTCCACATCAACATGCTAATGAGCCTATTCATAAGAATGATTTTGCTATAGATCACTTTTCCATGTGGCAAGCTACCACATCAACATCTAGATTGAGCTTGTTTGTTTTTCTCTAGATGAATTTTTTGACCTCTATGACATCATCTTTTGTCCATGTCAACTTGACATCAACAGTGCCACATCAACAACAAAAGTAATTACATTTTCATCTAGATGGATTAAGCTTCATCTGCCATGTCATCTTCTCCAAACGTCAACATGACATTAGTATATGACACATTAGCACCTTGTACATATCAGCCAAAGGTCAACTTGATGTACCTTATCATCATTGCCATGTTAGCTTTTTTCATGTCATTGTAATGTCAACAAGCTACCATGTTAGCTTCTAGAGGTGGCTCATAAGGGTGGTTACTAGCTTGATGAATCCATTCTACTACATTAGGAGATGACATGTCAACATGACTTTTATGCCATGTCAACTCATAGAATTAGGCCATGAAGTAGAAATTCAGCCCTACAAGGTCACTCTACCATGTCATCAGTGCCAAATTGACTTTGCCACTTTAGCTTCCTACCATGTAAGCTTTTACACATCAACATATGCCATGATAGTGTCAATGACATCAACACTATGCCATGTCAACATGCATAGCCATTTTGTGAAGATAAAATTTAGCTTCATGAACTAGCTCTACTACCTCAGCATACCACCATGTCATGACTATCACATCAACACCCTACCATGTTAGCACATAGAGCTCATTCATGAGATCACATTCTAGCCTCATTAAAGAGTAAATGAGGCTTGGTCCATTGAATCAAATCATTAAAAAGTGTGTTGTTATAAGAAGTTACTCAGTGGTTAGAAATTAAATAGCTTTAAAACTAACTTTAATGAACCATGCTCTCCTAAGGGAATGTGGTTATCACTAAAGAATCTTAAAATATGAAGGATTTGTAGGATAGTTATCCCATGTCCTATATGAATAGGACTTAGAAACTATAGGATTTAATTTCTATGGTAGTTGTAACTAAATTCCTGTAGTGGTTGTAAATAATTTTAATTTTCCATAATGTTGTAACTACCAAGAAGCCACTATAAAAAGAGCTTCAAGGGTAGAATAAAAAGGTGGGGTAAAGAACTTAGAAGAAGTATTGAAGATTACTTGTAAGAATGACTTGCTAATTGCATCATCAATTTAGCTACTATGTTTAAATCTTACAAGTTCTTTTCTTCTCATTTTATCCTAGTTTCTTATTTAATAGTTTAGATAGTACTTTTCTTGGCATTTAATTTTGGAATTTTCTAATTACTCTTATAACTCTAATTTCATGCAATCCTAAACTTCTATTTGTTTACCATATAAGAGCTTATATTTTTCATTGAAAATCATCTTGAGCAATTTAATAGTGATTTCTTTATAAAATTTCCAATTTTGAGTGAATAGGATCTAGAAAATAATTGATATTTTGAGTTAACTTGAAATAGTTTCAATTTTAAAGTTTTTCCTTCATTTTTAATCTTGAAATTGTTATACCTTTTCTGATAGCTCTATTATTTTAATTTTTGAAAACTATTAACTAGCCATATAATAGCTTTTATTTTGTCTTTCACAAAGCATTTCAGTATGTTAATAAGAGTGTCTTTTATGAAATTACGTGTTGAGCTCAAAGGGTTTGGACAATTTGTAACACTTTCACTTGAATTGGAATAGCTTTATTTTGAAGTGTTTCCTCATGTTCAATTTATCTCACTTAAATATTTGAGATTTCACACAAATCTACTTTCTCTCTTCTTCTCTTTTAAAATCCATTGAATCTTTCTCTATTTCTAATTTTCTTAGAGATCTTTCTCTTTGAGGAAAACTAGAAGTAGATTTCTGCAAAATTGTGCTTAAGCATCTTGGTGAAATTTTATTTGTTTCAAGCAATGTACTATAGGGATTGTATAGACAAAGCAACCTAACAAAATAGAAATCCATAATGACTCATAGTATTCAACAAGGTTAGCTAAATTTCTATTATAATAGACAGTTACAATTTCATACACAAACCCAATCATTTCAACATTCATAATATCAAACACACATTTATGCTTAGATCACTCTATTACCATTGAGTTTATTTGGAAGTATCTAGGCCTTGGTGTTTCCAAAGACCAAAAAACACCTTAACTCAAGTTTGAAGGAACACCTTTGTTTCCTATGATCCCAATCATGAGACCAAAGGAAAATGTTGGCAATGCCAAATGATCACCAACAATTCTTTTTGGCACTACAAGAAGGGCTAGGAAATTAGCTATTATTTTAAGTTAATGACTGAACAAACTGGTAACTCTAAAGATTTCAAGTCCTAAAGAATTTTCCAATTATAAGATTGGTTATTCATCTAAAGAAAAAAAACAAAGGTTTTTAAGTTTAGGATAAGTAGTGGAGTAAAAACTAGAAGGATAAGAAGTTCACCTCTTTTGTTTAGTTTATCAATTTTCAAAATAAGTTCAAAGAAATATAAAATTTTAGCCATCAAAAGGAATCCTACTAGGATGGCAAATTCACAACCAGTGAATCCTTGCCAAGGAGTTACACCATTAAGGTTTCAAAATTACAATGATATTCCTAAGGTAGTTTACAAATATTCACATGAGCCTTTTATTCTTGGAAAATATTACTTGGCTAAAGAATACCTCCGCTTGTTTGAGTTAGCTTTAACACATGCAAATATTCAACACCAAGATCAAGCCTGTAGGTTGTTCATAGCTAATTTAAAGGATATGGCTCAAATTTGGTATTCAAACTTGCTAAGCAGCAGTATCACAAGTTGGAATGATATGAAAAGCATTTTCTTGGCCTATTTTGACAATAAATTAGATCAAAAACAACTATACTATGGGCTAGTACAAGCTAAGCAAGAGTTAAAAAGTCAATTAGAGATTTCAACATTAAATTTCAATGAATTTGTGGTCTCTTTCAAAGATAGTATAGACCATTAGATGAAATTCTTAGAGACACTTATCTTAAGGCTATTAATTCTAATATTTCAATATGGTTAAGAAGAACTCCAAACTTGCTAACACTGAATGATTACTTTAGTGAAGCTATACAATTAGAAAAACAACTGAACTTGAATAATGAAGAAATTATCATAGCTTAAAAATGGGAAGAAAGAATTAGAATCCCTATACAAAATATTGCCCAACTTAAAGCACTCCCAAGGCCTTCACATATTAAAAAAGATCCAATTTTAGAAAGCAAAGAATCTAAAAAAGGCCAGTTAATGAGAGACTTATTAAAAAAAAAGTAGTGAAACTAGGAAAAGCTTTGGGAAAAGTTAAAATAAAGGAGTAAAAGAAAAAAAACCATAAGCATCAAGACACTAAGTTATTATCCAATGAGGATGATAGTGATCTTGCTATGTCTAACTTCCTTGATATTGAACTTGATAATGAGTTTTCTAGTGTCTATTATGCAAGAAAATATTCTAAGAATGAATCTAGTGACACATCTTCTCTATCATGTGTGGAAGAGGATATATTGTCAGATGAAGAATATAATAACAATGAAGAAAATAGATATAATTTATGATCAAAAGAAAAATTATTCACTTCCAAGCCTTCAAATGTCATTTCTAACCCATCTACTAAGAGGAAGATTTTCAAACTAAGTAGAAAAGAAAAACATAAAAATAAAGAAGATGAAATAGACCAAAGTACTCAAAATTAGACTTTTAATAAATGGGTGAAGAAATTAGGCTTTTGTGGAGATGGATAATATAATCTAATTGACTATCTTAAACACATCAAGGAAACATTAGTATATATCAATTGTTGTAGATAGGAGATCGACAGAAAAAAGTTTTACAACTTATTAAATCAGAAAGGAAAGTCGAAGAGTCAAAGTTATGTTATGTGTCTAACAGTGATAAGACAACTAAAACTAGCTATAATTGTACTCTTGATGAAGAAGCTCCTCCTTTTCTTTTGATAATGAAGCTAAAACATAAATATCTTCACAACTATTTAGTTGACTCTAGAGCTACCTCTACTATTATGCCTTTATCTATATGCAAAAAACATGGTTTGAATCTTGAACAATCCAAATAAAAATATTGTTCATGTGGAAAAAAATAGAGGGAAGATTGTGGCTCAACTACCAAATGTTTTGTTAGAAATTGCTTCTGATCCCCATATAAAAAATAGAGTAACTATTCAAGTAGTAGATATTCTGAATTCATATAGTCTTTGTTCAGTAAAAGTTGGAGTAAGAATTTCTTAGGTTACATATCAATAGATTACTCACATATGTAGCTACCTTGGAAAGGAGAACCAAATCAAATATACATATATAGTGAACCTTTGATGATTGAAAATATTACTTTAAATGGAAAAAACAAAGTTGTCGAAATAAGAGCTTTTGAATCCAAAATTGTCACACTTCAAGAAGTTTATAACTTGGAAAATGAAAAAGAGAGATCTCAAGATAAGAGCAAGTAGGAATTATACTTTGATGGTTTTTGTAACTCCAAAAGTGTAGGAGCTAGAGTAGTTCTAGTAAAAGATGATTTCCTAAAAAATTTAAAGGCAGTTCATCTATCTTTCCCTTGCACTAACAACAAGGTTGAATATGAACCTTTGAGTATTGGAAGTAAAACAACATTGGAAAAGGGATCAAGGTGATCACGATAAAATAAGATTCAAGACTATTATGTAAATAACTTAAAGGCAATTGTGTAGTAAAAAGCTCCTTCTTGTGATCTTATAGCAACTCATCTATAAAATGTTGGGTCAGTTTCATCACTATATAATAGAAGATATATGCGTAGAAGATAACCACTTAGTAGATGATTTAGCAAAGGCAGCTTTAACATTAGATTTAAAAAGAATAGAAAATTTTAAAGGGGTAGTAATTGAGAATGAACATCAGCCATCAGTACTAGATAACATAAAACATTTTTAGGTATTTGAAAATCATGATCAATTGCTTAGGTTCCTAAAGAATAGGCAAGAATTTAAGAATCAAATCATACCTAAAACAACATTAAGGTTTTAAGTCAAATTTCATTCCTAAAAATGTGATTGATTATGAACACAATTTTAGCAAAAATCTGCTTATAGGAAAAGATATACAGAATCTAGATGATGGAGCTTATGAAATAGTAAATCTCATATCTACTGAAATACCCAAGATTCTAAAAATTACAAAGGAAAATAATTCAGTTTTGAAGCAAAATTTATTATTACTCTTGAAAAATAAAATAGGAAATTTTTCCTAGCCTTATGATGATCTTAAAGCTTTTAGACTAGATGTGATAACACATAAAATTCCTTTGCTAAACTATTTTAAGATAGTTAAACAAAAGCAAGGAAAATTTAGTTCAACATTTAAACCAGCTATGGAAGCCAAGATTAAGAAGTTAATTGATGAATAGTATTTTTTCCTAGCTTTGATATTAGCTAAGCGATATTGAAGCCTCAATATCAGGTACATGATATCAAGCCCCAAGATGCGATGTTGGATATCCAATATCACAGGGTATGTTGCTAGCTTGTAAATATAGCACTTGGGCACACAGTTTTCATATAGTTTTTTTCATAGTATAGCAAAGTGTTGTCACATTTAGCCATTCCATGGAGCAGTAAAAGTAGATATTCAAAGGGGGTGATATTGAACATGATAAAAATATGCAAATGATATTGATTTCACTCTAATGATCATCACAAGATTTGGTCATCTTGATATAAAGATTTTATGCCAGAAATAGAAGACAAGATTGGTTGCTAATGATAAAAATTAAGTGGGACTTCACTTAATTCACTATCATGCTCAGTAGGAATGTAGCCAATATTAGCAAAAACACAGGTTGATTTTGGAGAAGAATTTAGATTAAGTTATGCTAAAATCAGGAGGGTCTGCACATATGGTTTTCATTGTTGCCATAAACAAAAACGTACCACAGGTAATGGCTGTTACTGTACAGCAATTTTCAGATCCAAAAGCATTAAAACAGAGTTCAGCAATTTTCCTAAACATGCATCTTATGGATGCAAAAAAAAATTCCAAAAACCATTGGAAGCAGCACATCCAATTCAAAGACCATGCTGCAGAGAGAAATGGATGACTTTGCATACAGGGCCTGATCACAAATGCATCAGGGATGAATAATGAATGATGAAATTTTCTGAAGTATGGGAGCCAAGAAAACAGAGGAGATGAACCCTGTGTGAAGGAGAAGCAGTTACAGAATATTGCCAGGAACAGAGACAAATATAAAGAGAAAAAAAATGCAGTAATACTTGTTGTTGCCATAAGAAAACCTGCTATATTCAGCCTGGAATTTTGACAAACACTTGCTGCAAAGGGTTTCTTTATTTTGTTTCTGCAAATTTTTGGCCAAGGAAGTACAGTAAATAAGTAAAACAGGAGCACAATGTCAGCCGGTTGCTATGCCCATGCCGGCAATCTGGGGGCGGTTATCCGCAAACTACCGAGCAAGACACGGATGTGATCAACTTGGACGCTGCCCACGAATAGGGGCGAAACACCATGGCAGAGGGTTCCCAAATCCAAGTTATTGTACTATTGAAATGAGTAACTGATGCCGAGCTCCACGAGAAACTGTTCAAACCACAATCTTGTTTCGAGTTAAATCGATGATGCAGCTAGGGCGAGGCGCGGAAGACGCGAGAATGGCGGCAACGAAGCAGCAGCAAAGGGTTTCGACAACGGCAGCAACAAACCAACGGTGGAGCAGTTCGGCAGCGAAGCAACGGCACAGAAATCACGGATGGGCACGCACAGGAGGAGCGGGCAGAGTATCGTGATTAACCGCGTTACCAAAAACTTTATTCTATCGGCTATCCTTTGGAATCCACGATATTTCTAAAAGAAGTAATAATAATAAGAAATAAATATAAAATAAAAGAAGCAATGGCAAAGCATAAGCCTCAAAAAAATAATTATTAATATTTGAATCCTATCCAATGATCAAAAGACCAAATTCTTGTATCATGTATAAACACTTTTCAAGTTGCAGATTTTTATAATCATTTAAAAATTGTTGTAACTTTATCCTAGCTTGTTGGGAAAGTAACCTTCTAATTGGTGAGACAGGTTACTTAAGAGAAAGGTTAGGAGAGATATTTTTTAGGATATTTAGGAGTTGCAATTTCTTTATACAACATTTTAAAAAAAAAATCTTAACATCTCATTTGAAAGGAAATGATAAACATGTATGGGGCACTAAAGTTTGTACCCCTATATTTTTAAGATTGTATCACCAAAGCCACTTGTCAACTTCCTTACCCTTTTTTTTTGTTAAAACCACCCAATATTGTTGTAACTTACCTACCTTGTTGGGCAAGTAACTTCCTAACTTGTTGGGCAAGAAATTTCCTAATTGGTTGGCAAAGTGACTTGGGAGAAAAGTTAGGTGAATGTGTAACTTCCCTACCCACCTTGGACCCCTATAAAAAGGCTTCAAGTATTAAAAGGAAGGGAGATGAAGAAGGAGCATCATCATCACACTTGGAAGATTTGTAAAGAAGATGGTTCGCAAGATGGCTTGCTAGAATAAAGATTTCAGCCTCTTTGTTATGGTCTTGTGAGTTATGCATTTCATTTTTTGTTTTGTTTAAATTGCCTAGCTAGTGGTTTAGATAGTATCATCCTTGGCAAGTAATTTTGGGATTTTTAGATTGTTTTTGTTGTTCTTGTTGCCCGATAAAAATTTCTGTTAAAATTTGCCATAGAAGCGCTAGTGATTAAAGGCCTTGAGAGCATTTTAATAGTAAATTTCGTTATTGTGCAACGTTTGGGAACTGCTATTGGGTTGTTGTAAGAGAGCCTCTGTTTGTAGTCACGCCGTGGAACAATTTGGTAGTCGAGAGGGTTCAGAAAATCTTTGGTATTTTGATGGGACCAGAATAGCTTCTTTTTATCTTTAAAGTGATTTTCCATGTTATTTCAATCAGAAATTGTCAAGTCTTTCAAAGGTTCTGTTTGAATGCAATCGTTGACATCTATTATCTAGCCAAAATGGAGTCTCGTACGTGGTAGTTTACGCAGCAGTTTTTGGTAGCATTGTAGGACTGTCTTGAAGAAATTGCTTGTTTGAGCCTTGGGAGTTTGAACAATTCATAGATATTGAATTTGGAATAGCTTTATTGCGAAGTGTTTACTCGTGTCATTTTACCTTGTTTAAATATTTGAGGTCCACACAAATCTGCTTTCTTTTCTTTCTGTCTATTTCCTTTGAATCTTGCTCTATTTCTAGTTTTCTTGTGGAACTATATATCTCTCTCTGGGGAAAATTAGGAGTAGATTTGCGGAGTTGTGCTCAAATGTTTATGCAAAATTTTACTTGTTACAAGCAGGTATTATAGGGACCGCATAGACTAGGTAGTTTGAACAAAATAGGAAACTCTCAATAACTCACAGTACTTGATAAAGTTGGCTGAATCTCTTAAAGTAAGTCATTTGTATTTCACACACACGCAATCGTTACATTGCACACAACCGCACGCCGCAACAGCACACACACATACTCACATTAACTACTGAGTTATTTGGAGGTATCTGGGCCTTGGTGTTGCCAGAGACCAGCAGGCACCTAAATCCTGTTCGAGGACACTCGTTGGCGGTCGCGTCCCAAACGGTCGCCAACAGTTCTTTTGGCGCTAGAAGGAGGGCTGAAAATTAAGCCTCTAGGTTCATAAGCCTTATACTTTTAGTACATCAACAATTATTTGTAAGGCTTAAGAATTAGATACTATTTTCAGTTCATGACCAAGAAATTTGATAGTTTGGAAAGTTTCAAAGTTTCAAAAGATATTCTAGATTCTAAGACTGATTCTTCATCAGAAGAAGAACAAAAGAAAGTTTTTGAATTGGGAACAAGTAGTGGAGTGAAAACTAGAAGATCAAGAAGATCACCCATTATCTCTGGTTTGTCAATTCGTAAGAGAAGATCTAGAAAGTCTAAGAGTTCAACATTTCAAAGGAATAGGATGGCAAATCCTTGGCAAGGAGTTACACCATTAGGATTTCAAAATTACAATGATATTCCTAAGGTAGTTTACAAATATTTGCCTGAGCCTTTTATTCCTGGAAAAGCTTATTTAGCTGAAGAATATATTCACATGTTTGAGTTAGCTTTAGCTCATGCAAATATTCAACATCAAGATCAAGCTTGTAGGTTGTTTGTATCAAATCTAAAGGATATGGCTCAGATTTGGTATTCAAACTTACCAAGTAATAGTATTACAAGTTGGGATGACATGAAGAATCTTTTCTTAGCCCAGTTTGGTAATCAATTAGATCAACAACAACTATACTGTGGGCTAATGCAAGCTAAGCAAGGAGTTAAAGAGTCAGTTAGAGATTTCAACATCAAGTTTCAACGAATCTGTGGACTCTTTCAAAGGCAATATAGGCCATCAGAAGAAATGCTTAAGGAAACTTACCTTAAGGCTGTCAACCCCAACATTTCAATCTGGTTAAGGAGAACTCCAAACTTAACTACATTAAATGAATACTTCAGTGAATCTATACAGTTAGAAAAATAGTTGAACTTGAATCCTGAGGAAAATATTGCGATTCCAAAAAGAGAAGAAAGAGTTATGATCCCTATGC